>NW_004624756.1:10069073-10250278 GCF_000247695.1 Heterocephalus glaber | reverse complement strand
GGGCACAATTTCTCCTGTTATCTGAGAAATTATTTCTGATTTCATTTTTTCCAGATCCCCTTTTGTTGCCAGTTCAGTGGGTCCAAGTGGTTGAGTATCAGAGTGATCCATGTCATTTCCCTTTGGGGTTGCTGTAGGTGATCTGGAAGTCTGCTTTTGAGACTTATTTATGTGTTTTCTCATTTCGACTGGGTCGGGGGGCTGTTAGCACCTGCACGGATTACCTCCTCTGAGCTGGGAGAGGTGGAACAGTGGCTGGGAGCAGCGGTAGGGATGGTGACCCAAAAGCCCTTTGCTGTGGGCTGGGAGCAGCGGGAGGGATAGTGGCTGGGAAGCCCCTTCCTCTGGACCAGGAGCAGTGGGATGGCTGCTCAGAAGCCCCTACCTCTGGGCCAGGAGCGGTGGGAGGGATGGTGGCCTGGAAGCACCTTCCTCTGGGCCAGGAGCAGTGGGACAGAAGGTGGCCCAAAAGCCCTTTCCTCTGGGCTGGGAGCAGCGGGAGGGATGGTGGCCCAGAAGCCCCTTCCTCTGGGCCAGGAGCAGTGGGACAGAAGGTGGCCCAAAAGCCCTTTCCTCTGGGCTGGGAGCAGCGGGAGGGATGGTGACCAGGAAGCCCCTACCTCTGGGCCGGGAGCAGTGGGACTCAGTACCTTGGTCTGGTGGTCTGGTGGTCTGGTGTCCTCTGCATCTTTGTAGTGTGGAACCAGGTGGCTACCTGTCTGCAGCGGGGTGATTTGGCATCTTCCACGCAACTCGGGACCTCTGTAGGGTGTGCCACAATGTGGCCAATTTAAAGACTGAAAAATCTTAGTGGGGATATGAACTTGCAAATGCAATGATGAAGCATTCTGGGAACCTACACTGAGGTCAGTGTCCACTGGCGGGATTGGAATAAGCATCTTAATGTCACGAAAACGTCTTTGGAATGGCTAAAGCCCCTGCTTCTGTGTGGAGTGTCAGTGTTTCCCAAACGGTTCCACTTAAGGAAATCCAGGAGTTCCTGGACCTTCCGCACTCTCCCAAAGCAATCACCGCCTCCCCTCGCGGCAGGCAAGGTGGCTCTGGTTTTGTGCTGATGTGAGGGATGATGAGTTCTCCAGGGCTGGGCTTCATTTCGCCCCGGCCAAGAACACACACGGGTCCGGATGGGCACATTACGAAGCTGGGACTAGGAAACGTGTCTGTGGGATGGTGATTATGATCGCTGTGAGAAGAAAGAAGACATTGAATAGACTCTGTTGAAGCAAAACTGATTCATGAATTGAATTGTCACTCAAAACCACAAGAGGAAGGGGGTTGTGCACCCTCCTGTCACACTCTCACAGTGGTGTGAAGTGAGCTTGTTTTGATTTTTGGTACTAGAAACTGAACCAGTCCCCTCCTGCTTTTTGAAGGCAGGGTCTCACTAAGTCTCTAAAGTGCCCAGGCTGACCTCAAATTTGTAGTCCTCCTGCCTGAACCTCCCAGAGTGCCAGGGCTATAGGCCTGAGCCACCACACCCTGGCCCTGCTTTGCAGTGAGCCTTTATAGACAATGCGGAAGCCACGCTCAGAAATTACTTGAGAGGCTACAGCTAGACATTAGCCTTATTTAGGGTTGATGACTGGATAAGGGATCCCTAGAGATATAACCAATGTGCTGGTTGGCTATTTGTAATTGGCTGAAGATGTTGTTGTTGTCATTTTGGGGTTTTTGTCTGACTTGGTTTGATTTTTTTGTTTTGTTTGGGGTTTTGTTTTGAAATGAGGGGGTTCTCTCTGTGTTGCCCCAGGCTGATCTCCAACTGGTAGATTAAAGCCTCCTAGTAGCTGAGACCATGGATGTGCAACACCATGTCTAGCCAGGGTTTTGTTTTTTAAAGTCAGTTACAAGAAATGCCTCCAAGTTAAGTTTTGATTTGTTTGTGCAAGTCCTCCGAGTGCAGACAGAACCTCAGGCTAATGGCCTCTTTATTTGCTTTAACATGCCCTAGGAAAACCACATAAAGGTCAAACAGGGATTTAATATATTGTCGAGCAACAGCATTTTTTTGAGCTGAAAAAATTCTTGACAGAACACTATAGACCAGTGGGGGCGAACCGATGGCACATGCCTTATTTGTTTTTCTTTTGAGACAAAAGATATTAAAGTATGAGTTGTTTTTTCTAAATGAAAACCTCAGTATTTGGGTTTAATTGCACTGTTGGCACCTTGTGATCAATAAGTAGATTTGGGGTTGCATTTTTGTTCTCATCTCTAAAAGGTTCACCATCACTGCTGTAAACCATCTTCCTCACTTAAAATATAAGCAAGATGGAATTCTTTTGAGAAGATGGATGAGGTATACTTTTTCTCTTTCACTTTTGCTAAGTACATTACATCACCAAAAGACAAAATTATAACAATTTAGTTTGACTACCTTAATTGGCTTTATTTTCCATCCTAGAATTGGGCAACACTTTGTTCCATAGAATAGTGTGAGCTAAGCAGAAGAATTTAGTTTTATAAACAAAAGCTTTTTAAAAAGCAGGGGAAAAAACCCAAGGTGGATTGGTCATTTGAGAATTACTTTCCTTGTAACAGGGAGGCAGAAAAGGAAAATAACTGCCTGGTGAGCAACAGGTTACTTCAGGTAACCTCTGTTTGTGTATGAGGATTAAGGCAAAGGGATATTCATTATCATGCCAATTGAAACTGAGCTGTTTGGAACATTTGATTGTCATCTCTCTAATCCTGATTTCTTGAAAGGATATATAAACAGCTTCGTTTTGGCTTGATGAGGTGGAATTTTAGCATCAGTGACTCTAATTTGATTTTTAGCCTGGAAAGTACAGGATCTTAGCCCAAAACAATGACCTTCTTTAATTTTTATTCAAGATTATATAAGATATATATGGTGAACCACAAAATCTATCAAAGGACTAATATCTAAAATATATAAAGAAAATTTCAGCTTTTATGGCAATAAAAAAGATTAGAAAGTAGATAAAAACATGAACAGACATTTCATTTAAGAGGACATACAGATGGCAAATAAGCACATGAAATTTTGTTCAACATTAGCTATTAGGGAAATATAAATTAAGGCCACAGTGAGAACATGGCATACCCATTAGAATAACTAAAATAAAAGGCACCAATAGCAGGAAATCCCACTGAAAGTGTGGGAAAATGCTAATGCTTTGCTGCTGGCAATGGGAAACAGTACTTTGGACAATGTTCCACTCTGGAAAAGTTTGGTGTCTTCCTAAAACACTGAACACGCCTCCCTGCTTTTTGACCACCATGATATAAGCACCTTTGCTCTGCTATGCCCCTCTGCCATGCTGATTCTGCCATGCAGCTGGCCAACTATGGACCAACTATGGCCAACTCTGTGTGCTAAAATAAACCTCTCCTCCTTAAAACAAATGAAATATGCAACTATCATATGACCCAACCATTATATTCCTGGATATTTATCCCAGAGAAAAGAAAATATATGTCCATGAAGAAACCTGTACAGGAATGTTTATTGTAATTTTATTTTCAACATCTCTCAAAGAACATTGAGAGGTACGATAGGATCCTAATAGCCAATGAGCTTCCATTCAACAATAATGCTTCAATAGTGGATAGTCTAGAGGACACTTAGGTTTGCTTCAAACCTAAAATGCTACTGTTTTATGTAAAAAAATCCTCAAAGAGCAAGTGTCCTCTGACTTACAAAAGTGTCACCAAATGCTGGAGAAACAAGCTTGGGGACCAGAAGATCACCCCCACTGAAATGGACTCTGAGAAGACTAACACACGTCAGGATGAACCGAGAGGAGGTGACCTGAAACAGTGCCACAGTGCCACCATCTCAGGCCTGGAATTTTTGTCAAAGGGAACCTAAGGCAAAACTTTTTAAGTGAATAGATTGTTCCTGGAGCCTAAGAGGTCAAGGATGAATGGAGTATGTGTTCTAGAAATGAGAGAGGGTGGGGAGAAGTGATGGAGATGGGCAGTTGCTGGCGTGGGGGATGAAGTGGTTCAAGGTCTCTGGGCCACCATACGAAGATGTACTTGTCTTTTGCAGAGCTCAGTGGTACTTTGTGGTTAGTCTCTAAAATTTCCAACCCAAGTTTCTAATGTTTTTTGTGGAGAGTTTGTTCAAATTTCCTATTAAGTATGTACTCATGTGTATGATTACAACTCCTCATCCACCATCCTTTCCAATAGTTGTCCTTTCTACCTATAGCAAGAAACATAACTCACGTTTACTTTTGATAGTTGTTTAATCCTGACCTTAGGTGTTTTCAATGAAATGACATCCAGAATTTTGGGTCAGGGAAAATATTGCTGATATTAAATCCTTTAAAACATACTGTCCTCTTCTTCTCTGTGGTGTTTTAGTGACCTATTTCACCCAACTTCTTCTGATCCTTCTACTCCAAGGGATATAAGTATAGAAATAGATATGATACATATATATAAACAGAGACAGAGATATTTCAAACCCAATGTTTGTGTGCCTTTCCTTCTTAGTAGGGTCTGACTACCTGGTGAGTGCCAGCCACATAACTCTGTTGGGTCGAGCTTATCCTATTTAACTAATCCTGTTCTTAACCCTATCTGATTAAATTATACAATTAACCTGGGGCCTTCCTAGTAAGCCAGACAACCAAAAGGGCACCAGCTCTTCTAGGTCCTGCTCTGACCTATGCCTTTAGACTTCTATCCACCTGTAGGAATTTTCCTTTAGTTGCCTAGAATCTATTGTAAGTCTCCCCGTCACCAACTAATATTTGCTCAGGATTTCAGAATGGTGGTGTTGTCCAGGAAGAACATTTCATTAAAGGCAGAACAAAATTTTACTAATGTGTGGACACAAAGATAGCAACAATTCCAACTCGAGTCCCAAGAGTTGTGGGTTCTAAAGCAAGTGTCCAAGTGCCCTCTAGTGGTAGGCATAGCACACTCCCCTACAGCATCTTTTCTCCAGCGCAAAAGGGACCTAAATTGCAGCTACTGGTCTATGGAAGCCTGGTTATTTCAATCCCATTTTTCAGTTCCTTCTGGAACCCCTGAGGCTCAGACACAATGTGACACATGAAGATTTCAGTTAATTTAAAGAAGCTGCTGGCATCCACAACTGGAAAGAAATAATAAGCACCGAGGGGCTGTGTGAAATGAAATACCTTCCATTGTATGCTAGGGATAGCATCCTTGGCCTTTCTTGCCAGTCTGCCCAGAAAAAAAATGAGTTCTTGTAGCAGTTTTTCCACCCAGGAGTGGCACAACTTGATTGGTTAGTGATTTATGGCTTTATTACACAGTGACCTAGAGCAAGCATTGCTACTAAGCTACTTCTTCAATTTAGTGACAAGTAACCAACTATCTGGAATGACCAAGAAATGTTCCTTTCTGAATTCTTTAAGAAATAGAAGGTTTCACTGTGGTTATTAAAGTCTTCCTGGTATAGGTAACAACACTGTACAATTTTTATTAATATACTAAAAGCCTACATAAGTTATGGTTGATCTGGGCCTTCTATTCTAATTGAGTCCCTACAAAAGAGATTGTACTATGTTTTGAGAATAATACTGTCCTGAAAACAGTTTGGTTGCCTCTGCCAATAACTGGGTGATTTTAGGCAAGTCCTCTGGCATCTCTGAGCTGTTTTCCCATTAATCAATAAAGGACTGATCTAATACTTGTGAGTGTGCTCATTTCTATAATTATCTCGATTATAAAAATCATTTGGCAGAGTTATGTTTTGAGGTAGTACTGAGTTTGTTGTCATTATTTGGTCCTGGAGGTTTTCTTGAGACAGAACCTCACTATGTTCTCCAGGGTGGACTTGAACTCCTAGCCTCAAGTGATCCTCCCACCTCAGTCCCTGAGTAGCAGGATGACAAGCATGTGCCACCAGGTCCACCTTGGGTTTTTTGTGTGTGTTTCCTTTAGTAACTCCAGGTTACTCTCCCTCAGCCTATTCCTAAGTAGAAACCAATATATGAAGAACTAGATGGACTGAGGATGGGGGCAAGATTAAGATACCCCCTCACACAGCTGCTTTTGGCCCCATGAAACTAAAAAATATAGGGGCTAAAGGAGGAGGATAAATGGCGAATCAAATGAGAAATAACAGTCAAGATAGGCAGAGCTGAAAAGGTCTCAGAGAGAAGCAGGGAGAACTTTGCAGCTTGGGTGTCAGGACCTAGAGGAGAAGGGCCTCAGAAGGACCAGCTTCCTTGCATGTAGACCCACACCTACTCACCGCCACAGTTCCTCCTGTGCAGAAGTGTGGATCCCCCATGATGTGGGTGGGGGCACAGGAGCACTTATTTTGCTCCCTCCCCCTGACTACAGAGGCGCTAAAGAGAATAAGCTGGACGTCTGCATGAGGGGGCAGCAGTACACTGCCCCACGCCTAGAGCTTTGTGAGCAGGTGTACTTAGTGATACTAGTACTAGGGACTATCCTAGAGATGTGCATATCCTATCAGTCAGTCATGTGTAAGAGTAATTTGCTATTGTCTTTTGGAAACAGAAAGCAGCTTTTGACTATCAAAATAGTTTTCTCTCTTGATTAAATTGTCTTATAAAATATAAGACTTCAGCAATCTCTTAAAACACTTCTAGATGCAAACTATAGTTTTTCTGGGATTCTTCAAAGCTTAGGTTATTAAGTATTGGTCCTAAAGTTAGACTTCCCTCTGCCAGAATTTTACTATATAGAATATTACTTGATGTGAATTGCTCACCACTTGAAATGTGGAATTCCTTGATATGGCAGGGTTGTGTGTAGACAGGATTAATCAGTACATGTCTATGTGAAGCTATCAGCCAGGGTAGGGCAGAGGACACAACTTTTTGTACTGATGTAAGCATACTAACAATAGTTCAATCACTATACTAGATGCCACCAAAAATAAATCAGAGATAGTCTTGAATTTGGTTATATGTACAGGAAACAATGTACAAACAAAAACCAGGTTGTTTCATTACTATAGAGAAATAGTATGTGTTTAAATTTTTCAAGGAAGAGTTTTTAAAAGGCAAGGTTTTCATTTGATGATGTTGTTTTTGTTTTTAAGGAGAAGTTGAAGGAGGCAGAAAAATCAATAAAACCCTTCTAGCTTGAGAACAGGAGCTGTTTCCAGGGCAACAGAAGAAGTAATGGTATGGATTAGGGAGTTGAGGAGGATAGTATGGATTTGAAGGATACCACACTTGATTAATCAAAAAAAAAAAAAAAAGGCAGAGAAAGCAAAGGTAGAGGCCAGACCATCAGCTGAATGAGAAACAGAAAAAGTTGACTTAAGTCTTTAAAGCTTTTCTATTAAATACCCCTCCCCAAATGCCTTCTGGGCCCCCAGTTACCTCCCAGCTCACAGAACTCTCTGCCTTGAGTTCTTTCTTCTTTGTCCCACAGAATTTCAACTCAGCCAAAGATCAAAGACACACTAGAAATCCTTACTTCACAGAGGTTTCGACATTTTAACTGAAGAAAAAAATATATTAGAGAGTCCCCAAGGATGACAAACCCTTCCGTCCAGGTAGGACAAAGAGAAAGTGGAATTTATATTAAAGCCCATGTTTAACCTTTAGCGTGTGTACAAATTTCAACTACTTGTTAATTCCTCCGAGTTCATTTTTCTATGAAATAATGCTAACAATAACATACTTTTATAGCTACCATTTATTAAATGCTCTCTGCTAGACCCAATGGTAAAGATTATATATACTTTATTTAATCTCAGTAAACCCTTTGAGGCAGGTATTACTATTATCTGCATTTTTACATTATCAGAATGAATATGGACCTAGCCTAAGGTGTTACAGCTAAGGAATAGCAAAGCTGAGGTCCAAACTCAGGCACATCCTGTCAGAAGAGTGACCTTGAAAATTTGGATTATCAGTAAAACAAATCCAAGGGAAATACCCAAAATTCATCTAGCTACCGTTTTAATATCTGTGGGAATAGCAGGGTCTTAAGAGGAAGGAAATTTATGAAAAAGTTGCAGGAGTCCATGAAGTTCAAAGACACCTACAGGACTTAAGAGACAAATTGAATGAAGGAATTAGTCTGGATGGAAACTGCAGGCTCCCATGGGTAGACCAGATATTCTCTTGACACCACAGTGTATGGGCAATAGGTCAAGCCCTCATGTTACTTGCGCCTGATATAGATGGGAATTGAGCTCAGTGTGCTCCATCCTGGTCACTGATGACAATGCTAACAAGTTCCTAGCCAAATTCTCTGGTTGTTTTGCAACCTCTTACAAATTGAGAAGCTATCCAAAAAATTACGTGGGAAGATATTACAGACTAAATGTTTATGTTCTCCCAAATTCATCTGATGAAGCCCTAACTTCCAGTGTGGCTGTATTTGGAGTAAGGAAGGAATTAAATTTAATGAGATCATGAGGGTGGGGCCTTGATCCAATAGGATTAGTTAACTGTACTGTAAAAAGAAACATGAGAGAGCTCAGTTATTTTCTCTCTCCTCACCATGGGTGAGGACCCAGAAAGAAGGTGGTTGGCTGACTGCAAGCCAGGAGGAGAGTTCTCACCAAGAATCAAATCAACTGGAAAATTGATCTCAGACTTTCTAGCCTCCATCATTGTTATGGTCTGTGTTCAGGTGTCCCCTCAAAGCCTCTTGCAGATGAGATGGGACTTTCTTTTTCAGAGGTAGTTGAATCTGGAATGTGTGATGCTGGGGTTAAGGGCGTGTGATTACTAAACCATTACATGTGAGTGGTTAATTTGGCACCGCCCTAATCTCAGTAGTCTGAATAAGGTAAAAGGGGCAGAAAGATGCTGTTAAACCCTCTTGTTGCCTTTGCTACCTTGTGCACACCGTGTTGTTTCTCCTCTGCGATGCCTGTTTGCCATCCCTGCCTTAGAGCAGGGACTGAAACCTCTATGAACTGTGAGCTAAATAAACCCCTTCCCCTCCAACTTTGAGTGTCTGGTATTTTGCCTCCGCAATGAGAGAAAAGTAGCTAACAGAATCACTGAGAAATACATTTCTGAAATGTGTGTTCTCATGGGGTCAGGTAGTAAATTTTAATACAGCAGGTCTCACACTGGCTAATTCAAAAACGTTCTGATGGATATGCAGGGACAGATGGGGTTTTTTTTAAAGCAATCAAATTCCATCAATATATTCAACTTCTATCCAGTTTCTTTCCTGAAACTGATCGGCCTGAGAACACGAGTGACGGGCAGTTAGGTTCCATTTCCACCCCAGTCCTTTCACAAGTACCTAATGAGGTTCCCCACTGGCCAAGAAGGGTTCCCTCTTGCCCACTGATCTCAACAGTGTCTCATAGCTGCTTAAGGCTCTTTGAAATATTCACGTGGGCATTGGGAATTTACCATGGGTAAAAATCTCTTAGCAACTTTGGTTTCTAAGTTTTTGCTTCCAAGAAAAATAAAGTATCAGCACATAGGTCATTGGAATGATGTTGATAGACCACTGTTGGATTTTTTAAAATAAATTTATAAGAGGCCATTAGTTTGGACTAAGCTCCTGCTCTAGGCCCCAGCACGTCAAATCAATATGGAATCACTCATGCTAAAGTTCCAAGCCACTATGCAAAAACTATCACATTAATCTGACATGAAAAAGATTAGAAGAGAAATAGAGAGAGTAGTCAAATACCCAAATAGGCTACTTTTAACCAGCATGAAAGGAAAAGTCCCATTGCTTTAACCTTTATAAGAAAAGTAACTTTGAAATGGTCAATCTGCTGTTTCTTCTACATTTCCACTTTCCTCAGTTTTTTCCTGCTAAACTCACTTCCTCTCCCCAGCTTCTCAGAACATGGATTCTATTTTATAGAAAAAGGTGTCATCCAATTCTAACCTTGCAAATAAAAGCTGATTCAGACCTTTAAGTTGAATTTGTCAGATCTTCCGTGTAAATTTTTCTCATGTTAATTTTATCTTTTGACAGATTTTAGTGTATAACTCAGAAAAAGTTCAAAGAATTAGATGACATTGCTATAATGAAACAACTCCTATGCTCATCTTACAGAACCAAAGTTCCTCATAACTTCCATCTGTAAGGACAAACACGGTAATGGATATGGAATCACTACTGAAATGACTCATTCTAGTAACTAAGGATTCTCAACGGGAGGGAATCCTCACTTATCTATGTAGGCTTCCCATGGAGTCCAGTTCTTTCCTTTTGACCACATGGATCTTTGCACTTCTCCAGACATCCTCTCAAGCCAGATGTGGCCATATGAATTGAGATAGCCAACGAGGTAGAAGTGCAAGTGACGTGTATCATTTCCAGGCAGAGACCTTAGAGCTAGAGGTTCACTTGCCATGTTCCCTTTTACCTGCCTCAGTGATCACGGAAGCACAGGCTAAGATGAAGCCTCTGCAAGCCTGGTCCATGGTAACCTTGAAGAGCAGAGCGCCTAGCTGAACAGAACAGTAGTACAAGGCAAAAAATACACTCGCCCTGCATCCAGCACCTGGTACAATCCAGCCCACTGAGACTATAAAGCTGCAATAAAAGCTGCAGCTCAAAGAAATTTTAATTTTGATGTTTAATAATTATATATGTAACTTAGGTTGTTTTGATCAGATGCATCTAATAAAAATTATAACTTAATTCAGCACAAAAAGAAAATTTTAGCAAGTAGATTGTTGTGGCCACAGGAAGTAATAAAATCATTTTGTGACAGGGAAGCATGGTAGGATGATCGGGAAAAGTCTTCTATTCCAATGCAATGTATTTCATAAAGTTTGAGATGGATCACATGAAGATAAATTCCTGAAGGGGATATGGGATGGAAATAGACGCTTAAGAACAAAAAAGAGCAATATAAAGTTTCACCTCTAATGTAGAGTTTTCTTCATATATTTAAGTGAATGATGGTGCACCCCAAGGGAACATGGTATGAATTTTCATGCAGTATCTTTTTTAAATGACAGAACAGTTTTGTGTGAAATAAGTTAGCACTATCTTTTGCAGTTAATTAAATTTATTATTAATTTTTAGATGTCAATTAAAATATGCAGGGGAATAAATAGTTTTATAAAACTTTAGAGAAATGTTTGAACAAACAAAGGTGAAGTTGACAATTCTCTGTCTAGGGCAGGGTTTTCTTGACTTTGGCCCAGGAGATGTTTTGGGTTGGATAGTTCTTTGCTGTGGAGGGTGGCCCTGTGCACTGTAGAGTGGGTGGTAGTCAGCATCCCTGGCTTCTGTCTCCTAGATGCCACTAGCACCCTCCCTTATGTAAGAACCATGAATGTCTCTAGAGGTTTCTAGGTGTTCCCTGGGGAAGCAAAATCATTCCCAGCTGAAAACCACTTATTTATGAGTAAATCCATGCCGAAGATGTTTCCTTTTCTTCCAAGTCTTGAGTTGTTCCAGAAAACCCTAACAATTACCCGGAAATCCTATTGTCTATGCCCCTCCAAGTTTCACAGCAGAGGCCAGGAAATAATGACTTAAATCAGGACCCGTAGACTCACTTGTTTTTCTTGAGAATAAGCATGTGACTTTTGTGACTTCTGGGATAGACTGAATTCAATTATGCTGAAGAACGAGACACTATTTATGTCCAATTTGTATTAGCTACATGGACACACACATGCCCAGTAAACCAGCATATCTAGAAAAGGAGAGGCCTAGATGTCTTGAGGAATCAATCTTACTGATTCTTAACAATAGACGTTGAGGGGTACTTGAGATGAAAAGAGTTTATCAACAGAGGCCAAGAAGGGGGCAGATATTGACAGCATGAGCTAAGGCCACGGAGGCAAGTAGAAAAAGAAGAAAGGCAGTCATCTTGGCAAATTTTGCAAGTAAACCAGCCAGAGCTGAGCAGCAAAGTCTTCCTTCAATTACACAAGAGGGGAACACATAAGACTCCTTAAGTGTTTGCAGAAGCCAGATGCTATGTAGAGCCTGAGTTGGATTTTTGTTTGACTTAAGGGCTGATTTTCTTGCAGACTTATTGAACAAGTGCAGCCTTGAAGAGATAAGAAGGACATGGAAGAAATTAAGCTCTTGGATTTAAAGCTAGAGAAACTAATTATTCTGGTACCCATAAAGTTATGCAAAGAGCCAGGAGACCCGATTTGATTTGGATTTGCTTCCTCTGGTACTGCGGCGGGGGGGGGGGGGGATATCCGCTGCTTGGGGAGCCCCAAAATAGTTCTGTTTGGTTTCTACTGTGCTGTGCTTTCAGAAAAAGATCCCTTCCCTTTAAGAATTATGAGACATCAAATGCAGCATGTTGGAGATGAGACCGGAATGTGTTGAAATCTTCGTTTGCGTTCTGTTTTTTCCTCCGGATTTTCAGAAGCCCAAAGGAATACAGAGCAATTCAGTTATCAGTGTCACAACAGCAGCATGAAAAGTGAGACTTCTCCCACTAGAGTCCCAGGTCACGAGAATGCAGTCCCAGTACCCAGCTGATAGCAGACGTTAAAACCAGAGCAGGAACCAAGGTTTGGCCACGGGCATCACTATGGTTTAAGAGTCCCCTGAACATACATGTGCTGGATACGTGGTTCCCAGTGCAGAATCTCCAGACGTGCAACTTTGAGAGGTGATTGGGTCCTGAGGGCTCTATTCATGGATTAATTAGATGAGCAGGTTAGCGAAGGAGTAGATTAATTACCATGTGAGTAGGTCTGTTAGAAAAGTCATGTTGGCCATCCCTTGTGGGTTTCCTCCACATTTGATGCCCAGTACCATCTCAGAGAGTCTGCACCAGCAGGAAAGCCCTCACCAGATTCCCGTGCCACACTGTTTGATTTCTCAGTCAGAACTGTGAGGTAAATAAACTTCTGTTCTTTATAAGTTACTAAGCCTGTGGTATTCAGTTATAGCAACAAAAGTACACTCAGACAGGCCTATGTAGAGGGATCTTCTTTGTGACAAAGCTATCAAAGACTTTTAAAGAATGTTTTAAAGGGAGACATAGCTCTGAAGAAGATGGAGCTGATGGAACAAGCAAGTCTCCTTGCAACTCAGGCCAGTTACCACCAAGAGACTTAAAGCACCTTTTAGTTGAAAAGATCCTGAATTTGTTTACATCATTTACCAAACATGGGCCATGCTCAGAGCCTTTGTCATTTTGTTTGCTCTCTTTGCAGGACACACCTCTGTTTAAAATAGCTCTCTGGAGCTCCTGAAAAACTCTCAGAAACTCATTTTAAAAGTAGAAATCAAACAGGTTGCTCATTGTTTCAGACTTCTTAGAAAAATTGGAGAATGGTACTATACAAGGAAATGAACCAATAAATATGGAGTGAGATTTTCATCATCGTAAGTGCATGGTTAATGAGAACAGGGGCCTACAGAGAGGAACAAAGCAGGGAACAATTTTAATATATGCACGATTTGTTAGAGGGAGTCCATGAGGTCCAGAGAGAAAGAAAAGCATTACTCATCAAAGAAGTTCCTAAGGACTCTTAATACATAAATATCTCAACCAAATGTTATATAAAAAAGGCCATTTGATTCACTCCTGGGCTTTTGTGTCCCAGGAAGCTTTAGTGAAATGCTTTAAGACAATGGTGTAGAATCATATTAACCAGCTGAGTGATAATAAAAAAAGACAGGGGGTATGGTTATCACACAGCAATTATGAATAGGCAGGAAATCATTCAGAGGGTCCAAATAAATGTGGGCAGAGGTTAGGCAAGCAAAATAAATGTGTAGATCAGGCTGGGAACTGGTAGGGCCTCCCCTGAACCTGAAAAAGATGACTACCTATTGACATGCACTGACAATTACAAAAAGAAAGAATGTCATAGCTATGTTTCTTAGGGTTTGTCCCTGCAGGCTCATGGTTGGTGCCTTGTACCCCAGTATGGTGATAGTCAGTAGTGGTGGGGCTGTTAAGCAGTAGGGCCTGGTGGCACTCAGTCATTGGGGGTTCTTCCCTTAGAAGAAATTAAGGTGGTTTCATGGGACTGTGGTTAGTTCCCATGAGAATGTTATTATTGAAGACTGGCCCCTTCCTGTTCTCTGGCTTCCTGTTCCATCGTGTGATCTCCCAGTGTTTGTTTGCGTCATGACGCCATCCTCCATGGAATTCCCATCACAGCCCTACTCACCCTACATGTCAGGGCCATGCCTTTGAGCCTCCAAACTGTGAGCTAAATAAACCTCTTCTCTTTACAGATCACCCAGCATCATTATAACAGCAGAAAATGGACTAATACTACTGTGCTAGTTAAACAAGACAGGTCAGATCATAGAAAGCAAGTTTGTGACCCTTTTAAGTAGCACTTGCTCTTTCTCAGTCACTAGATCCTTTTGTCCTAAAATTGGTCCCTGAATGAAATCTTTGGGGACAGCTGAGAAACCTGTCTCATTTGTATAAACAGCTTGGTGATTGAAGTCAATAATTACTTATTGAGATATAGAATTGAGCCTTTTGTCTTTACAGAATTACTTTCCTTGAATTGTGCAATGGGTCATGTGGAATTCCTCCTTTGTTATCACAGGGATAGTGACCATCTATTCTTTCACATGATGCCCTCTGTACCTGGACCCAGGATGGAAATGCCTTTCAAATTTCATTTCAGAAACCAGAAAATATTAAGACTTTTCATCATTATTGTCAACCCTGAACTCTGGGCTGCTCATTTCTCTGCCACAATTTAGGTCCTTAGAAATTTGAGTGCCAAATTTGTAAGCCTTTTTAATTTAGGCATATGTGATGCATTTTTATGTAGTAGATATACCCCTGGCTTTCATTATTTGCCTAATAGAATTTTCCTTTCTTCCTAATTTCCTAGTCTATTTATTGTTTTAAACAAAACTTTTAAAATTTGGTATGCCATTTCTAGTCTACATATACCTAGCTTTTATTATTTGCCTAGTATGATTTTTCTTTCTCTTTAATTCCCTGGTCTATTTATTGTTTTGAACAAATTTTCTAAAAATTTGGTGTGCGATCTCAAATCTTCACATCCACTGAGAATTGAGTATAGATTGAGTAGGAGCTTCTAAGACCTATGTGGAGCATTTCACAATAAATAGTCATAGCACTGTGACCATGTTCTTCTATACCCCAAACTAGAATTGCTTCAAAAGAACAGGGTTGGGGGTAAGAAATAGATAATGAAATGTTTTATATGAGCAAAATGCATTTTCTTAAAAAAATAAGTGGTTTAGGGCCAGGGATTTAGCTCAGTTGTTCTGCCGCCTGCCTTGTAAGCATAAGGTTCCGAGTTTGATACCTGGTACCAAAAAAAAAAAAAAAAAAAGTGGTTTGCTGCAATGTTTGGTAAATTTGTAATTGTGGTAAAATTATATAATGACCTATTAGTCAATGATAAACTACATATACAACGGTGGTTCTGTAGGATTTATATCATCTAACTATGTCATAGCCATCCTAGTTTATGTAAATACACTGTATGATGTTTAAACAATAACAAACTCACCTAAAATGCATTTCTCAAAATGTGTTCCTATCATTTAATGCCTGACTGCATTCATAGCATAAAATTTACTACATAAATAATTTTAAGTGTACTGTTCATACCTTGTAAACGTTTTGAGGTTTCTGCTTTTCATCACTCAAACAGAACTATGTGTAACTCCGTATTACCTTCTCTCTGCATGCCTGGTAACCACAATTCTGCACTCTGCCTCTGTGAACATGCCTATTCTAATTCCTTCGAGTAAGAGGAGGAGTCAAGAAACATCTGTCTTTTATTTCACTTAGCACACTGCTTTAAAGGTTTGTGTATATTGCAGCATGTATCAGAATTTCATTACTTTTTATGTTTGAATAATATCCACCTGCGTGCATATACCACTTTTTGTTTATCCATTTATCTGTAGGTGGACATTTGGATGCTTCAATTCTTTGGCTGTTGTGAATGACACCATTACAAACACTAGCATACAAGTATCTGTTTGAGTCTCTGCTTTAAATTCTTTTGGGTAGACCCAGAGAAATTACTGATCGCATGGAAATTCAGGTTAGCTTTTTAAGGTACTGCCAAAATGATGCCATAGTGGCCGTGCTATCTTACATTCTTACTGGCGGTTCACATGTGTTCCAATGTCTCTATCTTCTTGCCAACATTTGTTGGTTTTTTCTTTCTTTTTTTGAGCTAACTAGCCATCCTAATGGAGGTGAAGTGGTATTTCAAAGTACATTTTTTTCAGCACTGGGGATTAAACCTAGAGCCTCACACGTGCTAGGCAAGTCCTTTACCACTGAGCCACACTCCCAGCCTCTTATTTTAATTTTTATTTTGAGACAAAGTCTCACTAAATTGCCCAGGCTGAGCTTGAACTTGCAATCCTCCTGCCAGAGCCTCCTAGGTAGCTGAGATTATGTGTGTGCACCACCACATTCAGCTGCCAAAATACATTTTTAACTAAAAAGGTCTCTTTACTCAATTCAGCATAAACATTTGCTTTTCTTTTTAAAAAAAATTTGCTTTTCTTTAGGAGGCATTATAGGTAAAAGTGTTTGCTTATGGGGAGTCTGAAGTCATGGTGTGAATACCCACTTTCTTCTGCGCATCTTCATCTGTTATGTGGGAATAAAAATGGGCCCTATATCATAAATTTGTATTGGTAATAAAAGGAGACTTTGGTTCAGAGGCAGTAGAGAGTGATCAGTCAAGAAATGGGAAGAACTGGTAATCATTTTTTTACTGAATTAATGTGAATTTTCCTTCAAACCTGTACCTGACAAATGACTCAGCCATCCCAGTCACCATTAATCCATAAACCATAATGAGTGAGTGACCATTGTCAAATTCTAGTTCCTAGGTAATCATGAGCTAGGTCCTACAGATCAACCCCCCTCCCTGTGAAAAATAATTTTAAAATACTGGATTTGAAATAACAACAAGGGTGTTCGGCACTCTAGACTTGGAAAGACAGCAGAAAGACAATAAGCCAATTTTTCGCTGAAAGTCAGTCGGGACAGACCTTTATTTAATGATGGTTTGATTTAGGATTTTCCAAATTTACAATAGTATGAAAGCCATATGCCCAGAAGAAACCATGCTCTAAATTCTGGCTTTGGATATTCCAGGGCCAGCAACATGTGGTATGATACTCTCACACAATGCTGGACCAGAGCTCCCGGTCAGCCCCGTGATCTCAAGTGGAAAGAACTGATGCTCAGCAGTGGACTGTGTTGCTAATCTATGATGTTTGGTAGGTAGTGTATTAAATGCATTTTCAATGTACAATGGGTTCATTGGTGACGTTGCAGTAAGTTGAATGGCGTATGTACACTGAGGAATAAGCTGGTTATTGGCATAACCAAAACCTCTCGTATATCTTGGGAACTCTTGCTGACATCCCCCACCTCAGCTCCAGTTCAGCAGATACATAAGATAAAAGGGGACAGTCGGGTCCCACACAAAGAGGAGGGTGTGATAGTAGCTATTTCCTGTGCTAAATTGGGACCCCAGTGGACTATACCCTCATAGTTAGGACAAAGAGGACTGGCACACAAGCCCTAACCCTTCCTTACTTCCCAGAAGAGTACAAAGAATGCTGTTTGAGCACTAAACCAAATAAGAGGAACAGAATCAAGGGAAGGGGGAGTCCTGAGAAGCTGTGGCCAGAGGCCTGCTCTCAAAGGCAGTGTGGTTAGATTTATGGCTGACTTCTGTATAGCTGCCATGGAGACCAGAAGGCATTAGAGTAAGGTTTTCAATGTGCTGAACAAAGTAATGTCCAACCTAGAATTCTTCTGGGTGGCAAAAACATCTTTCAAGATGAGAGCAAAATAAAAACACGTTCAGATAAACAAAACAGATAACGTGTTCAGATAAAGCAAACTAATTTCTCAACATCGCCTTTGAGGTTCTGGCCCATATTCCTGTTTAGGAATGAATGTCGTGTTCCTGTGCTCCTGGGAGTGCAATTGGCAGATAACCCACAACCTTTAGCCTCCTTGGGAACTGCCTTGGCCAAAGAGGGACAGCCAGCTCAAGGTCACACCTCCTTCCAGGGTGGTCTATATCTAATGACAGATCAAGATACGGGAGGATATAAAGATCCAACCCCTTCCCCCAAGTATGAACAAATCCAAAGTTTATCCCTCCTTATGAGCTCTCTGTAGGATTGGCTGTGGCCTCTGGTAAATCTACACCCAGGTCAACTTCTCAATCTTGTTTCCCTGCCTCTGCTCATGAACTCCAGAGCATTCCTGATAGTGATCTCCAGATCACTGTCTGCTTCCCAGGGAACCCAAACTGCAGACGAGTCACACTCAGTGCAATACAGAGTAAGGGAAAGGGGGAAGGAAGGAAGGAAGGAAGGAAGGCAGGAAGGCAGGCTGGCTGAACGGATGAAAGAGACCAAACCTCAAGAATTGAAGATGACGTGACTATAAATCTGAAGGCATATATATAAGAAAATTATCAAAATCAAAAACGATTTAGCAAGCTTACTTTTGTCAATTGAATTTCTATAACCAGCAACAATCATTATAAAGTAAATTTTAAAACAAGCAAAAGTAAACTAGAGTGAATTGTTTATGAATATAGACATTAATAATAAAACCACAAAGAAAAGAAAGGGAATAATTTGCCTTTTAAGAAAGCCAGGATGACCCAGGCATGGTGGCACACACCTGTAAACCCCAGCACTCTGGGAGACTGAGGTAGGAGGATCACAAATTCAAGGCCAACCTGGGCAATTTAGCAACTTGATGAGACCCTGTCTCAAAAAAGTGGGGGGGGAGACTAGAGATATAGCTCAAAGTACCCCAGCACCACAAAGAGAGGGGTCAAGATGGTGTCCACAGAGTGAACATTATAAGGACACAGAGTGAACGTTTGAAGTTGGAGCTTCTGGGTTGCTGTAAATACTCTATCTCTTGGTTGCCCCTGGTATTGATTACCAAGGCATTGGCTTTGGCTGTTTCAAACAGCCAAATTTGAGCAGTTAAATTTTGAGCAGTTGTTTTGCATATGTCGTATTTCACAATAAATGACCATTGATTTGGCTTATCTTTGCTTTCTCACTTGACCCTACAAGCTTCCCAACAATGATGAGCTCTGATATGAAAGAGTAGATGTCCTATGAAGACCAAGCACACTCTTTTTTTTTTTTTTGTCACTGGAGATTGAACCCAGGGCCTCACACTGAGTTACATCCCCAGCTCTGCTTTTATTTATTATTTTGAGACAGGATTCTTCCAAGGGTGGTCTTCCAACTACCTGAGATTACCAGTGTACACCACCATGCACAGCTACAGAGAACTCAAAAGAGGGGACTATGTCAAGCCATTTCTGAGTTTTAGCTGCTGAGCATTATGAATCCCCATTCAACATAGTGTGGTAGAGGGAGCAATTAACCTTTAGTGCTGGAGACCTCATCTCAAATCCTGACATAATGTCAAATGCTTCCCCTTAATGAACCTGAATTTCCCTATGTAATGGATATGATTATATCTCCGTCAAAAGGTAATTATTTTGAATGTTAGAGGGTTTTGATCGGTTTTTCCCTTGACATAGTTTTAGTGTACAGAAAAGATCTTCAAATGATATATTAGTCAGCTTTGTGTTACTGTAACAAAATACTTGAGATAATCAACTTAAAAAGGGAAAAGTTTATTTTGGTAATTATTGGCCCTGTTGCTTTTGGGCCTGTAGCAAGGCAGCACCTTACAGTGGGGAGTGTGTGGTGGAGCACATCTGTTCACCTGTGGCAGCCAGGAAGTGAAAAGCAAAAGAAAAGAAGCAGGATCCCATTACCCCCCCCCCCCCCCCCGCCCCAAGGACATGCCCCAAGGACCAGAAGACCTCCCACCAGGCCCTGTCTCTTGAAATTTCCATCATTTTCCAATAATGCTGCCTTGGGATTATGCTTTAGTACATATGTCTTTGAAGATATTTCAGATCGAAACTATAGCACATGATTAAATTAGTTTTATAATGAATGCATGATTTGTTAAAGTTATAAAAAATTTGTTTAAAACCTAGTTATTCCTTAGGCTTTTAAATTTAGACTCTTGATTATGTTCCTCTATAAGTTTAGCAAAATTTAACATGAAGAAACCTTTTAAAAATGTCAGTTTTATTTGCAAATTAAATTCCTCTTAGTATGTTACACTGCATATTTAAATTAAATATTCAATTTCTTTTAGTATTTCAATTATCTGACTTAACAAATAAAATATTCTTGTGTATTTAAATAACCCCCATAAATCTAACAAAATTATAAATATGTTGAACCTTATGTTCTATGAATGTTCCAACACTGCATATAAACTTGGTAAGATTTTAACTTAAAATAGCAAATCTAATTCAATTATTTAATTTCAAATTTTAAATTGGAATTGCCAGGCAAATCTATTGCTCTAAAAGGCCACATTCTCTCAAACAAAACAAATACTTAAAATACCACATGTATATAAGTGACTTAAAATAAAAATATTATTATGGGCTTGATACTGTTAGATATTTCTCTATCTAATTCTAAATTCTTCCAGGGTATAGAAATGCTTCTCTCATCAGGAAATTAGTACAGCCCATGCATTTCCATGGACTATTTCCCATCTAGTGTAGCACTTGCTTCCCCAGCTTGCTAAGGCTCCTTAATAACTAAAGATGGTGTCCAGGATACATGAAGATCCTTGCTCAGAACTCTGAGGGAGCATACTTAATCCCTAAAGCCCATGGGCAGGGCTCATAATTTCAAGGAAATATTAGAAGCTGTATTGATCTGCTTTCCATTTCTATAACAAACACCCAGAGTAATTAGCTTATATAGAGAAAAGATTTATTTGGCTCTTAGTTCTGGTAATTCCACGATTCATTGGCCCCATTGTTTTGGGCCTATGGCACTACATCACAGAGAGAGCATACGGAAGAGCAAAACTGCTTCTGTCATGGCTAAACAGTGAAAGTGGGATTGAGAAAGAATCCAGGTTTCCACTGTCCCCGTACAGGACATGTCTCAAAGACCTCCCACCGGGCCCCATCTCTTAAGGATTTCCACATTTCCTAAAAGTGCCACACTGGGCAGCCAGCTCCTAATAGGTGAGCCTGTGGGGAATGGTCCAGATCCCAACCACAGCAGAACGCCAGGTTTCTGGATGTAAGGACTCTATAGAGATGGCTAATAGAACAGTACTTCTAGGGGAAAAATGGGTGAGCATCCTAAAAGGGAATGACCATATCAAAAGATACTAAGAGAATAGCAGAACAGAGACAGAGAGAAAAAGATATCAAGAATGAATGTGCCTCCCAGTGGCAAGTCACAGTCTATTGCCCAGTTTCCAGACCTGGCCTATTTCCACACTCAGAGCCCCCCGAAGACAGGTTGTGTCTTCGGATAAGGAAGGACGTTGCTACACCATGGCAAATGAACACAGCAGTGAAGTCCTAGGCTGTGTCCAAAGGACCTACACTCATTACCAGATATGATCAAAATGTACTGTGTAGTGAATGTTGAATTTTTAAAAATTACAGTAAAATACACATTGCCATTAATCCCCCTCAAAATACTCCCCTTTCACTTCAGACACACTTATCCCATCATTCTTGCCACTCTGTGAAGCAGTTCCAGAAGTGCTGTTTTTTGAGTGTCTTTTGTTGCATTGTCCTGGCTGCCTTGATGTCCTGAATCAATTCAAAATATTTACCTTTCACGGTCATTTTGACTTTGGGGAAGAGCCAGAAGTCACATGGTGCCAGATCTGTTAAATAAGGTGAATGAGGATGCACAGCAATATTTTTATGTGATAGAAATTGCCATAAATATAAACTGTGAACTGCTACAGAAGGTGGTAAGAACGATGGGAGACGTGTGTTCTAAGGGAGGGGGAGTGTTTTGAAACAAATTAATGACAATGTGCCATACACTGTAATAATTTTTTAAAATGTAAGCATTCGCTGTATTTTGTGATCACACCTTGTATGTGGGGAGCAACACACTGGGCACTGGGAACACCCAGGTCTTTGAAGTCTCAAGACAGAGGGTCTGATCTGACACTAACACAAAGCTCCATTGTTGCTCCTACTAAAGTAGGGTTCAGTGGGGGTTAATGACAGTCCACCCTGAATCCAGGGGATACAGCAATCCACTTGCTGGCCATCTTCCCAGTGCCCAAAGGCACTTTATAGAGTAACACAGAGTCTAAGCCTTAGGAAAATAAGTATGAAGACAAATTTTTTTCCATTTAGTTTATTGGTACATTTTAGGTATACAATACAGTTACATTCATCATTGGGATCTTGTACCTTTACATGACGTATGTTGGTTCTTATTTTTTCCCCATTCCCAGCCCTCCCTTCACCCCCTCCACCCTTCCCTATTTACAAAGACTTTGTTTCCATGTTTTTCCTTTTCTCATATTTTTTTCTTTTTCCTTTCCTTTCCCCTTCCCTTCCTATTTCCCCTATTCCTTTAAACATTTTCTTCCTATTTCACAATATCAATTATACATTTTGATTCTTATTTACACTTTTAGTTTTTCACACCAGAGAAACTATTTGGTATTTACACATGTGACCTATTTATTTCACTTAAGAGTATCGCCTCAATGTGCATTCACTTAGCTATAAATGTCTCTAGTTTCTCATTCTTTATGGCTGAATAGTACTCCATTTTATTGAAAAAATCCCACATCTTCTTTATCCAATCTCCAGTTGATGGGCAATTGGGCTGTTTCCAAGTTTTAGCTGTTACAAACTGTGCCGCTATAAACATGGGTGTGCATATATCACTGTGGTATGATTCTTTTGGGAAGATACCCAGTAGAGGAATAGCTGGGTCAAATGGGACTTTCAATCCTAGTTGTTTGAGGTATCTCCATATTGATTTCCACAGTGGTTGTACCAGTCTGCACTTTCACCAGCAATGAAGAAGGGTTCCTTTCTCCCCATAACCCCGCCAGCATTTGTTATTGGTTGATTTCATGATAGCAGCCATTCTTTCTGGGGTGAGGTGGAATCTCAGCTTCGTTTTCATCTGCATCTCTCGAATGACCAGTGATGTTGAACATTTTTTCATGTATTTATTTGCTGCTTTTACTTCTTTCTCTGAGAAATGTCTGTTCATTTCCGATGCCCATTTTTGAATTGGCTCTTTATATTTGGGGGCTCTGATTTTTTTTGAGTCTTCATATATTCTAGGTAATAGACCTTTGTCTGTGGAACAGCTGGTAAAAAATTTTTTCCACACTGTAGGTTGTCTCTTAGCTCTGTTGGTGGTTTCTCTTGCAGTGCAGAAGCTTTTTAATAAGATGAGATCCCAGTCATTGATTCTTTGTGCTAGTTCCCGTGCTACTGAGGATTTGTTCATAAAGTCCTTTCCTATGCCAATGTCTTCAAGAGTTGTACCTAACTTGTCTTTCAGCAAGTTTAGTGTTTCTGTTTTAATATTTAGATCTTTATTCCACTTGTATTTTAGTTTAGTGCATGGTGAAAGATAGGGGTCTAGTTTTAATCTTTGGCAAGTTGAAATCCAGTTTTTCCAGCACCATTTATTAAAGAGGCTATCTTTCTTCCAGTGAGGATGGTTGGCTCCTTTGTCAAAGATGAGGTGGCTGAGTATGTCTGGAGTTGTTTCTGCATCTTCTAATCTGTTCCACTGGTCCTCAGGTCTGTTTCTTTGCCAGTACCATGCTGTTTTTATCACAGTGGCTTTTTAGTACAGTTTCAAGTTGGGAATTGTGATACCCCCTGCCATGACTCTGTTGCCTAGAATTGCTTTTGGTATTCTAGGTCTCTTCCTATTCCAGATGAACTTTTGGATTGTTTTCTCTAGTTCTGTGAAATATGCTGCTTGGATTTCAATTGGGATTGCATTGAATGAAGACAAACTTTAAAAATGAAGATAAAATAAGAATTTCATGTTAGAAAAAAAGATGAAACTGAAAGTCCAAACAATAATGATGTGGATATGAGAAGACTGTTTAATGGATAGTGTTTGATAAAGGTGCCTTGTGTTTGGAAGAAACAGGAAGGCAGTGAATGATTTCAGAATTAGAAGGAATTATATTTACATATACATGTAAAAATTTTTAAATAAAAATATCTTAATTTAATTGAATTAACTTAAGTTGATAATATTTTACATGATCCCACACTCAAAATTATTTAAAAAGTCTCATTCCCTTTCTCCAATCTATCAGTCCCCACTTAGACTGTCTTATATGTGACTACTTTTATTTGTTTCTTGTTTAATTTGGTTTCACTTTAATATAACTGGGTTATCAATGTATTTTACTTAGAGGAAATATATTTAGATCTGTTGTTATTATTGATCTGTAGTGAAACCTTAAATACTGTCTATTTTTTGTTTGCTATCTTTTTCATATTTATAAAAGCATAAAATGTGAATATTCTTATTTTTGCTTCTTCATTTCTCCAAACTAGCACACTATATAGATTTTTTTATCTTGCTCCTTTTTACTTTATGTTGAGAATTTTAGTAGTACCCACCAATGATGGGATATAATCTAGTTGAGAAAGTGAGTGAATCTAGGAAAGTTTTCAATCCAAAAAGAAAAAAACTTAGGATAGTGAGAAGAGGTGAAGAAAAAAACTTCAAACAAAAATCATAGAAGAGTGAAAAGGAAATCCAATATAGAAGTCAAGATATAACTAGATTAACTAATTTATTGAGAGAGAAAGAAAACCAAGTTGGAAAAATTTAAACAAAACACAAATAGAGCTTTACCCTACTTACTAGAAGCAATTCCAAAAGAAAACTGTACAAAATGTTAAAAATAAGGAATGATAATAGACATACATATTAGTCTAATAATAATTAAAAGAAAAAATGGTCTAAAATAAGAACATCAGATGAAATAGAATATAAACCAAAAAACTTAGAGGGGTAACTGGCTCAGAGAGACTGAGTTCCAATTCCTCATTTTAGACCCGCAGAACTACCTGTGCTGTGATAGGTGGCCACCTAAACAACCGAGCAGGTTCCTAGTCTTTTGCTTATCCACAGAAAGTTCTGGGCTGAGGGGCTATGTCACAACCCACTTCCCAGGACTCCTCCTGGTTACCACTTTTATCTTGTATTTCCAATAAATACTTGTCCTTTAATGTCTTTTCTGTCCATGATTTCATTCTTCAATTTTGTGAGCTAACGGGCTCTGTTAGTATAATGACAGCTGTTTCACTAACTCCACACTTCCTTCTCTCCTCGGCTCCTGGCAACCACCATTCTCTTTTCTCTCTCTCTATGAATCTGAATACATTCTGTATTTCATAAAGGCAGAATCATTCAGTACTTGTGTTTTAGTGACTGGCTTCCTTCAGTTAGCATAATGTTCTTGAGGTTTGTCTGTGTTGTAGTATATGTCAGAATTTTCTTCTTTTCTGAGGCTGAATAATACTCCCTTGTATTTGTAGGCTACATTTTCCTTAACCATTCATCCATCAATAGACACTTGGGTTGCTCTCATGTGAATAATGCTGTGATTAATATGGGCAAATACCTTTCATCAAGACCCCATGCCATGGATAGATCACATGGTAATTCTTTTTTTTTTTTTTTTTTTTTTTTTTGAGGTATTGGGGATTGAACCCAGGGGCTTTGCACTGAGTTTGCATCCTCAGTCCTTAAAAAATTTTTTTTTGAGGTATTGGGGATTGAACCCAGGGGCTTTGCACTGAGTTTGCATCCTCAGTCCTTAAAAAATTTTTTTTTGAGGAACATCTCATTAAGTCACTGAGTTATCCAGGCTGTGCTTGAATGTGTGATCCTCCTACTTCAGCCTCCCAGAGTCCCAGGATTACAGACATGCGACAGCCTATTTTTAAATTTTTGAGGGACTATTACACTGTTTTCCACATTGACTGTAGCATTTTACATTCCCACTAACAGTGCACAGGGCTCCAGCTTCTCCGCATCGTCACCCATGTGTGTTATGTTAGTACCATGCTGCTTAGAACAGGACATATTTTACCTCCACAAAACCCAGCGTCATGGGAACCAGGCAGCTGAGACTGGCTCCTGCTCTTAAATCCCCAAGTGGAAGTGGGGACAAAGTGCAAGTTCTTAAATGGAATAGTGTTTCCTGGTTTCTTCTTGCAGATGGGAATCTCAGCTGATCAAAGATTTAAGAGAGAAAGAAATCTTAAGCAGCCAAAACAATACCTTGTAGGTATTAGAGCTTGTTGGCAGATTCCAAGGAAATGGATAGGGACCCATCTAATCAGTAATACAGTACTTTAGTACAGTCAGTCCTCATGGGAAGTACCTTCTGTATTTAAAGTGTCCCTATTTGCTAACTCATATTTGTAACCCCCAAATCAATACTCTGGCTACTTTCCCTGTCATCTGTCAACCGGTGCAGAGCAGCAAAATATCTGCCCCTGCATGTTCCTGATAGAACAAACTCATGCTCTGCCTTCCTGTTCAGTTCTGTAAGCAAGTTTCCTTTTCATGGTCTATGGATTGCCACTTTTTAAATGTATATTTGCACGATCTTTTGGTGGTAATGTGGCTGGTCAAAGTGCTGGCCATTATGTTCTTAAGTGAAAGAAAGCTGTGATATGCTTTAGGGAGAAATCCATGTGTTAGGCAAGTGTGATTCAGGCATGAGTTACACTACTATTGGCCATGAATTGAATATGAATGAATCAACAATATACATAAAATGATTTGTCTTTAAACACAAATGGACATAAAAACCAAGGTTGTTGATTGATTGGCTGATAAAGTATTGTGGAGAGAAGCTTGCAGGAGTCTGCTCCTGTAATTCCCCTGGGAGCACTAGTTCAGTATTTACTAATTCACTATTCACAGGCATTTTACAGAACAGAACTCCCTCCAATAATGAGAGTCAGTTGTAACCGGAAAGCACTGCTTTGAGTGACAGGCCAGATGCAGCCCCTGCGTTTTAAATGCCAAGCCCTCCTAATTTGGAAGTGATAATCGATACACACGCAGTCCTTCTGCAGGAGTCATAATAGACACGATGCCTGGCAGGATAGCAATATACTTAGTTCCCTAACACACAGCACCTAAATTTGGTGTGGTAGAAAGGGAGAAGGCCATGGAGTCAGCAATGGGGCTTTGAGGATGCTATTCTGAGCCAGTACTGAAGAGTGGAGATGACGAACCCCAGAATGAGCCTGCCTGGAAATAGCATCCCAGTGGGCTCTTTGCTTCTTTTTAAATCCATAGCTTACAAGGGAAGGACAAAGAACTACTTGAACAGTAATTTAAAGAAATACTTGAGGCTGGGAATGTAGTTCAGTGGCAAAGCCCTTGGTTAGTATGTGTGGAGTCCTGGCCTCAGTCCTCATCACACACACACACACACACACACACACACACACACATACACACGCCTGGATACACAATACTGACTCTATATAGGAAGCACCTCTTACCCAAACAAACTTCAAATTGGTTACAGGTCCAAACAGAAAACCAGTGAAATGAATATGCCCTCTATTTTTTAAGATTGTCTAGTATAAATGGGGCATGATGGCACACACCTGTAACCCCAGATACTTAGGAAGCTGAGGCAGGAGGATCACAAGTTTGAGGCCAGACTGAGCAACTTAATGAGACCACGTCTCAAAATAAAAAATAAAAAGGGCTGGAGGTGTAGCTCAGTGGGAGGATGCATTTCTAGCATATATGAAGCTTTGCATTCAATCCCCAGGACCACAAAACAAAAACAAAAAAAAAATTGTCCAGTGAGTGTACCTCAGAGGCAGTGCAGGTCCTTAACGTGCACAGAGCCTTGCATTCCATGACCAATATACACAGTCATCGTTCATAGCAGGTGCTTGGTAAATACTGATAATAGGAAAGTGCCACTGTCTAGCCATTCTTCCTGCTAGCTCCATCTCATTTTAATAAAACGCTTTGCTGTGGGAGGCAGGTTGGCACATTGGTTAGGAGTTGAGTCCCAGGAGAGCCAGGCGTGGTGGTGCATGCCTGTAATCCCAGCACTTGGGAGGCTGAGGCAAGAGGATCTGTGAGTTTGAAGCCAGCCTGGACTACATAGTGAATTCAAGGCCAGCCTGAACTACAAAGCTAGACCCTCTCTCAAAAAAACAAAAACAAAAACAAACAAAAAAACGAGTTGAGTCCTAGGAGCAGAGATCTTTACTAGTCAGCATTAGCAAGTTACAGAATGACTTTATATGGTTCATGGTCCAGATTTATAAAATGAATACAATAATAGTATTTAATGCATAAGATTGTTTGAAGATTAAGACAGTAACATTCACGTATTTAATAGGGTATTTAGAATATAAATGTACAAAAAATGCTAGCTAATATTGGCATAAATCTTTATAGCTGTCATTGACCTTCACATTCCAGAACATCATATCTGGCATATGTTCAGCAGCTATTCACATTTGAAAAATGCTATAGGCAACATTTTAAAAATATTTATTTATTTATCTGTCTGTTTGCAGTACTGGGGATTGAACCTAGGGGCTTAACAATGAGCTAGCTACATCACTGGCCCTTTTTAAAATTTTTATTTTGAGACAGGTTTTCACTAAAAGATCCTCTGAAAAAATAAAATAAAATAAAATATCCTCCTGCTTCAGGCTCCCAGAGTACCTGGAATTACAGGCATGTGCCATCACACCCAGCTAATAATTATTCTTTAGAAATGTGCTCATTTGCTTTAATTTGTTCAAATAGACTAAATAAAGTAATCAGCAGGCCCAACATTGGTCAAAGGGCTTCCTAAAGGAATAGAATAAGTGACTTTCTGTGTCTTTTTAAATTTTTTTTTCTCTTCTAAGAAGTACATACTTAGATGTGACCATTATCTGCTGTATTGTATCTTATTTTATTTATTTATTTACTTTTTTGGTACCAGGGATCAAACTTGGGTCCTTGGGCTTGTGAGACAGGCGGCGGAACCACTGAGCTAAATCCCAGGCCCTATCTGCTGTATTTTAGATACCTTATAGCACAGTACCTTTCAGGAGCTACTATATTGTGATTTGTTCCCTGTTTATTTTAATTCTCCCATTGCACGCACATAACCAAGCCCTTAGAGTTTTCTTGCCTAGAGCAGTTTTGCAGAGCAGAAACCCAAAGCCCATAGCTCTGCCTGCCTTCTGTGAGGCTAAATACATTAAAGAGATTAGTATTGTTGGGGCGTCCTAGAGAGGCAGGGGGAGGGAGCAGAACTTTAGCGAGAACACCTGTGAGGAAGAAGGGGAGCTATGGACCCTAAAAAGGCAATGGTGCTTTCTGCAAACCAGTCCCCACCCTCCTGCCTCCCTCCTCCTCCACACCAGCCTGGAGAAGCTGTGGCAGAGACCAAGGAGGCGATTCTGGACATAGGGTCCTCATCTCAGCCAAGATCCCTTTGCCCTGAGGTGGCAAAGATGCATCAGAGCTGCAGGAACTTTGTGGCCCAAGACCATGGGGACCCAGTGTGGAGCTGCTGATACAGGTTCGGCTCCCTGCCCTTTGTAAGTCTAGGACCTGGGCATACTTGGTTTGGGGAGAAACCCCAGGATTGACTGAAAATGAATCTCCAGCCCTCATCTCGGCAAGCTGAGAGGTTAGAAACCAAATCAAAGTTAAATGCAAGAAAGTGAAGCAGACTGGCTTCTTGCATGTGGAATTTGTGGGCTGAGATTTACAAGGACCACACAGCAGAAAGAGGGACAGAGAGACTACTATAAAGGGTGGGATGGAGAGAGGAATTATGACCTGGAGCATACGGCTGTAATTACCCAGAAATACAGTTACTTTGGTGAAAGAATTATTAAATATTTCAAGCTACTTAATTTTTCAAAAAAGTGGTCTTCAGAGCAAGGAATTATAGATAAAAGAAGAAAAACCAACTTTAAAGTAATCTGTCAAATAAAATTCATTGTTTTGGCTGGAAACAAACTTTCGTTAAGAAATGGAGGCTCTATCTTGGTGGGAAATGTGAAGGTAGTTTCATTAACCCACGCCACACTAGACTAAAGAAAAAATACAGGAAATTTTAATTTAGAGATTATTTTCTTCCTTTACTTCTGACAGAGAAGGCTTTAATAAAAAGAAGTGAGATCACCAGGATAGTAATGAGATGATTATACTGGACTAATTTGACTCATTGTAAGGATACCTTAATAACAAGGCCATCATGGGTTTTACTCTCCATTGCTATTTTAAAGGTAGAATCATCTCCTGAAGGTGAATCCCCTCATCTTGGTGATATATTTATTATTCTAAATTGAGTCATAATGATATTGAGTTGTCTAATTAGATAAACATACAAGTTTGTGCACACAAATTTTCCTGCCCGCCAAAGAATTCCTATCTGCTTCTCTGTACAAATGGAGCTAGAAAAGTAAAGGATTATACTCACCATGCATTTTTGATCAGAGATTGTACAAAAGAGGTCCCCCATGTGCCCCATCTATGGGGACAGTGGTGACTATCTCTGCAGAGAGTCTGCCTGAGGGCAGCGATGGCCCAGTTTGGCCAGGCCTCCCAAGTTTTAAAGATGAGCTAGCCAAGCAGATTTTCAATGTGAAAATTCTCAATTTTTAAATATTGGCAACTAGCTCAAAACTGTTAAATATACTCTGCCAGCCAAAGCGAATGTATCTTCTGTGGGCTGTTAGCTTGCTTCCTCTGCTATGGATTACATTATATTACAGAATAAGTATTTCTTATCCAACATGCTTAGAACCAGAAGTGTTTTGGATTCTGGATTTTTTTTCTGAGTTCGGAATATTTGTGTATACATAATTTGATATCTTGAGGATGAGACCCTAACCTCAGTAGGAAATCCACTTGTTTCACATATACCTTATAGGTACAACCTGAAGATAATTTTAAACAATATGTTCAGTGTGCCTCCCTTTTGACTGTAACCCATCACATGAGGTCAGGTGTGAAATTTTCCATTTGTGTCAGGTCAGTGCTGGGCCCCAAGATGTCAGATTTTGAAGGATTTCAGATTTTTGGCTTAGGGATGCTTGGCATGTTATGACATTGACAATTTGGAATGTATAGATGTAATATGTTTCAAGATCATATGTGTGATTGTGTGAGAGGGGAGTTATAAAGTAAGCAGGGTGAAGAACTAGAAGAAAGAAGACCATGAGAAACAAAAGATTTTGCTCTTATTATATCCAAGCCCTTCAGATATAATGTTTTTCCCTATTCTGTTTCTGCTTGGCTCTAAATCAAAGCCCCGTGATAGGCCAAGTGCATGCATTCCATCTGGAATGCAGGGCTGGATGTGTATGACCTGATGCGTGGACCCTGTGACAGGGATTGGTGACCTCCCTACTCTACCTGCTGCTTTCCCCTTGAGTGATCTCACAGTTGCGACACTAATTTCTGAAGCTCTTTGAAAAAAATGACAACCTCCCAGAAACTTAAGTAAAAAAACTTCTTACAAAGGTTGTCATAAAGGTTGTCACCTGCTCAGCAAAATTCTGTCTTTCAGCAATTAGAAAAGGCTTTTTAAACAGTCCTAGGTAAGTTATAGGCCAGAAGCTAGGGTACAAACTTTAAGGAGACTAGAGTATTGTTATTCTACTACAAGAAGGAATGAAGTGCTTCTGGTGTCCCTGAGGGCAGTTTTGGCTCACAGAAGTATCCAACCAGGTATTAGGAGGCTTTTTTCCTCAATTACTATTCAATTTTAGCAAATGTACATGTGTATAAATGTACATAGGTGAGCCTCAAATATTACACTAAATGAAAGAAGCTTATCACAAAAGACCAACCACTATATTGTGTCATTCCATTTAAATGAAATGCCCAGGGTAGATAAATCCACAGGGATAGAAAGCAGATGCCTAAGACTAGGGAGGTCAGGGACAGGGGTATAAATGGTGAATGGCTGCTAATGGTACAGAATTTTGGGGGGATGACAAAAAAGCTAAAAATTGTGTTGTGAATAAACTAGAAAGTATGGAACTATACAGGTCAGATGGGTGAACTGTGTACATGAATTATATCTCCATGAAGCTGTTATTAAAATGAACAAATAATAGGGACATAGACCCCCTTCATTGGAAGGAGCCAGTCTGGGACTTGAAAATATTTTGAAGGAGGCATCACTCTGAGAGGTGAAGCCTGCCCTTGGTAAATCCTAGGAGTCCTGCTATGTTAGAGACTGGCAGGCCTTGCCTTAGTCTGGGCAGTGAATAGTCATTTTAATCCTTGGTTCAAATTCAGGTTGAACCACTGGCCCATTACCTGGTCCTATTTACTTTTTCTTTTCCCTGTATATGGACATTCACTGATTTGCTTGGTGAAGTGAATCACTTCTTACCATTTCAATCCACTTCACACCAGACTGTGGCTCCATGGATTAAAAATAAAACCTTTGACCTAGTGCATGTTGGGGATAGGTAGGTTTCAAGAACATCTTTGGACCATTTCTCAAATTCCTTCTTTAATCATGTGTATACAAATACAGTGACTAAGTATAACATTTTAAAACACAAAATTTCCTAAAAATTTGACTAAAATGATACAAACTTGAAAATGTTGTTTTTAAATGTGTAAAGTAGAAGATGGGAGCCTGAAAGGAAACTAATTATATTGAAGTACAGATATTAAAATACAAACAAATTGCAATGTAATAATTTATGTACCTCTTTATGAATGCATTAAATAACAAGACCCGTAACAGCACAATTTAACAACTATTACACTTTCGAATTTGAGTTGAGGGATTTCAATGATTGCAACGAGGCATGAAAATATCTGTGATTTTCATGCTGACAAAGTCAAAGTGATGTTAATCCGACCATGGTCTGTGGTCCTCACTCAGTGTTAAATTTCAGCCACAAGTTAGGGAAGACTTCCCATTTGGGAACTTAGGAACTTCTTGAGGTCGGCAGGCCCAAGGTTAAGAAACCTCTGGAGTGGGGACACTGCATGACAGGCGGTGACACTGAGTCCCGGGGACAGTACAGCAGGGGACAGTACAGCAAGTTAGCTCCAGACAGAGAGCACACTTTCTGAGCCGGGGTTTGCTCATCTGTAAGGAGGAGAGAGCTGAGGTGATGATGAACTCAGAAAATATGACACACTCAGCTGGTGCCTGGCGCATGAAAGATTTGGTATTAAACAGCAGCTTTAGATATCTCTAGGGGCAGTTTTGGTTCACACAAGTAGCCATCCAGACATTGTGAGCCCCCCCCCCTCCATTACTACTCAATTTTAGCAAATGTACACATTTGAAAGCTTTTTCCTTTACAGGTATGTCCAACTCACGGCCTGTAGTCTGCATGTAGCCCTGGACAGCTAGTACTGTGGCTCCGTAGGATCACAAACTTTAACATTGTTACGTGATTTTTAGTGATAGTTTTCATGACCCCGTCGCATGGCACTCTGGAGCAGACTGCCAAGGCAACAATGGAACCAGACATTGATGCATTAGTTTCACGAAATAATTTCAAATATTCCACTAGCTTTATGTTTAATGTTGTCTTCATGCTATAATAAAAATACAGAAAAGAAAATTTTGTTACTCATATACATTAACTATATTATGTATTTTATACGTGGTGGCTCCAAGATAATTCCTTTTCATGCAGCACGAGCCAGGTGAGATAGGCAAGCCAAAAAGTTGTGCTCCTGTGGTTTAGGTCTTACACTGGTAGTCTCTTCAAAAATCCTTTTAAGGGGCTGGAGGTGTAGCTCAGTATTAGAGCACTTGCCTAGCATGTGCAAGGTCCTACGTTTGAACCTCAGCACTGCAAAAAAAATAATAATAAAAATAAAAATCCTATTTAGCAAATTATAGCCCTCCCACTTTGAAAATTTTGTTTTGTTTTTTTGGTACTGGGGGTTGAACTCAAGACCTTCTGCTTGCAAGGCCACTGAGCTGAATCTCTGGCCCAAAAGGGTTTTTGAATAACCTTGATATACAAACTTAAATACTTTCAAAGATTTTTAATTGCATTTGTGAAAATGAAAGATTTCTTTTTTATTGGTTTATATTAGTGATATAGAAAAATGAGATTTGTCTTGGCAAAGTGGCACATGCGTATAACACAGTTTGATTACATTTAAACCTCATTGCCCCTCCCCCTTACTTCCCCTCTTGCCCCAACCCCTTTTCCATCTATCAGACTACTTTCCAGCTTCCTGTCCAGACTTCCTTTCTAAACATGGTAATAGTCCAACTAACCCTTCGCTACCCAATGTACTTCAAGTGCTTGTCCAATATGAAACCTTGGACCCCACCCTGACCCACTGCAGCTGACTTTATGTTTTTGTCAGATTCCCAGTGATCAGCATGCTTGAAGACACAGTAAATTCGCTGGCAAGTAGAGTTTTCCCAAGTAATTTATTTACTTTTATATGCACTACATGTGAAATTTATGTTGTCTTAAATATTCCAACAATCTGTATAAATTTAATACATTGGACCTTCTCATCATATGTTTAAGTTAATTACTCAAACATTCATTTTGAAATAATAGAAGATTGTTTCCTTAATCTAATGGGACAAATTTTCTCGAGTTACAAGTATGCAATATACTAAATATGCACAAATACTTCTTTATTCTTGTAATATTAAATATTATAATTTTGAATTATCTCAAAGCTTTTATTACTCAGTCTTAATTATCTCTGGGTCTTGAGAGAGATTTATCTAATAAAAATAAACTATTTTTTCAACCTTCATAATTTTAGCTCACTGGCTTATTCTATCAAATATTTAAAAAAATAATCCCAGTCCTATACCAGCTCTTTCAGAAAATACAGCAAGAAACATTTTCCACCTCATTTTGTGAAGCTACTATGACTCTGATAAAGACACCAAAAGAAAACCACAGACATATCCTTCTTGAAATTAGACACAAAAATTCTCAAAACAATAGCAAAATGAATCTATGAAAACATAAAAGGATTGTGCACTATGACTAAGTGAGTTTTTGACCCAAATCATTACACCAAGATAATCAGTTTATAAGAGGCGAAGGTCACTTTGGCTACAGATTCAGAGGTTTCAGTCCATGGTTACTTGGCCCCATTGTATTTGGGTGTATGGTGAGGCAGAACATCATGGCTGGAAGCACCTGGTGGATGGAGGCACTCACCTCACAGTGGCTGGGAAACAGGAGGAAGAGGAGAGGATGGAGTCCAATAGCCCCTCCAAGGGTGCCTCCCCAGTGATCTAATGTCCTTCTACTAGGGCCTATCCCTAAAGCTTCCATCATTTCCCATTAGTGTCAGACCTTCAACATATGGACCTTTGGCGGGTGTTTAAGGGCCAAACTATAGCCGAGTCTGAGTTGGTGTGGAAGAATCATACCAACTTAAACCCTGCTAAGCCAGTGTGGACTCGTTCTAAGGAGTATGTTTTTGTGTCTGAGGAGGCAGCTATGATGGAGCATTCTAGGAGAGGGAATCTGTAAAGTGAACTTCTGTTTCTTCCAATAGTAAGGTGGGGTGTGTGTGTGTGGGGGGGGTGAGAAACCAATAGATATCCTATCCCACCGTATAAGAGTGAAGACAATCTAAGGAGGTTGTTCCTTAAGACAGTGTGACAATGACTATAAAGCCCTCATCCACCTCTACTTTAAGTGGATGCCTAGCACAGTTACTTTTTCTTTCTTTTACAGAGAATAATTTTTAAATATCATGCTATATAGTAATTATATTTCTGTTCCTTGTCTTTAAGGAACTCAAGATCACTACTCTGCCAATAAGAGGCTTGTAGAGCCGGCTTCCACAGATTCGATAAGGGTCATATATATTTCATTGGCTGGGCTAATTGTGGTTACTTTCATTCTCTTGGATAACTTCATTTCCTTCCAAGAAACTTCAAGAACTTCCTGTCTGCAAAGATAGTGAGAGCATGTGGCATGAGCTCAGACTGTCATCTGCAGACATTTATGTTAGAATGAGAACAGTGCTCCTTACGGTCAGCTACAGAAGTTCATTGGAAACTGCAGAAGCTGCAGAGAACTGAAAGAAAAGGAAAGGGATTTCTGTGAGACTATAAAGCATCGTGTACATAAGGTAACATGTGACTCCAAACAAACAGCTACCATTTATTGAGACGACTATGAAATATACACTGTACACACACACACACACACACACACACACACACTCACACAATTTAATTCTCACAAAAACCTGGGAGAGGTTAGCTTTAAATCCTCCTTTAAAACCTCCAACAAAACTGAGTCAGAGGAATTAAGTGACTCTCCCAAGGTCACCTAGCTAGAAAGTGGCCAAACCAGATTTAAACCTAGGCAGAGCTTTGTTTCAGAGGACAAAAGCAGTGAAAGGTTGTAGTACAAAGTTTTAAGGGTTATGAGATTCGATTCATATTTAATTTTCTGGGACTTGGGTAAGTTATTTCATCTGCATCAGCCTCACTTTCCTTATCTGCAAAATGGTTCCTTTTTTCACTGGGTCGTTCTGAGTGATCAAGATGGTGCGGACTATGTGCACAGTATTTGCTCAGCAAGGTCAAATGAATTAGATGATCTCTTTAAAAAAATCACAAACAAGACCTGAAATCTAAAGGGCATCTAAAATGCTCAACCAGTGTTGTTAAACAGACACCTGTCCACTGTGTCTTTTGCCCGCGCTTTCAATGCAAGGCCTCAGGCATGCAAGGCAGGCGCTCTACCACCAAGCTGCACCCAGCCTCCTTCCCACGGGTCTAGGCCAGCTCCCAAGGGTTTCTCCTCTGGCACGCAGCACTGGACTAATCGCTAGGCGAGCACCCTGGGCTTGAAAATGGAGAAAAAAGAGGCCAAACCTCTCAAGGAATGGGCCTTGGACAAAAGGCGGTCACACACCGGGCCCCTCCCTATTGGACACCTTGGTAACAGGGCGTTGGTCACCGCAGGGAGCAGGACCAAGCAGGGCGGGGGAAGGGCGAGCTCGCCGCAGTCCTGCCCGCAGCGCGCCTCCACCCAGCCCAGGGCTCAGCCTGGGGGCCGGGCCAGGTGGGCGGGGCGGAAGCCGGGCCGGGGGCGGGGCCCAGGGCGCCGGGCGGGCGGGTTTAAGAGAGCGGCGTGCGCGGACCCGCGGGAGAACGCGGCAGCGGCCCAGCACCCGAGCCTCGTGCCCCGCGCGCGCGCGCCCGAGCCCGAGCCCCTCGCCGCCGTCACCTTCGCCCGGCAAGGGGCCTCTCGCACCATGCCCCGCATAGATGCGGACCTCAAGCTCGACTTCAAGGATGTCCTGCTCCGACCTAAGCGGAGCAGCCTGAAGAGCCGCGCCGAGGTAGGGCGATTCCAAAGCCGCCTTGGGGCTGGGAATTTTGGTCGTTTTTCCGGGTGCCGCGGGGTGGGATGGGTGACGGGATAGCGCAGGGTCTCTGCCTGGCTTTCTGCATTTGAGGCTGGGATGCTGCGCCCCCTTTCCGCACCCCACCGAGCGAGGTCCCTGCCGGGGCGCGGGTTCATCTTTAAGGGTGCGGATAAAGGGTCGAGAGCAGGCCTGAAATTCTAAAGGAGTCAGGGTCGGGTCCGTGGGCTAGGGGAAGTTGACACTGAAACTAGACCTCGGAGGAGCAGAAATCCGGTGGCAAATCGGTTTAGACGGGATGGGGGTGGGGAGGTGCACAGGGAGAAAAGGAAACGTGGAGCTTGGGTGGAAAGGGAGAGAAAAACATGAGCGATCCTTGAGGTTTTTGGCATTGTCTCCCCGAGTCGACAGCTGCTGCTGCTTTAGCATCAGGCCCAGCAGTGGAAGTAAGAAGAGGTCTGCAGCGCCGGGGGCCCTCCCTCCCCAGTGCAGGGTGTACTTTCCCTTGCTGGGAGCGGAACTCGGGATCCCCGGTGCACTCGCGGTCCTTTCTGGGCAGCCCGAGAGAAGCCCAAAGCGCTGGGATGCGGGTGGAAGGAGTTGGAAGCTGCGGGATTTTACTGTTTCTGCCTTCACGAGATCAGAGCTTAAGGAACAGGTGGAGACGGGGCTGGAAATAGCTCGCGCTGGGCGTGGGGGTGGGGACGGGAGGTCAGACCCTGAAGGGTAAACTAGTTTCCCGGCCAGGCAGAGCTCCCCTGCAGAAGTTGTGTGCTGGACCGGTGGCTTTGCCTGGTTTCTGGTAACTGGAGAGGCGGCCGCAGAAAGACGCGGCTTGGAAGGCTGGGGCTGGAGGAGTAAACAGGAGGAGGTGGATGTGCGGTGCTCGCTCGGTCTCCAGTTCCACAAACAAGACCATAAATAAGGCCCCGGGCAAAGATCTCCACTCCAGTGCCGAGGCCTGACTGCAGTGCTTGGTGCTGCCAGCTGAGGGCTTGTTTGGATTAGGGCAGCTTCTTTTTTAGCCAGCGAGTAGAACCAAGCCACTTTGTCTAAGCAGCAGCCCTGGCTGGCAGAAGCCAGGACCAGAAGAAGTGGAGGAGGAATGATGAACTCTTACCACCCCAGATTAGATGCATGCTCCTCTGCTCGCCCTTCATTGTGTGTCCCTTAAATCGCTAAAGAGCAGGGCAAACTCTTGGAACAAAAATAACCAGTTTGGAGGGCAGCCTTGAGCCTCCGGAAGTATGAGCTGTGGCCAGAATATGGGGATTCTGAGCAGACTAATTTGGCGACCTCCGTATTCTTTGAGTATTTGTTCAGAATATATTTAGGAGAAGCTTGTTTGAAAGACAAGATCTATGTTCAAAACAAAGTATGTCTAAAAAGAAAGTGTATTTTCTGAACCAGAAAACCTCTTGAGAAGGTAAAACATTAACATTTACCTTAAACATCTAAGTAACAGACTGGATTATTGCTTCCCCAGGGAATCGTGTGACGTCATGGAGCACTGGTTTTGTAATTTGGGCTGATTGCCACTGTTAGTGCTGTCCCAGCCAGTGGCAGCACCTGGTAATCCACACGTGCACATTGCCATGAGAAGTCTGTGCCCTCGAGAACTTTTTTCGAATTTTCACCTTTGTGGGAGTTTGCCTGCTCTGTACCTAGAAACTGAAGTTAACAGGCATTTTAGTTCTAGTTTCCTAATGCTCCCTGGGCAGGAGGCTGCTGCCTGGGTGGCCATCTCCCGGCATCTGATTTTATCCCCCATAATCTGAATTTACTTGCCTCGGGGGTCTTGAGGGATCTAGTTAGGCCTCTCTAATCCCCTCTCAGTGTTTCTTCTGTTTTCTTGTTGATGCCTGAAATTTCTTGTAGGCAGATACAAACGCTTCATTGTATAATCATAAGTTTAGAATGTGTGTACTCTGGTAGAAGTAATACCTGGATGCAAATCCTAATCCAGTGTGGTGAACCTATGGCGTGTGTGCCACAGTGGGGCTATCTGTATATCACTGAAAGCTCTGAAAGGTTCGCCATCACTGTTTTAGTCAGTGACCGACCTTGAACAGAGTGCAGGGTTGAGTGGAACCAGGAGAGAGGACCTACGTCAGGGAGCAGAATCTGCCTGAGAAAAGTTTTGACAGCCCATGACAAGCTTTACCCCACTGCACAGTTTTGCCCAGCTCCAGGCCCCCTGATGGCTCACCAAGCATGAACAGGAAGTGGAAAGGCAGCATGGTCCCCCGCTGAGAAACTCAGATCTCCTGCAGGGACACTTTCACTGGCCCTGGCACAGGTATCCCTAGCATGGGGCTTCAGGTAGGCAGCCATCTCCTGGCTGTGGAGCTCCTCGTACAGAAGATTGAAGTGACACAGGGCTCACGTGCGTGACATTTGAGTAATCTTCAGAGAATGTGACCTTTGGGTTAAGACGAGATCTCGGTCCTTATCTGACGCACTGGGGAGCTGGCACCATTCCTTGACTCCCAACGCGACTTCTTCCTTGGGACCCATTCCTGACTGCCATCCCACTGTAGTCCTTAACCAGTATGTCACCCCTTTGCCATTCTTTGCCCAGGAATATGGGGCTGGGAGAAAGGAGGCCTGGGTTTAAATCTAAACTCTGTTACTAATTATTGTGTTATCTTTGTGTTACTTTCCCCTGGGGTAACTATCAGTTGTACTGCCCCAAATGGTGTGGCTTTATCAACAAAAATTTACTGTCTTCTCATTCTGCAAGTCCCCAGTCAAGATGCTAGCAGGGTTGGTTCCGTGTGAGGGAGAATCTTGCATGGCTCCTGCCAACTTCTGCTGGTTTTGTGGGAGTCCCTGGCATTCCTAGGTTGGTAGATGCACCGCCCCATCCCTGCCTTCATCTCTGTGAGGTGTACTCCCTTTGCCAGTCTGTCACCAAATATTCCTTCCTTTTCCGAGAACATTGTTCGTATTGGACTAAGACTCACTCTAAATGACCTCATCCCAACTTGGTCACCTGCAGAGACCCTATTTCTAAATAACGTCACCTTCACAGGTAGGAGACACATTTCAACCCCTAACGGCCTGTGTAAATTTTGCTCTGTAAAATTAGAGGATTTGACCAGACTTGTTCTAAGTGGTGAATGCGTCAGGATCACCTAGGGAGACCCTCCAAATACACATATTGTCTCCAACACAAAGCCTTTGATTTACAACGTTTCGGCCCTAGTGAGCATGTTTTCAGAACTCTTAAAAGGCTTCAGCTGTGTACATGGCTGCCCTGACCTGACCTCTCTTGGCCCTGTTCCTGGGACCTGTGGCTCGCTGGTGAGGCTGCAGCTGTGTGCGAGCTTCTCTGAAGCCTGAGAGCAGAAGGTGAGGCCTTTAGGGGTTGGGTCCACATCCCTGGGGCTAGGCAGCCCCCCAAGCATTTCTCTGAAACAGCTGGGGCCAAAACTCAGGCTCACTCTAGCTTTTAGCCACAGGTTAGTGCATTCCATACCTGTTGAACCCCTGGGGCTACAGACCTAGAAAGCTCTGTCCCAGTACTCCCGTGAGACAGCTAATGAAAGATAATTGCTTTACTCATTACCATCCATAGATGTAGGAAAAGGGGCTACTGTCCTGGACCCCACTTCTGTGTCCCTGTACAGGGCTGGCCTGTGGTTTTGCTATCCCTTCTGGTGTGTGTGGTCCAGGTCTCAGGGCCCTGGGAATCCTCCCCCAGATAATTTCAAGATGATTGCACAGCCTGCATGGGCCACTTCCCCAGGTGTGTTGTTCCATGCTGCTGGGGTGCTGCTCTGTAACCTCAGAGAGTGGCCAAGTGGCGGCTGTTGATCGACCTGTGTGCGAGTGTGCAGAGAGCGTGCTGGTAAGTGCAGGCTGGGGTGCTGGTGTGTGCACAGAAGGATTCGGTGGGGAGGGAGTATGGACTGGGGCCGGGCTGGCTCCCGGTACCACCACTGTTGGTGCCTACCTGGTGTGTGGATGTCGCTGCTTTTAGTGAGGGTGGGAGGATCCAGCAGGTTTATGTAGCAGCTTGTGAGCTCGAACCACACTTTGAGTTATTTAGAAATGTGCATGTGGGCCTCCCTTTGTACTTTTGACCCCCCAGAATGCTGGGTAGTTGGGCCGACTCAGGGAAGGTGTGTGGGGAGAGCAGGATTTTGATGTTTGGCAGGTGCGTTTGGCTGCTTTGCTCCCCCTCAGATGGGGCCTAGCACGGTGGAGTTGCTATAGTTGATGCATTGACCAGCTGGGGGAGATTAAATGCCAAGTTTTGTTCTGGGAGGTGCCAGTATTTAAAGTATTATCTCTCAGAGGGAGTGACTGGTCTCTTTTAGGTCTGTGTGTCTGAATAGATAAAGTCCGGGAAGATAGTTTCATTTTTCATTCTTCGAGTTACTATTGCAAAGAATCTGCCTTATGTCTTTTGGGGGGTGGTGGTGTTGGAATCTAACGTGAGGCTTCCAGTGTGTTAAGTGTCTATTCTATCATTGAGCTACACCCTCTGTCCCAAGAAATCACCTTATAGAGTTGACTAGGAGTGAAGGGAAGGCTCATTGTCTAGGCGGCCCTTTTCTGTGAAACATGTTTTTCTGTGGGTATGGCTGATGGATTTCAGAGTGCCAAGAAAAAGCCATGGTGATGTGAGGCCAGTGCAGAGTAGCAGCTCTCTCCCCATGCATCTTGGAGGAGTAGAAGCGAAATTTGAGGCCAAGGAATTCTGACTGTTTTAAGCTCTGAGCTAAAATGTTTGAGGCCATTAGCAGCACAGAAGGTTGCAACTAATAGAGTCCCTCAATTAGTTTGCAGAGTGTCGAGATAGCTTGCTTCACTGGGGTAGAAGCAAGAATCGTCACAAAGGAAGTGGAGGAGGGGATGCAGCCCCACAGATGTTCATGCAGTGACAATGGCTCGTTTCCACTCACTGACCACTGCTTGCGGCCAGTGCAGTTACAGGTGTGACATCAGAAAGCCTCTGGACCTGGAGCCCGGGGTAGAGAAGCCGGGGCCAGGAAAGGCTGCAGGATTGGAGATGCCCCACCATGCTTTCTGATGTGATGCTGATTGTAAAGTGCAAGTTGCCGCAAATGCAAAGAATAAAAGCAGTATCTAGATAAACACTCAGGAAGCCAAGATTCACGAAGGTCTAGATTACAGGTCTGAACTTATGCAGAAGTGTAAGAGTCACACTTGTGTTTCTTGGGCCTGTTTACCTGGGGCAGTCACCTACCTCCAGTGTGATCTGCATTCAGCAGGGTCCAGCTGTGAAAATGAACAGTGCACAGTGTTTCAAGCAAGGAATTTAATGTAGGGAATCCTGACACGGCTGAGATGACAAACAGGATATCAAGGCCCTCCAGAGATTGACAGCAGCAGGAAGCCTCTCCTAGCCCTAGGATAAGGGTCCCTGGGCTGGGGGTGCTCAGACAAGGGAAGCTGAAATCAGGAATGCACAGGCCTGAAGGGGACACAGCTGGGTCAGAGTCCTAGTAGTTCTGAGACTGCTGGTGCTGCCACAGTGCCTAGACCTAGCGCACTGTGTCTGCTAAGCTTGCCATCCTGGCCACGCTGCTGTGATGGATTTCTGACTGTTGCTAGTCTTCCTCTCCCTGGAGTTGGAGTTGCAGTAGCATTGGAGGCTCTCCCTCCAGCTGTTTGCAAGTCACAGGAGCAAGTGTTTATGTGCCCGAACATATGGCTGCAGCATTCTCCCCTCCAGCTCTTCAAAACCTGCTCATAATTACAAGCCAGCTGCACAGGCTGAAAGGCTAAGGGATTAATGGTTTGGAGCTCACAGCTGGGTAAATTTGGAGTATGGTTCTAGGTGAAAGGTGACAATTGCAGGGACTGACAGGGTCACTTGTTGACTTGGGGCTTTGGCTTTGTGGCAGAGTATCCAGTGTCTTGAACGGGTATGTGAGGGTGGCAGGGGTTATTTGAGGTTTCACATGTGAATACACCTGTTACTTGTTTCCTCAGGGACTGCCCAGGCATCGTGGAACACCTGGCCCGAGCCCTAAGAGAATCCAGGGCCCAAGGGTTGGACACTCTCTGATCTTCCTGCACCTCCGCCCAGAGAAATTCTGCACATAGCACCTAAGATCAGACACTCATTTCTTCCCCCTTTTGGCCAACAGGTGGATCTTGCAAGTACATTTACGTTTCGAAACTCGAAGCAGACCTACTCAGGGATCCCCATCGTGGTGGCCAACATGGACGCTGTGGGGACGTTTGAGATGGCAGTTGTGATGTCACAGGTGAGATGTGCTTCCCCCCTTAACTTCTGCTGCTTACAGTTCTGTGAAAACCCCTGAGACTTTGGAAATCAGAGATTCAAAAAGAAGTTAGACCACAGCATGAGTGCCCTATTATGGCAGAATGATGTTGCCTTTAAAATCAAGATAGAGCTTTGTATGGGGTCTGTGATATAGCACTTAGTCTAGAGAGATGTAGAAGAATCCATTGAGCACTACCAGGCATAATGCATCTCTTAATTCTTGGCACACCTCCACAAGTTAGGTTCCTTGTAAGGAGGAAGAAACTGAGGCAGAGAGAAAGAGGAGAGGTAACTTATTCCACAGAAAGGCAGGACTCTCAGCTGAACTGACTCTAGAACCTAAGGGATTTACCTCTCACACAAATGCAGAGTCAGTATAAGCTCAAAGTTCCTTTTAGTCAACGCTAATCTTAATTGTGTATAGAGGGAGTAGCTAGTACCTTGGCCTTGGGAAAAGTAAAGGAAATACCCATTTGTAGGCAGGACCTTTGTCTCACAGCTATATCTGAGGTACCAGAGCACCTTATGCGTCCTAGATGTGAAATGTTTGCTGCTGATGGCACCTAGGAGATGTATATCTGTTTCTGTTGTTAAAGCCTGCCAAGTGCAGAGATCAGTGCTGTTAGTTGAAAGAGCTTCTCACTGTGGACAGCAAGTCTAACTGCAGGAGGTGCTGGGATTCATTATTAGGCAGCGATTAGAAGACAGAGGTTCTCAAATTATGAGCGTAAAAACTGAACCATGATCAATTGTCTTGTCAGTCACCTCTCAGCTGCCACCAGGCTTTGGGACAGAGGCTCCCAAATTAATTGCTAAAGGAACACAGTCATTTCTTTCCCTCTATTTTTCCCTTGCCCCGCTGTCATCAGGCATTGGTGCTAATGGACCGTGTGTTCATGTGTGCTCTGGTTCTGTGTCTGTAAGGGCAGTGGTTTTGCTCTGTGCTGCCTTACCATAGACTCAAAACACTGTGAGCCGAAATGAACCTTTTCTCTTTATAAGCCAGTTATTTCAGGTGTTGTGTTGTAGTGACAGAAAGCTGATTAACACAGTATAAAAGTAGGGGGAGCCAGGGAGCAATAAGTAGCCTAGTTAATTCACATGTCAGGGGCCGGGGATTTAGCTCAGTGGTGCTGGTGCCTGCCTTGCAAGCCCAAGATCCAGAGTTTGATTCCCAGTACCAAAAAAAAGTCTCTTCTCTAAATCACATGGCAGAATTTAGTCTGAAAATCCTGGAACTTGCTATCCCTGTTCCTTTCCTGGGACAGTTTCCCACAAATGAGACAGCACACACTGACGTAGCTAGCCATGGGTGGGTACTATGAATTTTACATTTCTAGGATCCACAGAGTGAGTGCAAGTTAATAAAGTCATAAAATTTTGAAGTAAGAAATTGTAGATGGGGAAATTAGGCAGCCCCAGAAGTCAGTCCCCAGCTACATGGGATTCGAGCCTGAGCTCCAGAGTCAGATCTGAGCTGATTCTGGCCTTTGCCCCTTACTAGCCAAGCACTTGCCAAGTTTCTTAAGCTTCGTTTCTGCCCACACAGCTGATAGTGCTGTTGTGCTGAGAATGAAATGAATAATGTCTGCAAAGCACGGGCACAGTGGTCAGAAAGGCTCAGTGGATAGTCACAGATTTAAGGCTCTATGACTTGCTACAGGATCTTACTATGTAGTTCAGGCTGGTCTTGAACTTGCTGTGTAGCCCAGGCTGGCCTTGAACTCCTGGCAGTCCTTCTCCCTCAGCCTCCTGAGTGTGAGATTATAGGCATGTGCTATCATACCTGGGGGATTTAACTTTTAGTAAGATGTGTTTAGGTTATGAACATAAAATAAAGCTTTCAGGCCTAAGATGAGGTCATTTGGGATTGATGGAGAAAAGTTTGTGGCAGGATGACCCTTGTGCTGGGCAAGGACCTGCTGCACGGCTTGCTTTTGGGCCATCTGCTGCTCCCAGCCCTACTCAGGTCCGGAAGGGAGCCAGGGCAGGCTGAGGCTGGTCTCCGAGAAGGCCCTTATTCCTCCCTTGCCTCTGGGCCGAGCCGCCTGGGTCTGGAGACAGTATTGTCTGATCAGATTAGAGTGGGAAACACGCTGATTTCACCCTTACACCTTTGTCTATTTTGGGCTCCCTGGAGCATATTGAAAGCAAATTAAGCCTGAGTGGCAGGAGCAGCAGATGCCTTTGTCTTGTTGGATCACCACCTGCAGATGGAGGAGGGAAGAGGGCTCCCCTGGCATCTCCTCCTAATGGCACTGTTTTGTTTCCTAGCACTCCATGTTTACTGCGATTCACAAGCATTACACGCTGGATGACTGGAAGCGCTTTGCCGAGTACCACCCAGAATGCCTGCAGGTATGATTACAGCCTGAGTTTACAGTGCTAGGGCTGCAGGGGCCAGAAACACATCAATGCTGTCAAGAGCAGTGGAGTTAGCAGGCAGAAGCATAGCGCGAGGTGGTCTGCTGACTTGTGTCATTGTCGGGGATTTACGGCTGAAACCTGGTCCATAGTGTATTAGGAAGACACTAGGATTTACCTGGGAGGAATGTCTGTTTCCCCTGGAAAGGTGATGAGTTCTGTCACCAGAGCTTGGGGAAGACCTCTGCTTCTTGGCTGGATCCCATCTGAATGTGACACCTGGTATAGAAAGAACATCTAATTATAAGAAGCTACTTTTGAGTGAAGTCAGTGGTAAGCCTGCTAGGATAACCATTGCTGGGAAGGCAGATAAGAAGTGTTGTTGAGGATGTAGAGAAATTAAAAACCTCCTGTCCTGCTGGTGGGGATGTAACGTGGTGCTGCTGCTTTGAAAAAGTATGGCAGCTCCTCATGTGGTTAAACATAAGAGTTATCATGTGACCCAGCAATTCTATTTCTGAATACAGATCCAGCAGAAAATGAAAACATCTGTACACATAGAAACCTGTTTATTCATGGTCAAAGCAGCATTGTTTGTAACAGCCCAGATATCTATCAGTGGATAAATAAACTGAAATGTATCCTTATGATGGAATATTATTCAACTATAAAAAGGAATGAATTTTTATGCTACAGTGTGGAAGAACCTCGAGAACATTTTGCTAAGTGAAAAAAAGAGACAAGGCCAAATGCGTGATTCTGTTTATGTGAATTGTCCAGAGTAGGCAAATCTATAGAGGCATAAAGTGGATTGGTTGTTACCTGGGCCAGAGGGGTATTGGGGAGGGAGTTGGGTGATGGTGAAGCATGTAGGAGTTTCTTTTGGGAAGTCATGAAAATGGTGTAAAGTTGTGACAGTTGCACAACTCTGAATATGCTAAAAATCACTGAACTGTGCACTTTGATGGTTGAATTACACACAGGATGTCATTACACCTCCATAGAGTTCAAAAATGGCAGCAGCGTCCTGCTGTAACACGCCGAGTTTCCTTCCAGCGCATTTGGGAAGCGTGAACCAAGGCTGGCCAGAGTCTGTCTGGTTGGTGCTGTACCCCCACAGTTGGACCATTTGTGACTAGAGGGTGACTGCATATCTTCCTGCTTTCAGAGTCCCATGGGCCACGGTTATTTTTAGTATACATTTATTAGGTATAGGTTTTCCATAGGGAGAAGGTGGTTCTGGAGAGAAAGAAATTCTGGCTCAATAGGAAGTCCTTCATTTTTGCCATATTTTGTTCAAATGAATTAGACAGCTGTCGCTTCTCACTGCTGGTTGCAGGACCACCCTGCAGAAACCAAAACCTTCGGATGTTTATGTCCCTTATGTGTATTTCCATGTGACCTTTGAATGTCCTCTGTATACTTTAAATCCTCTGCAGATGGCTATAATACCGGCTATAATGTAAATGTGTAAATGGCCGTTATACTATGTTGTTCAGGGACTAAGAGTCCTGCGTGTTCCCTTTCTCGGAGTTTTACCTGTAGTATTTTCATCTGCCATTGGTTGAATCAGAGGAATGGGAGTAAATAGGGGTCAGGTGGACAGTCAGCTGATGCTGTGTCCGGGTTGGGGCCATGTTGCTGTGATTTGGGAGAATAGCGGAGGATGTTAAGATGTGTCCCTTATTCCTGGCTAAGATTTACAGGTAAGAATTCGATTTAAGTATACTTAGTCTGGGCACCGTCTCATGACTTAAGTTTCACTGTCATAAATGATTGAATGTAAGGCTTTTTCCAAAGGCAGATTTTTAGGGAAGACACAGGTGTAGGGTCCAGGGAGCACTGGTATTGAGGAGAGGGTGGGGCAGCAGGGGACACAGTGGCTTCAGATTTAAACGTGTAGCAGTGTAGCTGTGATCTTGTAAAGCTCCTTTGTTCTGGCCCCTTGGGAAATGTTGTCCCTTTAACAGGAAGACACTGCCACTGTGTGTGGAGGTGCAGATTCACACATGGCTTCCTGTTTTACCGTAGTTCCCCTGTCTGTGGCTCTCGTGATCGGAGACCAAGACCCCCACTCCCTAGGGGCTGCCGGAAAGTGAGGACAGCACCAAAGCCCATATAGACTGTTTTTTCCCTGCACATCCTTAGTTTATAACTTAGGCACAGTAAGAGATTAACAATAACAGTCAAACAGAACAATCGTAACAGTATTCTGTAATACAAACTTAAAACCTGTGAAGGTTTATTTTTGAAGCTTCCTGTTTAATATTTTCACACTGTGGTTGACCTTTGGTAGCTGAAACTGAGGATTTGGTTTGCAAGAATGACTGTTGGAACAAAAATAAAAATAGGAACAACTTTATCAGGAATTTAGGCATCCCCTGCCCCGCGCCTGCTCCCTCCTCGAGGCCCTCAGGTGAAGGCTGTGGCTTCAGCCTTGGTTGAATGGCTTCCTCTTGTTCTTTCTGGAAGCTTCCCAGCTCCTGTTGTCCTCCCTTGAGCTTCTGTCCTGAGACACATTTGCACCAGCAGCTCCACAATTCATAGTTCTGTGGTGGTGAAAGCTGAGATAACAAAATAGAAGCCAAGGACAGGGCTTTGGGAATATTTAAGAATCTGTTCACCAGAAAGATTTTGCAACCGAGGTCCGGGTTTAAGGATAGAAGCAGGTCGGCAGTGGGAGAGGTAACAACGAGTCTCCCTTCGCTATGCTCTTGCCTGTCTCGTAAGCGGGTTCCACTGTGCTCGCTGCGTCGCCCCCGTCGTGAGAGCCCGATGGGTCTGGTCTGCCTGTGCTCCCTGAGGCTTCACGCTGATCCTCTGTCTCCGCACAGCACATGGCCGTGAGTTCGGGCAGTGGGCAGAACGATCTGGAGAAGATGAGCAGCATCCTGGAGGCTGTGCCGCAGGTGAAGTTCATTTGCCTGGATGTGGCCAACGGCTACTCGGAGCATTTTGTGGAGTTTGTGAAACTGGTCCGAGCCAAGTTTCCCGAGCATACCATCATGGTAGGTGCCTGGGAACGCTCTCAGGGTGGGAAAACGAAGAGCTTCTGGGTGGCAGGGCCCCGTTTTCCCTTCAGAGCTTTTGGTGCCTCCTTTCCTTAGTATTGAAAGACGAGTTGAGAATCCTGAGGTAAAGGAGAGGCACCCGCTATGGAAGATCTGAAAACTTAGTTTTCCTCTGTAAACAATGAAGTCTTGGTCAAAAGGATATTTTTGGTAATTATTGTCCAATGTTTCTTAACAGGTGAGGCCTTTAAAAAAGGGTCTTCATCACCCCTTAAAGAGTATTTTCTTTATATAATTAGTAAAAACTCATCTAATTTTTAAAACTACATTAGACCCAAAGGTGATACAGAAGTCATAAGTCACAAAAGGGCATAAAGTCAAAAGTAACTCCCAGCTCTGGTCCTAGCCATCCATATGTCATTCCTCGAATGAACGGCTGTTCCCAGTTTTCTTGAGTGTACATCCAGAGGTATTGTGTACACACAGCAGAGTATACACACACATCTGCTGTGTGTCTACAGCCATCTGTCCCCCACAGAAGGTGGCACCTTGTGTACATTGCTCTACATTTTGTTCATTTAATGTTATACTCAAAGACCCTTTCCTGTTATTACATGGATACTGTTATCAGTTTTGAATGGCTATTATATGCATTGTTCCATATTGAGGCACATTACACTGTTGCCAGTTGTTTGTATTATTATTTACAAAATCATAGTAAAAATGTTATACATATATCATTTTAAACGTCTACAGTGTAGTAAGATAAATTCCTAGAAGTGAAATCTAAATAAATTAATTTTACTTTTTAAATTTACAATGTACTGATTCTAGTAAAAGTAAATCAATTTCTAGAAGTCCCGGCCAAAGGGTACCTGCATTTTATGATAGACACAGACCAAATTGCTCCCCATGGCAGTTGCCATACTGATGGCCTCTGATAGCAACACAGGACACAGGCTTTTTCCTGTAGTTGAGGTAGTCAAACTTTTCTGTGAGCTAATCTCATTGTAGTTTTCACATTCATTTCTCTTATGAGATTTTATTGTTTTCAATAACCCAGCTTTATTTTTTTTAAATAATGCCACCTCTTTGTTGCTGGGGTAAAATACCTGACAGGTACAACTTAAAGGAGGAGAGGTTTATTTTGTCTCATGATTTCAGAGGTTTCAGTCCATGGTTGCCTGACTCCAGGGCAGGAACATCATGGCAGAAGGGCTTGGTGCCAGAAAGATGCTCCGTTCATGTCATTTAGGAAGCAGAAAGCAGGGGAAGAGCTGGAAGAGGCAGAGAGGAAGCAGGGACCAGATAATATAATAATCCCCATGGTCATGGCTCTCTGACCCACCCAGACATACCAGAAGTGTGTTAACTAATCTCCTACATGTCTCTCAAGCCAATCAAATCGACAATCAATACATCATCAAAAGTTGCAATAAGGTTTGCTGACTACTATGAAACAATAAGACAACAAGGTCATGGAACTCATAAAATTTGTAGATCAGGATGTGAGGAGATTCTTTTTTCTCATATTTGGTCTTTGTCTGGGTTCCTGACACAGCTTCTAGGATCTTCTTTAACTTCCAGAGTGATGGGAACATCTGACACAGCTCCTAAATCCCCTGGAATTTCTGAGTGATTGCAGCATCTTTTGTGCCAGTAAGGTGACTCTTAATGGGCTCTTGGGTGGGAGTGGTCACCACAAAGACCCAGCCATGGTTCGAAATTTGAAGCTTTTAGCTCCAATCTGCATTTTCTGGAGAGGGGAGAAGGTCTAGAAATGGACTTAATAATCCATCATGCTTACTTGGTGAAGCTTCCATAAAAATCTCAAGGGTATGATGTTTGGGAAATGTCTGGGTTGGATAACACATCTGTGTCAGGAGGATGGTGCACCCTAACCCCACAGGGCCAGAAGCTCCTGTGTTTGGGATGCGTCCAGCCCTCACCCAGTGAGTCTCTTCATCTGACTCTCCATCTGTGTCCTTTGTCATATCTTTTGTGTCCTGGAATCTGTGAGCCATTCCAGGAAATTACTCAAGGATGGGGTTGTGGGGAATCTTCAGTTAGGACCCAAGCCAGACAGAAGTTGTAGGTAAGCTGCTACTTGTGATTGGTATCAGAAGTGGGAGACAGTCTTGTGGGAATGAGCCCTAACCTATGGATCTGACACTATCTTTGTAGATAGTGTCAGAATTAAGTTAAATGGTAGAACACTGTGCTGGTGTCCATTGGGGAAGTCATTTGGTTTGGGGGAAAGAACTCATATGTTTTAGTCACGGAGTTTGACCGTGAGAGAGAGTTCGGTGTTTTCCTACCTCAAGCATCTGGCATCTTTTACGAGTTTTATATCCATTCCGTTTCTTTTACAACATCTCTGTAAAGACCAGGAACAATTGTCATGAATTTATTATATAGATCAGGAATCTTAAGCTTTGATTTGTTCTTTGGAAGGTTGGACTTTTCATAAAGTCTGTCATCATTAACAAGCAAAGCTGGAATTTGAAGCCAGAGCAGTTGAAGGCAAAGCCCATTATATTCAGTGATTCAGTGAGACTTGTTAATGTACCCTTGTCCCTGTTAAGCTTCCACTGGGTGACAGTGCCGACCAACTCCCTTTGTCCCGATCCGAAGGTGGTGGGAAGGTTGACCTTGGGCTAAGGGCCCTGCCCCCTGGCATGGCCCATGCGCCTGATCCCGAGGGCCCACCCAGGTCCTTTCCTCACCCCTCTGGTAACCCCCTCTTGGGGTAGCTGGGTGTGGTGGAGCTTGCCTGTCATCCCACACTCTGAGAGACTGAAGCAAGAGGGTTAGAAGTTCGTGTCTAACCTGGGCAACTTAGTGACTTTGCAAGACCTTGTCTCAAAAAAATAAATTGAAAACAAAAATAAAAAAAGGCCAGAGAGTAGATCATTGTGAAGGTCCTGTGTTCAATTCTCATTATCCACCCCCCCCCCCCCCCCGCCAAAGGCAACAGAAAAAAACACAACTTTTTCTAGGGCCATGTAAAAGAGGGAGCAGCAAGCTGGGTTTCCAAAAGAGCAGAAGCCTTGTTCCCTGGCTAGGACCTGATGGCCCATGAGCAGCTTTTGGTATTAAGCATAACTTCTCTGTAACCCTTCCTGGGGCAGAAAAAATAAACATGTGTTGACCAGGTGTCTTCCCTTGTTTACTGTTCATGAGAATAGGAGACAAGACGAGGGTGGCCAGAGTCTGCGGTGGGCAGGCCTTGCTTCCACATTATGTCTTTCGTAGTTTTTTAAAAAATAAAATAACTATATTGAACTAAAAGTTTGCATATCACACAGTTTACAGACTTAAAATGTAAGATTCAGTAGGTTTTAGCACATGGACAGAGTTGCACAGTTATAACCACAGTCAGACTTAGGTCATGTTTGTTATCCCAAATCAAAACACTCTAACAGTCACTGGCTCTCATCTTCCAGTTCTTCCCCACTAAACCTGGGTAACCACTGACCTACTGTCTGTCTTCCTATAGTCTCCTGTCCTGGGAATTCATTATTTTTTTCAAAATAGACCGTGTTCATTAACAATGAAACCCTTAATAGATCCTACTGAAAATCTTGCAAAATGAGCTCTCAAACCATATTAGAGTGAAACCAGAAACCAACAACAGAAACATACTTAGAATTTCTTTTTCCTTTGTCTTTTCTCTCTCCTTTTTCCTATTACAATTTTCATGTAAGGGAAACCATACGATATACAAGCTTGTTTGTCTTGTTTACTTCACTTAGCATGGTGGTCTCAAGGTCCATCAATTTTCCTACAAATGTCTCAAGTTTATCTTTCTTAATGGCAGAGTAGTACTCCGTTGTGTATAGGTACAGCATTATCCATTCATCTGTTGATGGCCTTCTAGGCTGATCTCAAAATTTAGCTATTATGAATTGTGCTGCTATAAACATAGGTACACATACATTGCTGTGATACATGATGCTTTTAACTCTTTTGGGAAGATACCCAAAAAAGGAATAGCAGGTCAAATGGAGTTTCTATTTTCAGTTTTTTGCGGAATTGTCATACTGATTTCCACAGTGGTTGTACCAGTCTGCACTCCCACCAACAATGGAGAAGGGTTTCTTTTTCCCCACAGCCTCACCAGCATTTGTTATTGGTTGATTTCTTGATGGTAGCCATTCTTTCTGGGGTGAGATGAAATCAGTGTTGTTTTAATTTGCATTTCTTACATGGCCAGCAATATTGAACATTTTTTCATGTATTTATTGGCCAATTGTACTTCTTCATCTGAGAAGTGTCTGTTCATTTCAGATGATCATGTTTGGATTGGGTCTTTAAATTTGGGGGGCCTGACTTTTTTTAGTTCTGTATATATTTTAGATGTTAGTCCTTTGAGGAGTAGCTGGCAACATTTTTTTTACCATTTAGTAGGTTGTCTCCACTTTGTTCCTTTGATATGCAAAAGCTTTTTAATTTAATGTGATCCTATTTGATGCTTCTTGGTATTTCCTCATTTTTTGAGACAGGGTCTATGTAGTTTAGGCTGGACTTGAACTCAGTATGTAGTCCAGGCTAGCCTCAAACTCATGCCGATCCTCCTGCCTCAGCCTCCCAAGAGCTGGGATTACAAGTGTGTGCCACCACGCCCGGTTTGTATTATTTCTTGTGCAACCAGCATTTTATTCAGAAAGTCTTTGCCTACACCTATATCTTCGAGAGTTTTGCCTATTTTTGTCTTCCAGCACATTAAGTGTTTCTGCTCTGATGGTGAGAGGTATGGGTCTAAGTTCACCCTTCCCAGCATTATTTTTTACAGAGTCTGTCTTTCTTCCAGGGAAAGGATTTGATCCTTTGTCAAAGATCACATAACTGAGTGTTCCTGAAGTTGTTTCTGTATCTTCTGTTCTATTCCACTGATCCACAAATCTGGTTTTTTGTCGGTACCATTCTGTTTTTATGACTACTGTCGCTTTGTAGTGTAACTTGAAGTCTGGACTCATGATGCCCCTGCCTTGCCCTCGCCGCCAAGAATTGCATTTGCTATTCTAGATCTCTTTTGATTCCAAATGAATTTTAGGATTGTTTTCTCTTGTTCTATAAGAAATGCTACTGGTATTTTGGTTGGGATTGCATTACATCTATCTAACAGTTTTGAGAGTATGGCCATTTTAACTACATTGGTTCTGCGTATCTAAGAACAGGGGAGATCTTTCCATTTTCTGATACCCTCTTCAATCTCCTTTTTCGGAGTATTGTAGTTTCCATTGTAAAGGTCTTTTACTTCCTTGGTTAGGTTAATTCCTAAGTATTTCGTTTTTCTTGGCGGTATTGTTTTCCTAATTTCCCTCAGTGAATTTGTTATTGGTTTACAGGAATACCATTGATTTTTGAGTGTTGACTTTATATGCTGCCGCATTACTGAATTTGGTTAACAGTTTAGTGGGGTTTCTAGGGTTTTCTGTGTAGAGATCATGTCATCTGCTGAAGCAAATTGTGAGGACTCTGGACAGACCACTCTTAACACGAAGACAGGAGCAAAATAATGGCTTTTAATGCGAGCGACTCAGCAAGTGACCCTTGTCAGTCACAGGAGCCCCGAATAGAAGTTTGCGCTTCTTCATATACCTCTTTTTACATCTACAAAGCTTAATTTTCTTGGTGTTTCCCTGGGAATATAGCAAGCAGGATTTACACAAAGCAGAGCAGTAGGTGGGGTGGGCGAGAGCAAAGAGTCTGCCAGGACTTTCTGAGTCCCTTAAGCTCCTTTGGTGACAGATTACAGAAGTTGTCATGGCTACTCGGGTAGTTAACCCATGATTGTCTAATAACATAGTTAGCTCATAGTTGCCCAATTCCATATGGAGGGGTGGTCTCGTCTCATACTGTGAATAATGATAATTTAACTTCTTCCTTAACTTCTTCTTTCCCTATCCATAGCCCTTTGATTTCTTTCTCTTGTCTAATTGCTTTAATTAGTGTTTTGAGAATGATGTTGAACAAAAGTAATAAGGGACATCCTTGTCTTGTTCCTGGACATCCTGGTCTTATTCCCAATTTAAGAGGGAAAGCTTTCAGCTTCTTGCCATTAAGTACTATATTATGTTATCATTTGGTTTGTCATAGACGGCCCCTATCAGGTTAAAATAAAGACCCTCTATTCCTATTTTCTTGACGCTGAGCTGAATTTTATCAAATGCTTTTTCAGCATCTGTTGAGATGATCACATGGTTTTTGTTCTTCTGTTTATGTGGTGTATTACATTCATTGATTTACATATGTTAAACCATCCCTGCATCCCTGGAATGAATCCAACTTGGTAATGATGTATGATCTTTTTGATGATTTACTGCATTCTGTTTGCCAGTTTCTTATTAAGGATTTTTGCATCTACGTGCATTAAAGAGATTGGCCTGTACAGTAAATTCCTGACTTATGAATATTTTTTTTGGTACTGGGGTTCGAACTCAGGACCTTGCGCTTGTAAGGAAGGGGGTGGCACCACTGAGCTAAATCCCCGGCCCCTGATTTGTAAATTTTTGAGTTGCAAACTTTCAGAAGTATGAAAATACCTCACATTGTGAACATTTATAGATGTGAACAAGTCATGGAAGTAGCTCATGTGTCTGCCTTACCATTTTAAGGTAACTGTAAAAGTAAAAATAGTTTATTTACAGTGTTTTTTATATGTTTGGGTTTTTCTATGCTTTACATTGTATATTTTTGTCAAAGGTGTAAAAGACTCACTTTGTTGGACTTAAGGCATGTTCTCCCAGAACAGAACTTGTTTGTAAGTTGGGGACTTAACGGTAGTTTTTGTTTTTGGTTAGGTATTTTTCTGGTTTTGTAATCAGGATAATGCTTGCTTCCAGGAATAACTTTGAAAGTACTGCTTCCTTTTCAATTTCATTAAAGAGTTTGAGGTGTATTGGTGTCAGATCTTCTCTAAAATTCTTCCCATACTTTCAGTACAGTTGTTAATATGTTGGATTTCTGATTGAAACCTTTTCACAGACTCTTAATTCTTTGGTCAACTTGTCATTCGTGTTTTGTATTATTTTGTTTAGCTCATTAACTTCTTTTTTTTTTGGTACCGGGGATCGAACTCGGTACCTTGTGCTTGCGAGGCAGGCGATGGAACCACTGAGCTAAATCCCCAGCTTATTAACTTCTTATTGGTGTCTTCTGAAAGGTCCTGAATATTTTTAGTTATTATTTCCATTATCTGCTTATTTATATCTTCTCTTATCCTACTGAGTACTTCTTTGAGCTGCTTTCTAACCTCCTCTGCTATGCTTCCAATTAATTCGGGTGTATAGCTTATGCTATTCTGTCCTTTGGTACCCCTTGAATTGGCTTCAGGGGAGTTGGGAGTTACGTTGCTTTTTTTTTTTTTTGCATGTGTCTGTTGTTTCTGTTTGTGCTTATTTTGCTTTGTGCTGAAGTTTGTGAATGCTTATAGTCTAAAGACTTTGTTACCAGTATATCTATCTCTTTAGTTGCTTTTCAGTGGTGGTCTTTGGGTGTGGTTAACTATAATCGTTTGCCACAGCCCCAAGATCTGACCATCTTGGTTGATTTGAGAAGTGAAGATGCAATGTAATTAGCCTAGCATCCAAGTTCTCTAGGAATATACTCTAATATTGTTAATGTCACAAAAGTTGTCTGAGTATCTTACAGAGACATAGCAACAAGTATGTGCCCTGTTAAATCATCTACAGTAATATTACTCAAGACAAATTAGATGTTGACAACAAAAATAGCACCACTTACATACTACCCTTAATCCTAGAGAAAAAGTTGTAATTGTGAAATAAACATTAAAGCAACCCAGGTATTGACATATAGCTAATATATACTAAATGTATAGCTATGTTTTCACTAATGGTAGAAAGCAATTCAGTAATTTTGCAAAGTTAAGTATCAAAATATTAACAAAGCTTTATAGTTATACTATTGAAAATACAGGGTTTGGGAATGAGGGAATGCAAGAGAAAAACTTTAAAACCTTAAACTATGATACAAGAAGGACAGAAAAGTGGTACAAGGGATCTTCTTGGGGAGTAGAAGGCTACTCCATAGAGTTAGATAAAGGTAGGAAAAAAGAATGGGCAAGACAGAGAAAACAAAAGAGAAAGAGGAAGAAAAAAGAAATTATATACAGAGTGAAAATAAGAAATACTTAAAGGGAGGAAAACTAGAAGGAAGAATTGGGGAAAATTGAGAAGAGAAAAAAGATTAGGAGCCAGGAAGGGGACAGGAAGGTTACCTAAGCCCCAGGAAACTTGTGAAGGAAGGAAGGAAAGAAGAAAGAGGGGGAGGGAAAAACAGAACAAAGTCAGACAAAAAGAGTTCAAAAAACGGTTCTACTTAGAAAAACAAACATAAAGTAAAAACCAAGTACACAAGAAAGGAAAAAACAGGAAGAATTTCTCCATGCTTGCAAATGTGTGGTTATTTTCCAGAGCACGATCTCAGGGAAAAGTCCAGTGAAAGAAGTGTCTCTACTCTTGCTGGCCGTCAGAGAGGGCAGTCAGAGCCCAGGTCTGCACTGGACACAGTCACCCAAAAGCAGGCAGTAGGGGAGGGCAGGAGCACCAACCTCCAGGCCTGCCTTCAGTAAGAGTCGGCTGAACCTGGCCTCTGGCCGTTGCGGGTAGGGTCAGGGTCCTTGGCAGCCTGACCAAGGCTCTCTGACCCCGGATGTTTCCTGCTGCTGAGCCCCACCCAGTCACTGTGAGAGCATAAAGCTGGGAGTCCTGAAGTAAAACCAACCTGTGGCCACTTCAGGTCCTGCCGGGTCAGCCCCCTTCCTGTATGGCATCCAGTACTCACTTCAGGGAGACTGCAGGTGCCTGGGCTGGAGTCACTCTCCAAGATGTTACAGCATTTGCTGGTCTGTTCCACCGCCCCGTTTCCCTCTGAATGCTGTTGGAGACGCCCACTTTGACTGCATCTCTTGTAGGTTCAGTCCACCCCTTTCACCACCGTAGGTCAGGAGCTGGAGAGAAAGTGCAAGTTGTTCCTTCATTTTTCTTTCTTATGTTCAGTGTCTTCAGTTTCTCTGTAGGCCCCAACTTTCCCATCACATCTTCCTGGGTCCCAGGATTCTACCTCTTCTTTTCTTCCTCAGATTTTTTTTGCAGTGTCTGAATTCCGAATCCCGGAGAGGCTGGTCCATTGCTGCTTTTACTGCTCCGCCATCTTAGAGAAAAAGGAGTCACCTTTAGTAGTTTTGTAAGTTGTGCAACATGAAATGTGTTCAGGAGCCCCTCATGCCTGCCTCAGAAGAAATGTCCATCCCAGCTGTGCTCATCTTTTCCTTCTTCACAGGGGTCTGTTTAGCCACTTCTTGATGTATCCCTGAATGGCACTGTTAATTTTGCCTGGTTTTGAACCTTATATAAGTAGTCATCCTGTGTATCTTGTGCCTGCTTTGCCTGATGGTGCGTTTGAGATTCACTGTGTTGTTTTGTTGGTTCTGTGATGCTCTGGGACTCCTGGAACTGAGCCTTCATGGCCTTTCCAGGTGCTTCGCTTGCTTTTTTCTCCCCTCTCTAATTTATAGCTCCTTATAACACTGTTAAAATTACTAATTTAGTGCCTCTTAGTTCATTTGGGTTGCCACCATAAAATACCATCACCAGGGGAGCTTATGAAGAACATACATTTATTGCTCCCAGTTCTGTAGGCTAGAGGTCTGAGATCAAGATGTAGGTGGATTTGGTATCTGGTGATACCTTTCCTTATGGATGAGTCCTCCTAGCTGTGTCCTTCCATGGCAGATAGGGCCAAACAAGCTCCCTCAGGCTTGTTTTACAAGGGCACTAATTCCATTCACGAGGGCACCACCCTCATGACCAGTCACCTCCTAAAGGTGACCTCTTACTGGTAATACTGTTGGGGATTAGATTTCAAGACACTTGAAAGCTAGGAAGATAAGAAGCTTGGGAGGATGCAGACACTGAGCCAGTAGCACTCCTGAAGTCAGGTGGGCTCATGAACTGAGTCACATTGCGGAATTGCATACTTTTTGAATGTCGCTCTCCTCACCTGTGAAAAAGAGGTCAAAGATACTGATGTCTGGAGAATTATTGGGGGTCCACAGGGGATGCCGCTCTGTAAACAGTGCAGCCTGCCCCAGCAATTGCCTGTCAGTAGTAAGGTCCATGGAAGGTCGTTTCTCTGAGAGCTGAGCCAGAGATGGAGGAGAAAGATGAAGAGCCGGCTGGGTTGGGGGAACTGTATTAAGAAGTAGAAGAAAACACATCACTTTTTAAAATGGTGGTCCCCGGAGCTTTCTGTGGTAATCTCATGGCTGGCCTTACTGAGAACTGGGCCAGTTGCCTGTTTTGAAGTCCAGAGCGTCTGTGAGCTTCTCCTCCGGGACAAAGAGCAGAGGAGATGGCAGTGCAGGAAGGAGGCAGCATGGGCAGGACAAGAGGGGTGCTGCCGCCAGTGCTGAGCCTGGGGCTTGTAAGGGGGAGTAGGGCGGAGAGGTGGGCACAGAGTCCCCCCAGCCCGTCCAGCCAAAGGGGCCTCTGAGCACCTGCCCGCTGGCCAGTGCGGTGTATTCATCCCCCCTGTTGGTTTCCCCAGCCAGGAACCGAAGACTTTGGCAAGGGAGTTGTTTATTCCTAAGTCATTGTTTGATTGCGCTGACCCCTGAAATCTACGATTCCCTCAGAAACCTCCCATATTCTTACAGCCTTGGTTTGTGGTGATTTTGAGAACATGATTCGTCAGTGGCCTCTGGGGGCATTGTGAGGATGCATTAACATCTCTCAGTGCTTCGGAGCTGAAAGCTACAGTGTGAATGCTGAGTGGAGTTACGATCCTTGCAAAACAGTGAACAGAAGGGGTGCTCACAGATGGCCCTGGCAGAAGCTGGCGATCCTCGGCAATCAGGAGCGAGGACTTGGCTGATCACCCTGGCGTTTTTCTTGCCGTTCACCTAAGATGAGTCTGGCCACAGGGTGTGAGGGGAAACAAAGATTTTTCAAGAAGATCTTTGGCAGAAAAAGGTCCTTGTGCAAGTGCTGGCTGGTGGACAGTGTAACAAGCCCTAAGACTATTTGCCTGGTGGGGTTTTTTAAATTTAAATTTTTAAAATTTTATTTTAGCTCATTAGTACATGTGTGCAGTATGTAATGTTTGCATCCCTTGTGGGGAGTTGGACAGGAACATAACACATCTCAATTCCCTTCTCACCCCTTCCTCCTCTACCTCCCCCTTGGGTACTGTAGTAGTCATCTGTCCATTGCTGAGACAAAATACCTGCCCCTAGCAATTTAAAGGAGAGAAGGGTTATTTTGGCTTATAGTTTCATCTGTGGCTGAAAGCTCTCAAGGGCCTCAGAGACTCAGGCAATGCTTATCTCTGCAGCCACATTCAGAATTAATGAATTTGGTGACAGGCAAGATGGCTTTGACAGTCCATGGTTCCATCAGCAGGAAGAACGACGTTGTTGGTGGACTTGGGAGAAGGTCTATATCCGTCACTTCCATGGGATTTGGCAAGCCAGCCATGCCCTGTTTGCTACCACTGCCTTTGATCATTCTATGCAGAGGTTTTTCTGGGCAGAGGGGCCCAGAAGAGCCAGTGAAAAGCGGGTAGATGAATGATCATTTTGGAGCAGTGCAAAACTTCTGGATATGGGTAACAGTGATGGTTACACAGTAGTGTGCATGTACGTTAATGCCACTGAGCTCTACACTTAAAAATGGTTAGAACAGTAGATTTTATGTTATGTGAATTTGACCCCAAATAGAAAAACTTTTAAAGTGTGAAGAAGAGCAGTATACACAAATCACTCGTAAATGGTAGGATTCAATTTTACAGAGCACCATGGACCCCCAGGAACTGTGCTAAGAATTTGATCATTTTCTTTGTAAACCTCATAATGTCCACAGGTGGGTGCCCCATTTTGTAGCAGAATGAACAGACTGAGACTGGGCCCAACTTGTTCAGAATTCTTCAGTAAGCGGGACGTCTGCTGTTCGACTCCCGCCTTTCTGAGTTTTGTTTGCCATAGGTATGGGTCCAATGGGAAGCTGAGAAAACTGGGGCCAACTGAGTTTGGTTTTTGCTCAGAGGTCTTTCACCTTGGTCTGTTTGGGTTACTGTGACAAGATGCCCTAAGCAGGTAGTTTATAAAAATCATTATTTCCCTGGTTCTGGAGGCTGAAGTCTAACATCAAGGGAGATTTGGTGTCTGAGAGCTTGTTCCAGTTCAGAGCCAGCTGTCTTCTCACTGTGTCTCCACATGGTGGGAGGGAGGGAGACTCTGTTTTGGGCCTTTGAAGAAAGGGCACTAACCTCATTCTTGAGAGTTCTGTCCCCATAAGCTAATCCCCTCCCAAAGGCCCACCTTCTGCCACCTCCTTCTCAGCATGTGAATTTTTGGGACACGAACATTCAGACCGTAGCAGCCGTTGTCACTTGCTGTGTCTTGTCCCCGGTCGTTGTTTGTCTCCTTGGCAGGGGGAGGGAGGACCTGCTGCCACCTAGACACTGGGTGAGCATAGATGGTGCCTGGCCTTCCAGGGAACCGGGACACCTGATGGGGACTCTCACCTGCCTGCTGCTATGCTCTTGACGAGGGCTCATAGCTTCTGTGTTCTGCCCGCCTGGGAAGTGAACGTGGCTGAACTTCCCAAGTGACCAAGCCTGCTATTCTGCGGAGATGTGACTGCCTGTGCTGTATCTGCTCCCTACACAGGCTGCTTGGAGCTGAGGTAAAGCAGCCTCGTACCTACTCATGCCTGCCCAGCTCCTCCCACCCTGGGACGGCACACCTCTGCTAGACTGGGGCCCTCACCAACACCTGACTGACTGTACTGTGTCCTTGTTCTCATTTTCGAGTTGGCCTAGTGCTCTTGTCCCTGATTTTGGCTCTCTCAGTTTCAGATGTGAACAGAGAACTTTTTGTTCCTATCAGTAGGAATGCCAGGTCCCTGGTGTTGTACTGTGCTATGGGTCGACTTTGAGGGGTTTCCTAAGCACTCACTCCAGGTGTTTCCACTGGGCATCAGTGACCAGTGCTGACCATGATGCAGGAGTCTTGGGGTTGCTGAGGGGAGAGGACACACCTGAGAGGGCTCCTGCCTTCTGGACACTGGTAAACCCACTCGGTCCCTATTCTTAGTGCATGTTTGCCCTACATAGTGATTACATTCATCATGGGGATTGGTCCAGGTATATAACACGTCTTTTTACCTGCCCCCGACCCTTGGTCCACTTCCTGTTTGAAGAGTTGGCTTACCTTGTCTAGAGCACAACCTTGCATATGAAATAGTTCCTAGGTGGTACCAGATAGGGAGAAAAAAGAGTCTATGTTGAAAATGAAATTGTGGAGGATTTAGAGTTAAGTTTTGTTGATTTTTTTTTTTTTTAAAAAGCAGTTAACCAGTAAGGAAAAATGTGGGCTCTAACCTTCTTTCTGTGGTCTTTATTCTTTCTCAAGTATAGAGTTCCTATGTTCCTTGCACCACAAAACCAAACCCAACCAAAAGACTCCCCCATTTAATTACAAAAGTGTGTATGTTTTACTGTAAAATCCAGAAAAGTTTAAAAGAAGATCAGTAGAAGTCAGATAATCCCTTCACTTAAATACAATTTGGTAGCTTCTCTTTCATTTCTTTCCCTTCCTTCTTTTTCTCCCTCCCTTTCTTTTTTGCAGTATTAGGGATGGAACTCAGGGACTAGTGCATGCTAGGCAAGTGTTCTACAATGGGATATGACTTCAAACTTTGTTTTGAGATGAAGGTCTTGCTAAGTTGCCCAGGCTGGTTTCGAACTTGGGTCCACTTACTTAGCTTCCTGAGTTACTGGGTCTATAGTCATGTACCACCTCGCTTGGCTTGTTGATTCATATTGTCTGTCTGTCTGTCTGTCTCTCTCTCTCTCTTTCTCTCTCTCTCACACACACACACACACACACACAAAACAAGATTGAGATCACACCATTAAACTTCTCTAAAAAACATCACACAGGGCTGGAGTGTAGCTCAGGGGTAGAGTACTTGCTTTGGATGTGCAAGGCTATTGGTTTGATTTTTGGCAACACACACATAACATGAAAAACCATGATTTTTAAAATTGTTGAACCATAACTATTTTGGGAATATATTTGCAGTTTCGTACGGCTACAAATGATACATCTTTATAGTTAAGTCTGACCTCATTTATAATGATTTCCGTGGGAATCTTAGAATTATTGGATCGAAGGATGTGCATATTTTGGCATTTCTTCTATTTGGACAAATTGCTTTCTAGGAAAACTTGTCCTGAGATAGACATTGCACTGGTGGAGAGTCTGATGTTTTCTCTTTAGCATTTAGTATTTATCGCAATAATAATTTGTTAAATGAAAAGTAGTACCACATCAGTATCTTCATTTTAATTATTAAGCTGACTGCTTTCCCTCTTTTTAACCGCTTTCATTAGTTTGATCTTGTCCTTTGATATTTATTTTGTGAGGTGTTAGTGTTTCTTATGAATCTCTAAGAGTTTTTGTTAAGTGAAGGTTAGTAACCCTTTGTCATATTTGTACACATTTTTCTCTCCCAGGGTATTTGTTGACTGTATGAGCATGTGTGTTTCGTTTTTATGTAGACAGGTCCATCTTTGCTTTTTCACTTTTATGCCATTGCAAGTATTGAAGGTTTTCCTCTGAATTTGGGGGCCTAGAACTTTTACTCTAACCCACCTCTAATCCTCTTTCTGGGCCTTTTGCCATTGTCCATTGTCAGCTGGTATTTGCATTATAGTAGCTTTGCCTGTCTCATCACCCTTTCCAACAGCCTTTTATGTGAAGTTGAAGTCACTTTGTCTAGGTTAAAAAAGAAAACTCCTCTGGGAATCGGTTCAGTGAAAAGACACTTGGGCTTCAGTGCAAGTAGAATGAGCTGGGATGCATATTTCAGAATATGACTTTGCACAGTTGTAGGAACTCAGACAGGGCACCTTGCCAGGTATCCTGTGCACCAGCTGAAGAATCTATGGGGCAGCAAGTTGTAATAAAAAGGGCTATTTTTGCACTCCCCGACTCCTGCAGTGAAAGAACTTGTACTATTTCCAAACCAGATGCATTCTTCTGGTTGATGGATTCTGCCACTTCCTGGCTTTCTGTGTTTCTTCTCAGGGCCAACACTTCCTGTTCTGTAAGTGGAGCACGAGCCCATGGCATGTGGTCCCTGGGGCCTGTCTGGCCTTGCATATCTAATGGAACCCTTGCCCTAGCAGGGACATTTCAGTGGTGTTCTCAACTGTGAGATACTCAGGAGTTTTCTGATGTTGACTCTGGTGTTCCATAAAGATTCTTTAGAGATCTTTCAGACTGAAGCCTTTTATGCCCAACAGTAAGGATTTTGATCAGTTGAGTATGTTTCATCGCTTGGATTCCCTGGAAGATTTTGTTTGGTCAGTTGCTGAGATGTTGAAAAAGCTCTCACCTAGACCCTCCTCAATCTCTTCTCCTTCTAAAATTACCTAACTCTGTGCCTTTTCATGCCATCAGCTCACGCAGGCAGTTTTCCCAAAAGTGGTCTCCAGGTGGCACATTCTGTGTTTTCTTCAGCACAGAGGGAAGCCAGGGGAGCAGTTGGGTCCACCATCTTCAGACTTAAATAGACTACAGGAATCTGGACCAATGTTTTTTCTTTTAGTCCCCTGATGGCCTGGTGGCTTTGAGACATACACATGCTTGGGTTTGGATGTGGAGGTCCTTGTTCACCTTCGGACTCCCAGTCAGGAGTTCTCCCTCATCACGAGCTGTGTTCTTTCCTTCCCAGGCAGGGAATGTGGTGACAGGAGAGATGGTGGAAGAGCTTATTCTTTCTGGAGCAGATATCATCAAAGTGGGAGTTGGACCAGGTGAGACCTGTTGAGAGACAGCGGAGTTGTCTGTGGGGAGGAATGGGACCAGGGCCTTGGGGACCCTGGCAGTGGCTAGAAGGAATGCAAAAGTGACTCATCCGTGAGTTCAAAACACATTTTTTTCCGGGAGCATCATTGAGATTCCAGGCGAAGCTCCTGAGAAAGAGATGTCATTCAGCTACTTCCTCATGTACCCAGGCACCTTCTAAATGTGCTTGCAGGTGCTTGGAATATGAGATCTTGATTTCAAAACATAAATGTAGAAGAAAAGAATGCAGATATTATTAATGGTGTGTACACTTTGAAGAGCAAGGTGAAGGCTGATGAATCCATGCGGACAGCTAATGGGCAAGAATGGCTCAAATTTATGTAAATGTTTGAAGGATCCAAAACATTGCAAACAGGCTTGTGATTGGGAGGCCATGTTTGAACTTGACCTATGGCCCAGGAAGTTATTGGTGTCGGCGCCTGACCTGAACCTGTCAGTCAGGATTTTGCTCATGTCCTCTTCTCAGGCTTTCTCTCCTGGGCCCGCCTCTGAAGAAATGAGGTGGAGCCTTTCGGATTTTATACTGGGTGGCACCATTTTCTCTGGGGCCAGCTGGTGCTCGTCTTTCCTTTCTATCATACTTGGGGTTGACATCACGGTCATGTTTTAAAATTCTTCCTTGTGCATCCATCATTAACCAGACACTACAAAGAGAAGGAAAGAAGATGCACATTTTTAGTTGGGACTAAAAAGCAACAAAGATTTTTAAAAAATACTTCCCAGCCAAAAGACACGATCAAAAAAGGAAGCACCCTGTAAAGCAATGAGCAGAGTCTGTGGGAGAGAAAATGCCTCTGAGACCCAGGACCCCTTTGGGCTGTGACTTAGCAGTGCTGCCATTCTCAGGGGAATAGGAAGTATGAAAACATTAGGAAGACTAGCCCTGTATGCTCATGGAATACCTAAGGTTTTGGTTTCATTTTGGTACCGGGGATTGAACTCAGGACCTTGCACTTGCATGGCATGCGCTAGAACCACTGAGCAAAATCCCTGGCCCCCCAAGTTTTTAATATACGGGAGACTTTCAACTCCGTGTTTTAGAGTGGTTTCCATGTTACCACTCAAGGGATTAATAACATTGGGAACAAGAGTTCCAAGTAAGGTTAGTCTGCCTTTAGCCTGGCTCCAGAGCACCCCATAATGGACACAATACATCCAGGAGGAGCTGAACCAGTGGCAGAACCGGGGACACAGTGGGATGTGGGTGACTCATTCATTCTTGAGTCCACACATTCTTCGAGTGACTATTTATAGAGCCCTTATTAGGCACTGGGCTCCTTCCTTCCCTCTGCTAGACAGCAGTGTGAATGTCCATGGAGCTTACCATCCAGCAGAGAAAACAGCTTCAGCCTTTTTACACAAATATTATGAGGAAGTAGCTGAATGCTTCTGCTGGAAAGAAATACATTTCCCTGGGGCAGTGAAGACAAAGCCTGAAAGATGAGAAAGGGTTGGCTGTCTGAGACGGGTCGGTACAGAGGTCCCAGTGTTTAGAGAGAGAATCCCTGAGGTGGGGAGCAGTCTGCCCCTTGGGAGGGACTGAAAAGTCAGTGGCCAGCAGCAGAGAGATGAGAAGTGAGAGGGGAGGGTCTCGAGTGGTGCTTGTTGGAGCCAATTTGGGTGAAGCGTGGGGAGGAGGTGCTCGCTTCCTGGAGGGAGGGTTGGGATTTGGAGGGGAGTGGGGGACACATGGTAAGGAAGCCTCTGCTCCCCGTTGGAGGATCCAGCCGGGGCCGGGTTTGACAGTGGGAAGGAAAAGGGCCAAGGCAGGAGTACGTGTGGGTGCTGACCTCAGGGTTTGGGTGGATGAGGACTCAGAGCAGATCACGAGGCAGGTGGGCTACAGGATTGAGAAGGACCAGTGACCCGTCATGTTGGTGGTTGAGCAGGAGCCGGGGGTGTGGGTATCCAGCATGCCTCTCCTTTGCTGGGGGTTTCCTGAGGGCCAGGCCCTGGGCCAAGCCATTTTTCCTCTGGAAGGCCATTTGATCTCTGTGAGGCGCCTGATTTTGGGTCTCACTGGTCAGGAGGTGGCGAGGCTTGGAGAGGTTTATCATTTGACAAACGCTGAAGGCCCAGAAGCCCTGAGGAGCTGCAGGAGGGGGACAACAGCTGAGAACAGCAATGCAGACCAAAGGCACTGTGGCTAGCAGTTGGACCCCCGAGCACATGACATGTCCTCTGCGCTGGAAGGTTCACCGCTGTCACTATGGTGATGTCACTAAAGTGATGGTGGAGGCTCATGTTAGGTCGTTCTGCTCATGCCTGATGTCTCTTTGGGGCCCCCTTTCTCTGCAGGTTCCGTGTGTACCACCCGCACCAAGACCGGGGTGGGCTACCCCCAGCTGAGCGCGGTGATAGAGTGTGCAGACTCCGCCCACGGTCTGAAGGGGCACATCATCTCTGTGAGTGTGCGGGGGCACAGGGCACCTTGGGAGGGCAGGAGGGGCCTAGAGGCCTGGCCCCTCTTCAGCATGCACAGCTTGTAGCTGGGGAGGTGGTGTGTGTCAGGTAAAAGGGCTGAAGACCAAGACCAGACCAGGCCACAACAAGTCTTCATTAGGGGAATAGATCTGCCGGGCTGTCTCTGAACAAAGGAGAGACAAAAGCAATATGGCCGGGGCAGGCAGAGTCTTTTATAGAGACTGGGGTGGAGTTTGTGGGGGATGAGGTGGGGTTGAGTGAGGTAGTGACTAGGGAATGGAGGAGCCGGTGATGTCACTAGGTGGTAGGAGGTGAGCGAGTATTAGGTTACTTTCTAGGTGGGAACAGGGGGACGCTGGGAAGAAGGGTTTATTCTTTGGTGGGAGCAACCATCTCGGCATGACGTCACACAGGGGAGGGGGCAAGGCACGATGGGAAGAGGACAGCTACTGTCCATTATAGCTGCTGAGGTGGTGGGAGACCTATCAGCGTGCTGTGGTTTAGGGGACTTGCAGATGGCCTTGAGAACACAGAGGCCAGGTAGTCACCTGCTGAGGCTGTCATCATAAAGCACCACAGACTTAAACAGCACAATTTCAGCACCTTGCAGTTCTAGAGGCTGGCGTCTAAAGTCGGGGTATGGGCAGGGCCCCTTGGAGGCACTGGGGAAGGAGCCACCCCATGCCTTTCCTCCCCCTGCCAGTCCCTAGGCTGGGAGCCTCCCTCGGTCCCCACCATGCTCCCTTGAGTGTGAGGCTTTCTGTTCCGTCCTTTCCTTTTCCTAAGCACCCTGGTACTATTGGTTTAGGGCCCCCAGCTCCAGGATGATCCCGTCATAACTCGCTACCCCTACAAGGGTCCTGCTGGAATAAGATCACATTCTGAGGGAGCCGGCAGCAACAAGTGAATTTGGGGGGACATAGTTCAACCCATAACAGGCCACAGAATCCCAGATTTGGGGGTCAGGAAAGGCTTCTTGGAGAGTGGGACAGTGAGGCCTGACACTGCTCCAGATGGCAGGGAAGAAAGGAACTGAAAAGCACTGGGGAAGCAAGACAGAACGACATGCCGGGGACCCCAAAGTCATGGTGTCGGGCGTGAGGATGGTGGGGTGTCAGTCGGGGGAGGGGATGGAGGGGTGAGAGTTCGGGGCAGGTGTGGACAGGGACCCAGGGGCTACACTGAGGGCTGCGACCGCCTCCTTTGGTCTTCAGAGACTTTGAACTGGCTGCCTTAGGGAGTGCTGGGAAGGGGCAGGCTGAGAAGGGAGCTGCTGTGTGGTTTCCGGGTGCTGGGGGCCATCAGAGAGGACATCGAGTGGGCATTGGGTTCATGGCTGGAGACCCTCGGGCTAACAGCCCATCACTCATGGGAGCCTGCAGAGTGAACGGGGGCAGAAGGATGCAGAGGTGAGAGGGGGCCTGAGGTGGTTCAGAGGAGCCAGCCCCGGGTGAACAGACTGAGGACTTGGAGGCCAGGGCCAGAACTCAGGAGGCTGGGGGAAGGGGCCAGCAGGAGGGAGGAAGCTGCTGCGGAGACGCTGCTTAGTGGCTCACGGTCACCGGTAACCAAGGGGCCAGTTCAGGGTGTGTGTGGGAAGGAGGGAGTGGTCACAGGCACACAGCATCCCGAGGAGCTCCTGGTGGGCTGATGCCATGGTCACCAGCTGCTGCATGTTCTTAAGCACTGAACAAATGAATGCCAAGTTCCAGTCTCTCCACTGTCCATGCACCAGCTTTATCCACGTGACCACCATTCAAACTGTGGCAGATAGTTATTCTGAAGTGAGATGCCGAGGATAGGAAGAATGTCAGCTCTGACAGCCCGTGATCGCTAGAACCATGGCTTCCCCTGTGTGGCTATTTTAGATAGAAATAGAGATGCACAGTCATTCCTTGGTATCCTGGGCTGCTCCCGGGTCCCGTTGTGGAAACCAATGTCCCCATGTACAGTGGTGTCATATTTGCATATTACCTAAGCAATAGCCTTCCATATACTTCAAATTATCATATTTGTAATATGTAACATAGTATGAATGTTATGTAAGTAGTTATATTTTACAGTTTAGGCAATAATGGCAAAAAAAATCTGTATATGTTCAATATAGATGCACTTTTTTCTTTACTCGAATGTTTTTGATTTATGCTTAGTTAAATCTACCAATAAAACTGACAGATATGGAAGACATAAATATACATACATTTATATAGTTATACGTATATGCAGGTATATATTTACAGATCGGTAGTGGTGGCATAGTTTTAATGGTTCTTGTGTTTAATAGATTAAATCTTCAAATCTTTACACTTATACATTTTTTAGGGAGCCTGGGCTTCCAAATGAAATTGTCTGTAGGTGATGTTTTTAAAAACCAAAATTTAAGAAAGTATGTATCTCTGTAGAAAGACACCTTGTGGATTTTACAGCTTGTTGAAGTCTGATTTCTTGACTTGCTTTTATGGTGTCATATTATTTCAAAACCTACATGCATAGAGTTGTCCCACTTGAGCTCCTGTAGCATTTGAACCTACAGGCTCTGCCTCACATCACATGACTCAGATAAGAACCCAAGCCAGGTCCAGGTCCTCTACCCATAGTACAAAGCAGATTGCCTGCACGCCTACTTCTTCATCTGATTGTTTCATCCACCCATCCATTCATTTAGCAAGTATTTATTGAGCATCTCCTAAGTGCTGGAATAAAATAAATGGCCAAATGTTTATTGGTTCATGATAGTTCTAAGACCTACTACTTGACAGTCTTTACCTTTTCCCCAGTGAAAAGATTAATATCTCTTTATCAACACTAGTATATAAAAGGCTGATGTAGTATTGTTGCTTTAGATTTGCTAAGTGTTGTTATTTCACCAAAGCCACCAAGCAGTCCCCTGCTGCAGGCTGCTAGTGGTTCTTTTTTTTGGTACTGGGGATTGAACTCAGGACCTTGTACTTGTGAGGCAGGTGGTGGCACCACACCACTGAGCTAAATCCCTGGCCCTGCTATCAGTTCTTGAAGGCTTCTGCAGCCGTGTTTTAGGCTGGCTGCCCAAGTCTCACCAGGGGAGCTTGCTTCACAGACATCCCTGGAGCCTGTCCTGGTGAGCTAGACCCCCAGAAGCCTCAGGTGGAATTAGTTGCACATCGCCATCACCTGATCATTTTCATCAAGTGTCTTAATCAGAATCGGGACCCTATATTATATATGATCACTGTTTCCAAAGTGGTAGAAGTCAGATTGATAAAGTTTTTCCAGGGGCTTACTTTGAGACATCCTTAAGTCTTTCTGGAAACTGCCAACTTGCTCAGTAGAGAGAACTATCAGGCAGGGTGGGGTAGTTGATTCAAGGGCTGACTGCATAGCACCACCTAACACACAGCTAAGTTTGCAGTTGTCTTTCCGAGTGTGGGCCCCAGATCAGCAGCAGCAATGTCAACTGAGAACTTGTTAGAGATTCTCGAGTCCCACCCCAGACCTGGTTTACAAGTCGGAAACTCTGAAGGCGAGGCCCAAGAGCCTGGCTTCCCAAGCCCTCCGGGTCACTCTGAGGCATCCTGCACTTTGGCCCATGCAGAGGAGGCTTGGCTGCCCTGGCTGGTCTCTTCTGCTGGTGCCCACAGAGCAGCTTACCTGCCTGTGCGTGTCAGGGGCCTGTGGTGCCTGTGCTATAGGAGGTGGCACTTATGAGCCTAGCTATGTGCTGCAGAGTTCCATAAGCGGTGGGAGATTTCCCACATAGGGTTAGGAATTCAGATTGTAGCCAGAAGAATTTCGAAGGCTTACCTAGGATTTGGACCCTGCTCTTTAGCTCATTGCTGCTAAAGCCAACCAGCTATGCTTCTGCCTTCAGCATCAAAGTGGCCATTACCCCCACTGTCGCTTCATCTATTAAGTTTCCCAGCCAGGTGTCTCCCACTTGTCAAGTCCTGAGCCTTCAGATGTTTGGGATCCCGCCACATTGTCCGATTTCCTTCTAGCTGTCTCATTTCACACTTAGGCTACTGACCTAGCACGTCTGCGCTGTTGCAGTTCAGAAGGAAGCCCCCCCAGAAGGGGGCTTATGATCCACTGGCTGTCCTGGCCTCCTGTTTTACTTATTGTGGCTTCATTCGGGAAGGCAGAGAGCCTCCCTATGTGCAAAGGCCAAGGTGTGAGCAGTTAATTTTTTTTTGTCATGCCATTACTTAGAGCTAAACAAATTTATTAAATGCAATAATTTAATCTTATGTTTGAAGTCAACAAAATAAGCTTAACCTAGGAAAAACCAGGCATGCAAATAAACTTTTTAAAGGAAATAAGCGTTATCAGAAATGCAGTCATCTTAAACTGGGTGTGGTGGCATACATCTGGGATCCTAGTGTTCTGGGAAACTGAGGCAGGAGGCTCAAAGGTTCATTCCCAAGCCAGGGGAGCATAGCAACTTAGCAAGATCCTGTCTCAAAATTAGAATAAGGCTGGGCTGGGGATTTAGCTCAGTGGTTCTGCTGCCTGCCTCGCAAGCCCAAGGACCTGAGTTCGATCCCTGGTACCAAAAAAAAAAAATTAAGGCTAAGGATATAGCTCAATGTGAAGGCCCTTGATTCAGTACTCCAGTACTGCAGAGGAAAAAAAAATCTTAACTAATTCTAGTCTTCAATTTTATAGCTGTGTCACCCTGGGAAAAATCAGCCTTTCTGAGTTTCATTTTTCACTCCACTTCCAAATTATCAACTTCTGATTCTTTTGTTTGAATGGAAAAATGACTGTTAAGTTCATAATAGTCTGTGGTACATTGAAGGTGCTTGATTTCAACTCCATTCTCCACCTGTCCCAGGTTTCTTTCTCCCCAGCCTCTAGGTTATGCGTGAGCAAATGTTTTTAACCAGAAGAGACATACAGAGAATTCACAGATCAGACCACTTCTCACGTCCTGTGATACTTTTTCTACTGGAAAGATAATGTTAATTGTGTTGGAAAACAAAGCAAGTAACCCTTGTAAATTACTGGTTTGAATATTTGCACGGGACAAAATACGGGCCCAATTGTTCTTCTTTGAACAACCTTCCTGCAACGACAAATTTCTGCGTGTGGGAAATGCATCTTAGCTTGCAGGCTGGTGCCCTTCTGCTGTCTGCTGAGAACATGAGAGGTTGCTTTGAGCAGCGTATGGAAATTGTGTACATGCTAGAAGGGTGCAAATTTGCCTTACAGCGTTGTAGAAAAGTAGATTGCACTTAGTTAAATGTGCAGTTGGGCTTTGCAGCTCCACGATGTTTCATAAATTCACACACAATCTACGGTTTCCTCTCCGTGGCATGTCATGAAGTCATGTTACCTGGGCTTGACTCATCTGGGGGAGAAAAAGGGCTTGTTTTGTTGTGGTCCAGGAACACAGGGCATGCACGTTGGCCTTGTCACAGGCCACAGTCATGGGGGATTTTCAGGAGCTCATAGGAGAGACACTGGCACATCTGCAAGCAAACAAAGCGCCTTATTTTTAGGTCACATTGGTAGGGACCTATTTTAATTAAAAGTAATTGTATATTGAATCTATTTAAGGTTATGGTTTGGAAGCCTGTTGAGTAGTGCTGGTTTTGATGAAGTGATAAAGCACTTGAAAATTCACTGGGCACGGGAAGGGCACACGGAAGTCGTGCCTGGAGCGAGAATGTAAGCAAACCTGCTGGGGGTTGGCAGCAGTAATAGGGTGCACGGAGCCCCTGCCCTGTTTTGGTCCTCACATGAGGGCTCGGCCCACATACCCAAGATGCAGAGCCTGCCTCGGTGTCAGGCCTGTGCCGTGGGCCCCCTGGGAGCTGGGGGACGGGGAAGCCATCAACACACTAGACGGAGGAAATACTTGCAGTCAGGAAATGTTCCTACAGGGAAAGATAAGTCTCCAAGCCTCCGTTTTGATCAGACCTGCAAGGAAGTAGCAAGCAGGGCTGGAGTCCTAGCTCCTGGAGTGGCCAACCTGATAAAAACACCTAGCAAAGCGGAGACCTGTGTTGTCAGGTGGAGATGCTCTCTGCAAAGTGATTCCGCCACGTTCTGTTGTAGTTGCCATCCAAGGGGCAGGCACCTTCCTCTACATTGTCCCCCGGAGTAGACAGGTGGCCTTGTTCCCTGTTGTTCCTACTCGGACCCTCTGAGGCCTCGGAATTTCCCCTACAGCCATACAGCTTTCTGCTGTGACACTGTCACGTGAGCTTACTGTAACTGGTCCTGTCTCCCCTCCCCGCTTTGCTTGCCTTAAACTCCTCCCAGGCCACACTGGGACTAGCTGGCAGCAGGCAGGCAGTTTGTGTCTCTTGGGTGTGTAAGGAAAAGCAAGCAGCTCTGTATCCTGGGAGCCTTGTCCCGTGGTGCTGGGTATAAACATAACCCAGGGCCTGTCCGGCATCGCGGTGACCCAGCCCCAAGCTCAAGTTCTGAGTGGGTGTGGAGAATGGATGCCTGAACTGAGGGTGACTGTCCCAGCACATGGGGAACAGGAGATGAGAGGGACGACGAAACCCATGTCCTTTCTCAGCTCTTAGAGTGCAGCCCTTGTACTAAATCAGACCCCTCTCGCCAGCCGGGGCGGGAAAGGTGACCCCCGGGAGACAGACCTTGGCCAGGGAAGGCTGTGCAGGGCCTGCTGCAGCTCAGCACTCCTGCGTTCTCCTCCCGGAAGCAGGTGGTGCCAGGCCCCTACCCACAGAGGACACTGGCTGGGGACTGGGGGACACGGGGTGGAGCGTTTGGGGGAGCAAACCAGACCAGCAAACACTCCTCGGGCTGTGGCCCAGGAGGTATGAACTCCCAGTCCCCGAGTCACCCTCGGAGGGGACAGCCTGGCCAAGCTCCCCCCATCTGATGTCCTCTCCTTGCTCTTTCCTTTGAAGGATGGAGGCTGCACGTGTCCAGGAGATGTCGCCAAAGCCTTCGGTAAGGACCCAGCTGTGGTGCGGAGGGTGTGGCAGACCTGGGGGAGTTCTGGGCCTGTCTAGAATGTCCTCTGCCTGCCTTTCCTTCCCAGGGAGGATCTTGGTCTCGGTTTGGTTTCCGTCTGTGGCCACGCCTGCCAGATGCCCAGATGGATCTAGGGTGACATCCTGCAGGCCAAGAGTTGGGTGAAGTCACTGCCTCTTCACTGGGGAAGGCCTGGCTTAGGGCACCCTTGGAAGAGGACAGTGCCTGGTCTCAGGTCTAGAGACAACAGCTCCTTCCCACTTTTCTGTGGTGCTGGGGATGGAACCCAAGGCTCTGTAAGTGCTGTACCACTGAGCTGCACCCACAGCCCGCAGGGGCTCTTTTGACTCAACCTGGAGTAATTCCCTGGGAGTGTCCTGGCCAGTTTCTTGCAGACTCTGGTGCCTGCTTCCCACTAGGGGGCAGCAGGGGGTGGTGTGTCCTGGGTGTTTCCCAGAAAAGCACTAGGAAGCCCAGCATGTCAACACAAGGGGCAGTAAAATAGGGCTGCTGAGCCTCGTATGGGCCATGTAATGTTGGCAGACTGTTACAGATGTCAGATCTGCCTGTACAGCTCGGGGCTTCAAACTGTTCAGTGGGAGCTACGGGTGGTGGCAGGAGGCAAAAACAAAGCTCCTGTGTGCCCACCCTTTCCTGATATAAAAAGAAAAGAAATTTTTTGATAGTAGAACATTTTCTTAGAAATTGTTTTGTTTTGCTTTTTCAACAAAAACCTTGATAGTGACAGACACCACCACGGGGCAGTGGTAGGGTTTCATAGCAGTTGGGATAATGACATGAAAAGATAACTTCATCCTGGTCTGCTCACAGATATTAGTCATGGAAGGGAATATGCAGACCTTCTGCTCTTCCAGCTTGCCTGTTTTTTGTGGCAGAGAGGACAGAGGGCCCAGGAGTGGTGACAAGACTACAGTCCTAAAGTTCAGGGCAGGGAGAACTTGGGCCCTCTGCTAACTCCTGTTCCCATCCCTTAAGGATCGTAGCTGTGGACATTATCTGTGTTTGAATGGTTGTCCATCTTGGCTCCCTTCTCATGCTTCTACATGCTGTGAGCACAGGGAAGCTGCTGCACACACCATACAGTGACTGGTCCTTAAGAAGGTGCTTTGTAGATAACAGTCACTGGCCTTTGGTTTCATGCTCAGCTCTGTTTCTCTTGGGCATCTTTTCTTCTTCTGCTTCCTCAGTGCAGTAGCATCTGTGCAGAGCCTCGGTGGAGGGAGGGGAACCTTAGCAGGGAAAATGCTGCTTAAAGGCTATGACAGCCAGGCACAGTGGCTCATGCCTATAATCCCGGCTACATGAGAAATCACAAGTTTGAGGCCAGCCTGGGTACCTTAGTGAGACCCTGTCTCCAAAAACAGCTAGGATATATAGCTCAGTGGTAGAGCATGTGAGGCCTGGGTTCCATCCTTAGTACCTAGCCCCTCGCAAAAAAAAAAAAAAAAAAAAAAAAAAAAATTCAGGAGCTCTTCAAGGATTGTTTTATGTGGAACTGGGCTCTGTGTCCCCTCTGTAGACTCCTGAGGTGGTGGGCACCAGGAAGTCTGGCCAGATACCAGTTACCCTCATGATAGGAGGACCAGGGAGGAGCCAGCAGTGGTGTTAGGAAACCTGCAGGGGAGGTTGCTGCTGAGTAGAACTTGCTTACCTTTGTGTAAGGCTGAGTGGAAGGGACTGAGCTGATGCTCACCCCAGGGGCATCTGGTACAAAATACATGAGATTACCTGGTTTACATGAATAGAAGTTTATTTGCCTCCTGGTTCAGAAGGCTGGGAAGTCAGAGATGTTCCCGTGAGTGCCTTCTCGCTGTGTCACACACAACAGGTGTCACATGGTAAGACAGCAAGGAAGGGCCCAGCTCGGCACAGGCGTCTGGACCACCCCGTTCCCACGCAGTAGGAGATCCAGGCTTCAACCCGACACCGTCCCCCTGTACTAGCTCAGGTCTCTCATGTGACTGATGCTGTCAGGGAGTCTCAACCTCACAACCTCACGACCTCACGACCTCACTGAATCCTGATGGCCTCCCAAAGGTCCTGCCCTCCACTTAGCAGCAACATATAGAAATGGGAATTAAATCTCCAACATGTGAATGCTGGGGTCCACATTCAAACGGCAGCACTTAATGTTTAACGGAGCCACTCTGCAGGGCTACCCAGAACAGGATAAGGAATGTGTGCCTTTAACGTCTTGATGGCCAGGGATTCCACATCTACCACAGGGGGACACAGAACCAGGCCTGGTCCCGTGCCAGTGTAGCCAACAGTCGGCTTCAGTCCCATCTCCTCTCTAGCTGTCTGGAAAACTTCCTGGCATATTATTTGCTCTGGAAGTCTCATATCCCCCAGTGGAGATGCAGGGAGTTTTATCCATGCCTGATACCGGGTTTCTTTCCTCCACACCCAGGCTCGAGTGTAGAGGTGCAGTCTGCTCTGAGGCACTTCCTGATCTCTACACAGTAACAGGGTAGAGCCCTTAAGAGAGACCTGATGCCCGAGGGGGACACCAGGGGAGCTGCTAAGATCGGCTCCTGGCTGACGACGCACGGTTCTTAATGTTTACACTGAATCTAAGAGGCCTCTGGCAGGAGGGCATGGCAGTGAGCCATTTGTAACCAGTCATTGTTGCCCAATGAAAGCTCCCAGTGTGCCCCACTGGCTGTGTCCTTGTGTCCTGGCCAGGGCCTTCACCCTGGGGAGAGGGAGGGGAATTGGGGAAGACTCACACCACTGTAGACCCTATCTTCCTGACTCCTTTCCTCTACCCGCTGCCCTGTCCCCTTGCTGGTGTACAGGAGCGGGAGCCGACTTTGTTATGCTGGGAGGGATGTTCTCGGGCCACACCGAGTGTGCAGGGGAAGTAATCGAGAGGAACGGACAGAAGCTCAAGCTCTTCTATGGGATGAGCTCCGAAACAGCCATGAAGAAACACGCAGGAGGAGTGGCCGAGTACAGGTAAGGCCGGGCCGAGCGTGTCCCCAGCCAGGCTGTAGCTTCTCTGTAACCTGGAGGTCTGGGTGGGTGAAGGTCCTCTGGGAAGGGCTTGGAAACCACACCAGTCTTTTCAGAGCCCTCATTTGTATCCAGCCAGCAATGACTAGGGGTACGTCTGAGCAAGTTCTGGTCTTGGAGGGGACCCCCACACTGGCGGGGCCGGGGGAGTATTGCCTTGCTCTATACGGCCTTGGCTGAGCTGTCTCCACAGCCTCCATCTCTGTCCCGAGACTCCTTCAGGCTGAAGCACAGATTCCTGTCCCATAGGAACTGGGTGGCATAGACCTGTGTGGTGACCAGGCCCTTCCTGTAGGCTGCTACACGTCATCTACGGTACAGGCTGATTCAGACCTCTCACTGGCCTCTGGGTGCTGGCAGGGAACACAGGCAACATTTCCAGCTCTTTAACTGTCACTACTGCAGAAGTGTCACTTACTTCTGCTGATGCTTTAAAAAACAAACTTAAACCTCACGATCCCCCAGCCTGCCGTCTCCCCTGTGTCAAGCCTCCACTTGTGCATTAACGGCTAGCAGAGGGACTCTCTGTCTCTCTAGCCCCACCCCACGGAGTTCGCTCTTGCTTCCCCTTACAGTGGCTAAGCTGCACAAAGGGGACTGGGCCGAAGGCACTGGTCAGAAACTGGCTTTGGCTGCCTTTCTCTAGGTAGCCCAGCTTCTTACTTGTGTTTTCAGGCTCTGCCTCCATTGTAGGATGGAACCCAAGCCTGCCTGGCTGACACTGTGCTTTCTTGCACTTGTCCCAGAGCCACACACACGTTGAGGGCCTGGGACGTGGACGCATTATGTAGGGGTAATGCCCAGCTACAGGAAGAATCCAGACCTCCAGTGAGAACTAGGGGCCGGAGAGGTCGGGGGAGCTCTGTTCCCAGAGCTCTGCGCAGCATCGTTCTGGTGGCTGACTTCATTCTCCCTGGTCGTGTTCTCTTTTGTCAGGAAGTCAGTCAAGCTGGCATCATTGTAGGGAAGGCAAGGTGGGAACCCATAGAAACAGGAGGTGTGCCCCTTCCAGGGAGCCTCCAAGGCCCTTTCTCTCCATGGTAACCGATGGGGAGGGCTACCCTGACCCGTGGCCAAGAAGTGGGGCCATCAACTATTGTCACTGCCCAGTGGCTCGTGTGGTGTCCGCTCTGCTGGAGCTTAATGGGCTTGTGTGGCCAAGCCACTGCTGGATGCTTTGCTTGGAGGACATTTTTCTGCCTGTAGTTTGGGGTCCTCAGAAAAGTTGTGGCCAGATGAGGCTATAGAACACACACATACCTAAGTGTTAAGAAAATCCATCTTCTGGGATTTCAGCAGGGAGGAATCTTTATCACAGACAGACTTGGTTCTGAAATGGAAGGAAAGCGCTGAAGGAATTAGCACAGGTAGCCTGAATCTTAATTTCAATCTGTATCTGTTCTACCCGTGTTTTCCTTTGGCAGTGGCAGTCTTGTGCCTGTGATCTTGTCATAAGAACGATCCCCTACTTTGACATTGTGTTTAATGGCACTGCCAGTTCCTTCCCAGCCATTATTTCTCACGTCAGAGTGCCTCCATTCACAGAGGAGCAGCCTTCACCATAACTCGGGAGAGGCGCCGTCACCAGTCAGCACAGAGGCAACTGTGAGAATCTGGATAATTCCCAGCGTGTCCTGGGAAGGCCATGGAAATGCACACGAACAGTGAAATAGCGGTCACTGTAGGCACAGGTCACACGCCAGGACATGATTCGTCGGGGTGTGGTGGTGACTCTGGCTTCCACCAGCCACTGGGCTGGCCCTTTATCCAGCTCATGGTTTAAGTTGCTGGATTTCATCCAAGGGGGAGTCTCGCGTGTTCAGTGAACAAAAGTTAACATACCTTTGAAATCCCAGGTACTGAAATTGCTGGTCAAGAGTTGCAGTTTTTCAGGTCGATGAGAGCAGCCACATTAAGTTCCAGAACTTGGTTACTTAGGGTTAGATGAGGGCTTTTGTAGACATCAGCTGTCGCCCTTGTAAACCTCTGAAAAAGCAAGGAGGGACTGCATTACCACGTTACCGTATGAGGGCCTGATTTATGGAATGAGGCAGTGTGACTTCCGTTTTGTGAAGCCAGGGACAGAGCTCAGTGGAGACGGTCAGGTGGCTTGGTGGCTCTGCTGTATGCCGCACCTGCCCTGAAGATGTAAAGGATGCTGTCTGAAGCCCTGTGGCCTCTGTCCCAAGACAGCTTGCTTCTGCTCTGGGTCCCCTCCATGCTCTGGGAGACAGGTGAGCTAACCTGAGCAGGAGGGGCGAGCTGGCAGCTGGGGGTCCCCAACAAAGGGTGTCTGGGGAGGTGCTTCCCAGTGACCTAGCTGGCAGTGGTCCCTTTGATGACACGCAGGCTTCCATGGTGGAGCTGGCGCTCCGGGAGGCAGAGCTGCGGCGTCTTGCCCTCACAGGGCAGGCATGGCAGGAGCCATCAGGTCTGTCTCCCCCGTGGGCGGTTGCTCCTCTTCAGGGCGGTGTATACAGAAAGGTGGGTTTGGCTTCAGTTAGGGGCAGGATGGCGAGGCCCACATCAGCTTGGCACACAGTGGGAATGGAGTGGGGCTGAGGGTGCATCTAGCTGAGTACCCGGGGCTGCTAATCGTGACAGCGGGGACTCATTCTAGCTGGTGCTCAGGGAGAGAGCGAACGGATGCAAAGAAAATTTTCCTCTTTTTCCAGAGCCTCCGAGGGCAAGACTGTGGAAGTGCCTTACAAAGGGGATGTGGAACACACGATTCTGGATATTCTCGGGGGACTGAGGTCTACCTGCACCTACGTGGGGGCTGCCAAGCTCAAGGAGCTCAGCAGGAGAGCAACGTTCATCCGGGTGACCCAGCAGCACAACACTGTGTTCAGTTAACCACGGGATGAAGCTGGAGCTGAGGCCGCTTTTCCCATCTCCCTCCTCTCCATCGTGCCAGAGCTTCTGGCTGCTCCCGAAAGGTGGAATGCTGTGTCTTTTCTCCCCTTCCACCGCCTGGAGGCTTTGGGGCTCCCTAGTGCCTTCTTGAGGCCCGGAAGCAGGGCCCTGATTGGGCCAGTGGCCCAGGACTCATAGCCTCATTGTTCACTTGCACCTTTTCATTTTCTTTTAAAAAAAAGAAAATGGTTTTACTTTAATATAATGCTATGATCTTGAGATTCCATTGAGTGCTGGAGTTTGCATTTAAGCCGACTTGCTTGGGGTTGTTAGCGATAATGCTGCCGCTTTGCCGGCCAGGTAAGTGGCACTCTTGGGTGCCAGCGTAGGAGACTCCTTTCGAAGGGCTGGGCTGAGTCACAGCAGCTGGCATCCCCTCTCTCTCCCTTCGGCGGTCCCTGGAAAAGAGCAAAGGCTGTTGCTAGGAAGCTGGCTGTGTCCTGGGATTTTATTTTCCTTCTCAGTCCCAACTTGTCAGGCTGGCCCCTCTCAGAGGTTATAAATTACTATTTGAAGTATGTATTCAAAGAGAATCTGAAGAATGAGCAGGTAGAGTCCCGCTGAAAAACAGAGGCTTTGCTTTAAAATGTGAGTTACCACCTTCCCTTGTTGGGATTCATACGACAGAGAAAGGACCCACAGTGGCCACTTGTGCTGAGGTACTGCGTGAAAGTTCATGCACGCCGGAGTAGTTTTTTCTTGTTAACAAGGTGAATGAAGCAGGTACAGATTTTTTCTGAAAGGCAAGCAGGGTCCTGGAGTAGAGAAGGGGCCACATAGTGCTACTGAGGAGGGCATCAATTACCTGACATCCTGCGGAACCGGAAGGCTCCAGCCACAGCATTGCACTGGAGAAGTACAAGCCCATTTTTAGTCTTTTTTTTGGTACCGGAGATCGAACTCGGGTCCTTGCACTTGCGCATCAGGCGGCAAAACCACTGAGCTAAATCCCTGGGCCCAGTTTTTAGTCTTTTAAGGAAAACATTTTAAGGTCCAGCAGCTTTTAGCACTAATTAATCCAGCGGCTCCATTCTTAAAGAATTGCTTTCGTAGTCATAGAAACAGGAAAGGCTGCACTTCAGAGATCAGAGTGAGGTCAAGAGGACAGAGCAGGATGCAGAGCAAGATGGGGGTCTTGACTGGGGGCCGCCGCCCCTCTGCCTGTCTGGGGGAAGGCTCAGCCGCTCTTGACTGACGGTGTTTATGAAATGTTTGGTAAATAAAGAGACATGAAGAAAAGCAAATCTTACATCCATTAAAAAGGACCTGCAGTAGTGAGGGAAGGTCTTTCAGGACCAGGTCAGGCCCTGGTTATTGTAGCCCGGTGTCACCAGCATCACCTTTATCTCAGATCTGGCTCCTGTGCTGCACCGCATGGCCGGGGAGGATCACGCCTGGCTGCCTTACCCATCCTGGTAAAGATTGTGCAGACTAGTTCTTTGTTTTCACATCCAAAGGCAGGTACGTCCCTTGCAATCCACTTTCCAGGGAAGTAAAGATACAAGTTAATGCAAAGCCAAAAACATGATCATTTTGAAGCAGAGGCTAAGAACTAATGGCTCATTTCCCCTTGGCTTAGCAAGTCCATCTACTTGGAGTGGTTACAGGACTGGTGCAGCGTCCCTCAGACCAGGTAGCAGGTAGGACGTGGGCAGAGGTCAGACATGCAGCCCCACTGCTCACCCACTGGGCTCTCTCTGCTAGAGGGGTAGGGTGATGAGTTTGGTGCCATTCACCTGCCCCTGGCCGCACACAGCTAGTCCTTGGCCCTAATCCATGCAAGCCCTGGAGGCGTCACACCATTAAGACTCCAGACTCAGCCAGTCTATTAGCATCTAATGAAAGACAGGGAAGGCAGACCCGGGACAGCTTTAGCAGGCTTGCCCCCATCACGGTACACAGTATCCTGCTGCCCTGGAGGAGGCCATAGGGTGGTCCTTCTAGTCTGGTCTCACCACCTGTTCACACCCTAATGCAATTGGATGTCCGGGTGCATGTCCCCAAAACTCCTCGCCAAGAAGGCGGTGGAAGGAAAAGAGTCCCCATTCCTGCTGGAGCCAGGTAAGATCTCTGACTCGAACCCTGAAGTTAGCTTCCATCTGTGTTAACCTTGAGTTCATAACCGGACAGCCACCAGTCTGGAGTCTTAATGGCAGGGACACCTCAAGGGGCTGCATCCATCAGGACCATCCCTAGCTGCGTGCTGTGACACAGCAGGCCTCAAAACACTGAAAGCATTGCCCATTACAGGACAAATGGCACCCAGGTCACGGGGTTGGTGGCAGGGGTCCTTGAGTGACTTTCAGGGCAGCTGCTGAGCCCCATGCAAACCTGTGGGGCGCTGCCTGACAAACACGGGGGAAGCCCCTGACCCAGTGAGCCTTCCCTCAGATCCAGTTGACAGCCAAACAGTAGGAAACATGCTGATCATGAGAGCCCATGGAGCTGCCAAATGTTTAAGAAAAACCATTTATAAACAGTATTCATACAGGAGACACAAGTCTGAGCTAAACAAGATGCTGGATATGGACACATGGACAAATCTGCCTTTTAGCATAGCACCTTCTCTCTAGCGCAGCCCCGTGCCCAACATATCTGTAGGGAAGCAGATGGCTCGTGCCACTCCCCACCAGCATCCTCAAAGAGGATTCATGGGGTCAGCACAGGTGAGGAGGAGCTGGCAGCATTTTCTCCACCTTGTCTTTTGAAGATCCAACAAAAGGCAAAGCCACACATCTGGAATTGGCACTGTTATTTTATTAGTACGAGTATACTGAAACAATAAACTTGTACTGGTATACAGACAATTTATTTAAAACAATTTTGTTCAAATTTTGAATCAAACATTGTTTTATAATAATGAAATAATTTCTACCTAGAAAACCTGCAAGCACCATCAAAGAAAGGGACCATAAAATTCAATAAACAGACTCGAGTGTATCCTACAAATAGACACACCACGATTAGAAAATAGAATATGAATTCTTCCATTTTTTTTAATATTTGTTTTAAAAAAGCTAGTGCAAGTACAATATTTTACACTGGAATTACAGAGAGTATGCACGCATATGGAAAAAGTTCTCCTGTCACAATAAAAGCTCTTAACTATGTATGCACTTAAAATTTTCTTTTCAATAAGGTGCAAAACATCATTCCTTCCCTAGTTCTCCATACTGGCTATGCCAGTCTGGTAGTGCCCTCAACCCAAGTTTTGGTGTCTATTTTCCCTCGGCCTGTGGGAGGCATTCAATTGAAAGTTTGATGGGAATTGCCTGATGTTAAACATCTACTGGGACAAATAATGAGGACTTGGTCTTATCTGAAGGAGACCCCAAATACTGACAGGACTCTTTTGAAACCTCCTTCCCGTTGACACTCACTGGGTTTGCTGTTGAGCAGTGCAGGCTGAAGAGGAAGAAATCTGGCCAAGAGGGCAGTATTCACAGAACCAGCTGCACAGGTATCGAGTTCAGCATTCACTGGCTACAGAATTGACCCCACTCCTGGTCCAGAATAACTTAAAGACAAGTGGTACAGAAAACGTATGCACTGACCAATCTTGGTAACAGATCTTTAGGAACAACAGCTGTAAGCCAGGGTCACCACAACTTGGTATTCCAGAGGACAGTATATTATCTTGGTAAGGATTGCTGTAAACAACGCTTCCCACGAAGGCCTTCAGATTGGCCACAGAAAAGACAGGCTCACTAGCCATCCAGACAGCGAACGAACAGACAAACTGAAGGGAAAGAAAAACAAGGGTGGGTGAAGCCTCCAATCTGTCTGCAGTGGAAGACTTGATTCCTTTCAGATAAGCAAAGTCATGGGAATTCGTAGACTGTTATTGTATAGATACTATCTATTGGCCAAATGCACTTAATTTTAATACAGTCAAACCATCTGTATGCAAGTAAGTCACTGGGGACCTGAAAAACTGAAGCCACTGTCCCACCTGCCGCTGTACAGGTGAATGTTAGCTACTAAAACAGTTGCACTGGCAACAAGGGAGGGGAGGAGATTCTGAATTTAAGAATTGCAGGTGGGAATGTTTTAATATCCCCACAGATGTCCAGATTCCACTACCCAACTTGAAAGTTTGGACAGGAATATGATACTTCAGAGATATTGCTCCACATTCAATTTGACCTCTATTAAAGGAAAATCCAAAAGTAAAACGAGGCATTTAATTGAAAATCATGCACGCCCCTCCCCATATAAATGAGGTGTGTGTGGAGGAAGGCTAAAAAATTGTTTTTGTCCCCACGAGTCCTGTTTGATAGGATCCCTTTTCGAAACACTTCATGTTCACGATTATATTCTTTGGGTTTAGAGAACAGGAAGTGCTAAACATATCAAACATCATCTCTGAAGAAAAAGAAGTTGCAATGGCTTAAGAGTTTAGACTAAAAAGGGAGCTCCAAGAAGTATTTTTTGCCTAGGAATGAACAGTATACTCCAACAGCAGAATACAGAGTTCCCCTCCCTCCAATGAGGGTGATGTGTAACAAAAACTTAACAGTAAGCATAGTATAGTTTAAGAGCCTTTTACACAGCAATTCTTCCAGGCCATAACCATGTAAATCTGATCATTTAGACGCAACAAGTTTCTATATACAAAATAAAAAAAAAAACACCACCATGTAACTTTCAACCTTCTCTGCTTATTTTTTGATTTTTACAAAGTATGAAGCTCGTTTCAAAATATCCATACCTTTCAAACACTGAATCATCTCAACATTCATTTTTCTTTTGTGCAATTTTTTAAAAAACATTACCTGTTCTCAAGTGAGTGCTTCAAATTGTTTTCTTCAGCTTCTCCAATTAGGTGAACATTAAAGAAAAAAAAAAATCCTACAAGGTATAGTGCTACAAGAAAAGGTCCTATCAGTAAGGTAACGTATTTGAAGCGAGGTCATCTATGTAAAAGAAATCTCAGCTCCAGAGTAGAGGTGTACAAGTCATTTGGAGTTTCCCTAGCAACAAACACAACACTGTCCATGGAAAAGAGCGGAACCAACCCAACACAACATAGCATATGCATGTACTTTATAAAAAGTATATTCTCTGTATATTTATTACTTGATGTGTTCTTAAATTTTCTATTTCAGAAATTCTGGGTTAAAAACACAAATGTGGAAGCAAAGGCCTCCGCTCCACTTTAAAACAACAACAACAACAGAAGTGTAATTCTCTCTCGTCATTCATTTCACCACTGAAGAAACTGGATTGGGCCATCAAGACTGCCGGCCCTGTCTTCACCTGGAATTTCAAGGGTGACTAGGACATCGGAAGCACGAAGGGTTTCAGGAGAGAACAGACCAGTCTGTTGAGCTGTTTGTGGTGCAGGAAACAGTAGCCATGACAACCAGCACAGCTCAGGGAGCCTGGCTTTCTGTCCCAAGAGCGCTGCTTCCTCACCCATGTCTGAAATAGCATGGCATTAGTGTCTTCAAAAGCATCTCAGATTTTTTTTCACTCTATGAAAGAAATAGGTTTCCTTAGTAGTCACAAATGTTAAAGGGTATTGTCAATTGTTTCCTTAAAAAAAAAAAAAACAGAACAAAATCCAAAGCTACAATAACAAAAATAAATTTTGGCAACAGATTTCAGTAAAGATCAAAACTATGTGCAAAGAGTGGGTTTTTATGATTACTAGGAGCTACTGTTCATTTGAACATGCAGCATTATATTGCAATCTATGCGGTATCTAAAGAGTAATCCACAAGATGCAGGAAATCCAAACATTCCTTGAAATTGTACAACCCTACTCCAGAGCAGTCAAAGTGCTGCTGCTGGACACCTCAGTGTTCCACACACACACCAGCCCAGTCCCTGAGTAAGAGGTGTGAAAGTTTCCGCAGAGTTCCTTGTAGGGGAGGAAGGATGCTGCCACTTCCCGGTGGGGGAGGACCCAACACACTCACCTAACAGAAAACACACAGGGTCACGATTGAGAGCTAGAAATGGGATCGTTACCGTTACCACCACCACCGCCACCGCCACCACTACCGCTACCGCTACCGCTACCACCACCACCACAAAATCAAATCATCCCAAACCAGACTGGGTGATTTGGGGCAAACCATAGAAAATTATCCTGAAAGTCCAAATGAATATGCAATTTGGATTTCCACTTTTAGAAGATTTGAGGTAAGTGGCATCCGTCTGTGTCCCCTCCCTCCCCACCTCTGCCCCTCATGTGGCCCAGACAAACTGAAATGATTCTCAAAAACATTCTAAGGAACAGTCATTTTATATATTTAGAAATCCCTATAAAGAGGTTCTTGTTTGTTGGTTTCTTATTAATATTTTTTTTTCTTTTCGCCCTGGCTAATTTCATGGTGATTGTGTTTCATTGTAAACGCAAAAGGCCTGCTGTTATTAGTTAAAAAATGGAAAACAGGAAAGAAAGGAGAAAGAAGATGACTATTGGTTAATATTGCAAAGAGGACACGGTACAGAGGCACATGGCTGATCCTTGTATGCTGACGGCACCGAAGAATTTCCTACCCCTGTTTTCTTCAGGTTTGCTACACAGACGCGAGGACAGAGCTGCTTCGGGAGCCGAGGGCTCACCAGTGTCCAGCAACAGGAGGCTCCTGCTTTCTGTGTGTTCTTCCTGTTTGGAGTGAAAGCTGCCACAAGGGAGCGGTGACGGTGGGCGGCAGGTGGTCCCTCCACCTGGCACGCTCAGAATGCACGCGCACACACAACAGGCCACACTTGCTGCCCACACTCAAGGTCTCCAGGACACAGCCCCCAAGGAGGGGCTGCCTACTCACAGCAAAGACTGAGAAATTGAGTTGATTCCAGCCTACATTGCTGCCGGGTGCATCTTACAAATCAAGCCTCCTTCCTCTCCACACTCCACATTCAGTACTTCGTGGGGTGATGGGGAACTAGGTCTTCTTAGCTGGCTCTTTCTGCAACATGGTGACAGATACCAGGGCTCCTGCAGGCTCCCTGCCCCAGTGCTCAGCATCGTGGCAGAGGAGAGGCAGGCAGGAGGGCTGTTCCCTCCGGGCTTCTTCCCTCCAGCCCTTTCCCGGCCAGAAGTGGGAAGATCAAGCAACTGAACAAGGACAAAAGCCAAAAAGGAATGAGCTTTAACTATATAGCATACTGGTCAGACTATTGGCACAGAAAATATTGCACATGCGAAAAAAGCAAGAGAATGAAATTTGAGAAATGTTTGCGAAGAACCCATGATTTTACAATTCCTATACCTGAAACAGAACCATGAAAATGATGATGTTCCTATTGCTCCAAACCATGTGTTTTCCTGTTTTAGTGTTGGCTTCGCAGATATAGTCAGTTCAATACTCAAAGTAAGCCAGAAGGTGGCGTGTCTTTTCTGAGCTGTTGTAAATAGTGGTATGAATGAGAACAAAGTCTATGTGGCAGCCCCATATTCCTCTTACCATCAAAGGTTAAAAAACAAAAAAATAAACCTAATAATTGCAAGTGCCCTGAGCAGAATATATGGAAGATTAAGCAAGTTCTCTAAACAGAAACATTAAAAAAAAAATACAACACTAAATAAGCAGTATGACCATAAGAATGGGCCCACTCAAGCTCTGCTAGCCTGCTGAGAGGGTAATGAAATTGAAGAGAAGTCAAGGAAGGAATCTAACAATTCTAAACCTATTCAAATGTTTTTGGTACACCCAAGAAAATGGTTTATAGCATCATTAGTCCTGGGGAGAGCTAAATGTAAATGAATATTAGGAGAGTCAACATGTGGATTGATAGTAAGATTGTTTTTTAAATCTGTGAAATGGAAGAAGTAATATTTTCATTGGTAGATGAAAAATCAAATAAGTATTTGTTCAGGTTAGTTGCAGTCACTCAAGTATGAATATTTAAAAACTTCTCCCTACTTTAAAAACTTTTTGTTGTTTAAAGCACTTTAAGATGCACTCAATACCCACAAATGATGTTTCAGACCTCTGGGAATGAAAGGTTTAAACTTTATGAAATACCCTTTCTGGGTTGTACCAAACATTAAATTTTGATTTGATTTCAAATGGGGGGAAAAAAAGTCATTCTGAAAAGTAATGTTAATAACAATAATAAAGTAATTGTTTTATTTTTCAAAAAGAAAAAAAACTTGCTTACATATAAATGTCTTTATGGAAAACTCTCTCAATGAATCTGAAGAAAATTTTCAGAGTTGTCCTGCTAAGACCTGGCTTTTTGTGACAGATGTAGTAAAAAGACCAAAATGAATTTTGAAAGGAACATAACCTTATAAAATGGCCTAGAGTTTAGGCAGGTTAGAAAGTAATTTTGCTACATTTATTTATGCTCGATCAGTCCCCCAAGCCTTTCCCACAATGTTACTGGATAAAAAACTGCAGGAATATCACACAAATTATAAACTCAAGATGTGCAAATTGCAAGGTTCTTTTAAAAGTTCATCTTAAAAACACTGGACACAAATGAGCATTCTTTTCTCCATCACTTTCCTCTCAGTTTCTCTGCCAACCCTGCATATGCCTTTGAACTCTTTCTCCAAAATCAAAGTGACAAGTGCCTCCTGTCAGGTAGTACTTGGTGGTCATTTATTGTCACATACTAGTTTCAGAATTCACATTCATCCCTTTAAACCACATTGAAACTTTCAATATCTTGCTCGTAAGCAACTCTGCAAAGCTGAAATGTAGTTACAGTGTTGAAAAAAAAGAAAGCAACTTATTTTTTCTCTTTTCTTTCCCAAAGAGTTTAAAGTGAGATACAGTACTTGTTGAATGACAGACCCAGATGCTTCGTGATAGTGTGAACAGCGTTGTAAGTGCTTTAAAATAGTAATATATGCTCATCTTCAAAATCTAATTCCTTGTGTCACACTGGAATCTGAAAAAGGTGGCACCCAGGTTGTCCATAGTCATGAACTATAAACAGTACTAGAGTTAAAAGACAAGATTTTGCAAACTCAAAGAGCTCCATAGCTCTCACTGAAGGGCAGTTTGCATTTACCTCTTGGGAGCGAAGTCAATGCAATAACCTGATTGATTTTCCTAACACTGCACAGAAACCAGCATGGGCATCCCCTCCGCCCCCACCCCTGATGTGGGCGACGTGGCCTCCCTCCCTGCCCGAGACACCCTGGTGATGTATATCACTGCACTAGTAAAGCAGAAATGAAATCCCACATGTGGCAGTTGCTCCTTCTGTTTTTTTTTTAAATTTTATATATATCAGTGCAGTCAGGCCCCATAGGGGGAAATATATATCTATGTGATTAAAAGTTGCTTTTATTGTAAAATATGTTGGAGAGAAAAATGTTCTTTGAAACAGCTTTCCATTTGACACCTCCCCACAATGCCCCAAGCTGGGTTCCCGATGTTGATTTTGCAAGTGGGAACCCCAAGAGGACACTGCTTGGACCCCTGATCCCATGCTAAGAGCGAGAGAAGGAGGCAGAGGGAGGCGGAGAAAGAGAGACCCTCGCTGGCCACTGAGGCACCCTGCACCTGCAGGTCCCTTCCTGCTGGACTTTCCCTGGAAACTAGAGGGACTCGGTGCCTATCTGATGCCCCGGTGCTGCTGGAGAAGGCAGGCGCTGGTGAAGCCACATTCGTGCCACCCAGGGTGCCCGGAGCGCCACCGCTCCGATCACCCTCCACCCGCCTGCTCCAGACGGACCTCGCGGACAAAGCATATGCACCAGTCTCCTGCAACACACCTGCTGTAACTCTACTGACAAGTTAGAACAGAAACCTAAAGTAAGAGGATAACATGTAAATACTGTGTTATTTAGCCTACAGTACAGTAATCTCGATACAAATGGTAAGGGACAGCCACGTTGCCTTGCCCGCATGGCCTTTACTTGCCCACGTTAGACCGGCCTTCGATGCAGATCTTCACCTCCTGAGGAATTAGGGAAGGCTTGGGCAGAGTCAAAGGCGGCTCATCTTCCGACTTCTCCAGTTTGCGGGTCTCCGGGGCCGACCACCTCCTCTTCCTCGGGGCCGCAGGCTTGCTGGGTTCTATTTTGGGGAGGAAGGCCGCTGCAGGCAATCCTATTTTCTCCGGAAACTTCAGTTCGCCGTTCTCAGAGAGCATGTGGGCGCTTCCCTGACCGATTCCGTTCTCCTGCTCGGTGTACCTGTGTCTGCTGCTTGTCAGGCTGTCGGGCTTCGAGTGCTTCAGCAGGACGCTGGCCGGATCCACGGGCTGGCCCTTTTTAACAGAGCCGTTCTTCGGGTTCCTGAGGGTCAGCGAGATGCAGACGTCCCCAACCGAGAGTTTAGAACACGGCAAATCGAAGAGCTGGCTGGTTCTCTCTGGACAGCAGGATGACCAGCCCTGTCCAAACACAAAAAAGGGATACTCTACCAGAACTTCAACGCTGACCTGTGGGAACACCGAGACAGAGAGAGGGAAAGGAAGGAAATAAATGAAAACAATTCCTTCTTGTTCGTGTAACATATCCACACACACACGGCCAAAGGGAAAAAAGTTTACAAACCTCTCCTTCCCCCAGCAACACGCTAAAGAGGAGGCTCTTAACTGTCCCTTGTACTTACCATATCTAGGTGCTAGGCAGACGCCAGAGAGAAACTGTGCAGGGTAAAGTCCATTTAGCATCCAAAATATTTTACTATTATTAGCATGTCTCTGTTAATACAAGGAAATGAGCCCAGCAATGATGAAGCATCCATTTAGTGGGTGGCTCTGCTGGTGACTCAGAAGCCAGGCAATGGTCTTATGCGTTACTAACTCGCTAGACGTTATCATGTATTACCATTTATTTCAACAGGGCTAAGTGACAGGGAGACTGAAGGCACTTCCTTGTTCATCAGTAACCCTGGCCCTAAAACGGGACTCGGCAGACAGCCGGTGCCTAATAAATACTTACTGTACTCTTGGAATTTCAGGGGAGTATCATCAGTAAGAGCTGAGGTGGCCAGAAGAGGCTTTCCTAGGACCTAGAAGGATGGGCAGGATTTGCAGAGGTTTGAAGGGCAGACACTATTGGGGTACAGATAGCTCAAGTGCACGGTCTACGCTCAAGGTCAGGCCCAAGGTACTCACACCAGTCTGTCTGAAAACAAATAATGAAAGCAGGTAAAGCCCACTATCCTCTCATAGTGCTATGTGTCAGGCACCCTGCTACGGAAACTGGGTGGAGTCAGTCCCAGTCCCAAAGGCATTCACAGTCAAGTGGGCAGAAGAAACATGGAGACAAGAACTGCCAGTCAGCATGGTGATGGGCGATGGAGCTAGAAGTGCCAAGTACGGAAGCCTTCTTGCAGTGCTGAGGTTTTAGAAAAAACGAGGGTAGAGGTATGGTTGGAAAGAAGAGAGACTCCTGCAGAGCATCGTGGTACATGGCTCTAATTCCAGCACGGAGGACTGCCAGAAGTTTGAGGCCAGCCTGGGCTACATAGTGAGTTCAAGACCAGCCTGAACCACACAGCAAGACCCTGTTTTAAAACAAACAAAACAACACCTAAAACTCTAAAACACTTTAAAAAAACACATAAGAATGGAGACTCCTGGAACTAGGGCTATACGAACAAAGGCGAGGAGAGGGTATGTGTCAGGGCCTGAAGCCTGGCCAAAGTCTTCCTGTCAACCATTACACGAGGCTGAAATGCACTGAAGGTGTTTAACAATTTAATTCTCCTGCGCATTTAATTTCTTCTACTTTATTTTAAAAAGGAAAAAGAAAATGATTTAAAAATTCTCTTCCAATGGTCCTTCTGAATGTAGGATACTAGGGAATTTGGATCAACTCTCCTGCTGAGGACATTTTGAAACTCTGAACAAAAACAACAACAACAAAACCCCTCGACACTGGGGAGAAAAGAAGAGTAAAAAATTATTGAATTATGCCAGGGATTTAGCTCAGTGCTTCTGGTGTCTGCCTCTCAATTGCAAGGTCAAGAGTTTGATCCCTGCTACCAAAAAAAAAAATAAAAAAATAAAAAAATTATTGAATCAGAGCAGCCAAGGGAGATGGCCAAAAGCCTTGTGTTTGGATTCTATTTTTAACATTCTGAAGTAGAATAGTTGTGAAATGAAGTGGGTTTCTTTTTTATGTTTGTTTTGGTACCGGGGATTGAACTCAGGTCCTTGCGCTTGCGCACCAGACAGCGAAACCACTGAGCTAAATCCCCGGCCCTGAAGTGGGTTTCTGATCATCTCAAAAGCATAATGGTTCAGGGTACACCAAGGGACAGGGCTCTGTAGTGAACCCAACTATTTTGGGGTTGTGGCCACAAAGTACTATACCTTACAGGACAGGCCTGTCAAGGTCAGAAGCTAAGATCTCAGTCATTTTCGTCCCTAAAAACAGATAAAGGTCTTCAATCATTTCTCTAGTTTTTCAAATAAAGAGTACCATTCCACTAAAAAGTAGGGAGGCATGAGGAGACCAAATAACATGAATAAAGATTAGCAAAGACAACAAATAATTTTTTAAAAGGACCACAGGGCTTTTTTTTTTTGGTACAAAGGACTGAACTTGGGTCCTTGCGCCTGTGAGGCAGGTGGCAGAACCACTGAGCTAAACAAATCCCTGGGCCTACACAGGGCTTTTGATACAGAGTCACAAATACAAACTTTTAAATGGCCATGCTTATAATATTGGAGGAAATTAAAGACAAATGAGGATTTTGGTAGAGAATTAGGTCTATTTTTTTTTTTTTTTTGGTACCAGGGATCAAACCTCGGGTCCTCGCGTTTGCAAGGCAGGCGGCAGAACCACTGAGCTAAATCCCTGGCCCTAATTTGGTCTATTTTTTAAGAGATGCATGGACATTCCAGAATTTAAAAATATATATAGTATACTTACTGACATAAAAAATGCAATGGAGTCTGGAATCTCTAATCAGAACTTTAGGGAAGAAACTATACAAAATGAAGCAGAGACACACAAACATGGCTAATACAGACGGGAGAATAAAGACATCCAGAAATCCTAGTAATAATTTGAACCCTAGGAGAAGGAGAAAGAGATGATGAGGCAGAAGTGATAAATTAAATGCTAAGAATTTCTCCAAATGAATGGAGTTGAGAAAGCTTAATAAGTGAGAAAGGTAAGAATTGACCAGCTAGGTACGTCACAGTTAAACCAAGGAGAATAAGAAGATCCTAAAAGCTGCAATAATAAAATATATATTACCTCCAAGTAACCAATGATTAAACTCAGAGTTTGTCTCAACAAAAATAATCAAAGGTAGAAAACAATGGAGTATCTTTAAAGTGCAAAGAAAAAAGAACTTCAATCAAGAACTCTACAATGAAATAAAAAGATCCTTCAAGGATAAAGGCAAAATAAAGACATTTTCAGACAAACAGCAATCAAGAGAATTCACCACCACCATCTCTGCACTACAGAAAACACTAAGGCATATTCTTTAGATAGGAGATAACCTGGCATCTAGTTTCGAACATTCAGGTAAGAACGAGAAGCAATGAAAATAATAGATATGTGGGTACATCAAAATGAGTATTAGCTGTGTACAATGTATTAAAATATTCTGCTGAATTATATATATATATATGCATATACAAATAATTACACAAAAAACCCTAGAAGTAGTGATTTCCACATAATGCACATGAATTATAGCTTTCCTACTTAACTTTATCTTCTTTGATAACTCTAATTTAGTTCTAGATATACTTGTTCCCCCTAGGGCTGGGGATCTAATCCAGGGCCTTGTGCATGCTAAGCAAGTGATCTGCAACTGAGCTATTATTTCCCTAGACACACTTCTAGAATGACAGATTTTATCAAACCCATAAAAACATATATGTTTTTAGAAGGGATTCTCACAGCAAATTTCCACTGAAGCCTATCTCTGCTGTTGTGTAGGTGTATGAGTCAACACACAGGTATGTATTATTGGAACGAAAATGTCATTGTTCCGGGGTATTTTAATCATGTAGAGATAGCTAATTTTTAAGTGCCTACTACCTGTCAAACACATGTAGAGACTTTATAAAAAGTATTTTGTTTAATGCTCACAATATAACAGTGAGACAAGCAGTGCTCTTGTAATTTTAGAAATTTTACAAATAGTCTGAGAGATTAAATAAACTGTTTAATATCATAGCTCTTAGCTAATGAAATTGGGACTTAATCCTAATTTTTGGCCTGCAAACCCATTCTGTTTTTTCTATGTCTCCAGGCCTCTGCTTCCCGTACATAAAGACATCACAATACCACATTCCCACTACCCCAACAGTGGTGGTTCTGACTCAAAATAAGTAGGATCCAATGGTGTGAGCTCACAGCCTTGTTCCAAGGTACAGAAAATTGTGATATAGTATGCGCTTTATACCCACAATTCCAGCCAAGTGTGTGACAAGGCTGATGATGTTCAGTTTCAAAACATTTATATCATACATGTACCCATGTATGTTGAATCTCCTTTACCTGAAATGTGTGGGAGTGGAAATGTTTCAGATTTAGAAGATATGTGCACAAATGTCACAGGTTGAGTATCCTTAATCTGAAAATCTGAGGTCTGAAAAGCTCCAAACCTCCAAATTTGAAAATTATGTTGGTGCTCAGAAAGTTCCCAATTAGAGATGCTCGCCTGTATTTGTATATATGCATGTCAAATGTCCGTACCAGTTACAGAATCAGATGGGGATGCCCTCTGCATTCCAAGGGGGAGGACCAAGCTGGAATGGCTCCAAAGATCCTCTCCTAAACCTCTCAGAGCCATCAGCAACATACTCTGAGCAGAAGGAGCAAATCCTCTTTCAAGTGGGGATTATTTGGCTGCATTTCCAATTCATGAAAACCAAGTTCTCAAGTGTAAATATCTCTACCAGAAGAGTCTCTACCGGACTCACTGTTTGCTTGCAGAAGCCAGAGCTAACTGATATGCATTGTACTGGAAGCTTTATTTCCCAACTCATCAGCCACTCCTTCCACTTTGCATAATCAGGTGTATATGCAAAACAAGCACTTCGGAAGGGCAAGGGTGTACACCAGTACTATCAGCTACCATAATGATGTCCTCTCAGAGGTCTGATCAGATGCTCAGACTTGATGTGACCCACTAGCTTCCTGACATCACCTCCCCTATTTCCATAAATGGTACCCTGTTCCTCTGGGTGTTATGTCAAGGCCTCGGGGACTGCAATACATACTGCTCCTGCTGTCATACCACACACAGCCACATCATAAGCAAATTCTATCCTTTCCTCTTCTAAATATGCCCAGGCCATTTCTCTCACAGGTGGTAGCCAGGATCTCACCTGAAGAAGAAACTGCCATGAGCAAGCCTTTTATGGTCTGCATGCCAGCCCCTCCTCACTACACCATAATAGTAGTCTCCTTGTTGGCTGTTTAACACCAGACTCTTACACCTCCTGGTCTGCGGACCCCAAATTCCTGTTTCAAAGCGTTTTTGCTCCTTGCCCTGTCCTCCTCAAAGAGTGTGTGTCCCTGACCCAATTTAACATAGCCATCTTCTATCTTGCTTCCTTATCTTCATGCTGCTTTATTTTCCCCCCATGACACTTATCTTCTGATGTATTATTTGGGGCTCTTACTGTTTGTCTGTTTCACTTCTTCTCCTAGACTCACGGTTCTAGCTCTAGAGTCCAGGACGCTTCTCGGCATAACAGGTGCTCAGCAAAGAATCTAAAAAGAAATTCTTCACACTGCCCTTCCCAGTGGAAAAGCAATGCAATAGCAAAAATGGCCAGCAGAGGGCAAGGTTGAGACCATGGAGAGCTCTGCCGGGTTTTTCTTTTTGACCAGCCAACCCAGGGGCTCAAGGTCTGCCCCAGGTCTGGCTCCCCTCGCAGGTAGCTGTCTGGGCTGAGCCTTAGCTGCCACGCTTAGTGTCCTCGGGTGGATCCTGAGCTCTGTATGATGTCATGGAATCATAGTTCAGTTACTTTCTCTTTTGCTCTTTCAGCTAGTAACCATCAATTCGCTTTATGGTTTTGTCATTCCAGGACGAACCCTGGTTAAACCTCATGAAAATAAACGCACAGGCGCAGGACCATATCCAACCAAAGCATGTTACAGGACCCCTGGCAGCTGGCCCTAGCCCGCCTTCTCATGCCATAAACACATCCTTTCCCCAACACTGTGGTAGTCTGGAGGATGAAGAGTGACTGTCGACAGCTTCTGTCCTTTGTCAGCCTGAAACCCTTGGTCACCCACCTGGGGGTGCCCTGTAGCTTGCACCTCTCACTTTTAAGGTCAGATCACCTCCCTTCCTCCTCCACTTGCTGTATTGAGCATGCGCATTTGCTCCCCAGCGCTCTTAAAAGAAACCCTGTCTGACCCTCCCTCTAGCCCCAAAAGGATCACCTCAAATTGCCACTGGAGGAGGAACCCAGACAGAGGCCCAGACCACCTCACTTCTGGGCTGATAATCAGTCCAGACATCAGTCTGGATGGTAACATCAGTCACCTTGCTAGTCTGACTAATGCTCGGCTTTTAAAATAGAATGTTTTTAATTAGCTCTTCGATGCGAAAGCTCAATATAAGTCCTTTAGTTATCTGGTCAATAACTACTGTATTTAAACACTATGCATACAAACATATTTATGCTGTTTGATTGTATATTTCAATCTTAGATTGGTGCTATGTCTATATACACACATATGTACATTTCACCAAAAACAGGAGAGAAGGAAAACAAAACGTCTGTTGTTTAAATATGTCTCCTCTTCCCTCAGGAGATTGGCTGTTTTCACAAATGTGAAGGGGGACTGCTTTACAAAACATTGTGTGTGCACGCGCGGGTGTGTGTGACACTATCCCAAACATACAAATTCTGCTCTTAGCTGGGAGTAATGAAATCTCTCAGAAGCTGGGGTTTAGCCAACATGTCTTCCTTTTGTTGACACTATCATTAAATAGAGAATTCCTAGCCTGGTCTGCGTGTCATGCTGTCTCACCTGTACAGAAAAGTCAGCTCGCATTCTGTCTTGAAAAACACTGCACATCTATGCTCTCAGCATGAAGAAAACCCTGTAGCAGCGATTAAGGGGATAGGAAAGAGACCCATTCGCTTCAGTGTTTAAAAATCATTAACAAAAATAGTCACAACTCTCCATCAGAGTGTGAGAATCTCTGAGTATTCTATTAAAAACCTCTGATCATGGCAATGCTAGGCCTGACGCAACCGTCCTCCGGTGGAAGCATTTCTGGGTTGCTCAGCGATGCCTCCAAACAAATCCCAGCATGTTTGGAACCCTGGAGCATGGGACCCAGACCTTTTTTGTGAGGAGGTCCCACTAGAAGGCTTGGTGATGTAGGATAAAAGAAATAAAATAAAGAAATAAAGGAGACAAGGAATCAGGATTTTACAATTGTACTTTTAAGAAAAACTACAGCTTCAAGACACAAAAGTTATTCAAGCCTTCCAGGAAAACTCACTAAAAATAATTTCTTAAAATTCCTAAAGGTCTTAATACAGTGTGCCTATAACTTAGGCTCTGGACTTGACCACCTTTTCACCTGTAATTTGCACGTTCTCAGTTCTCAGCAAGCAGCAACGAGTGGGCAGGAGATCGAAACTTCAAACACATGCACATGGCTAGCATTATGACACAGCCTGCCAGATGGCTAACTCGACAGACAGCAGGAGTAGCAGCCTAGATGACCCATCTTGAAGACATCCTCAAGGCCTCATAGATATATACCCAGTGCCAGCTCTTACTGCACCTCATTTCTGATAGTCTGTTCTCTGTTCTTGAATTTGTACTATAATTTCTGCCTAATAAACCCTTCTGGTGCCTCTTACTGATAGATTTTGAAAATTCTTTTATGGTGATGGGAGTCAAAAGAACCTTCAAACACTCTGCATTTACAGTGGGCTAAGTTCCTTATCTTGGCTTCAGGAATCTCCTCAGACCCAGATGGGTGACATCAGCACTGGCCCGGAAGGACATTGCCCATCAAATGGCCAGAGCCCTTCTGGCAGCGTGACATTATGCACAGGATGGGTTCCCCTTCCCCACGGGTTCTATCACACCTGCCCTGGGGCCTTAAAATATGTGCCATAAAGAACAGCAGCCTAAGAGTATTAAAAAGAAACCAACTATGGAAGGCACAAAAAGACACAGAGGAACAGGGCATGGTGGCGAATGCCTGTTATCCAAGCACTTTGGGGGGCTGATGCGGGAAGATTGCAAGTTTGAGCCCACCCTTCAGCAACTCAGTAATTGAGTGAAACCCTCAAAATCAAACCAAACCTAAACCCAAACTCAACCCATGGAGGAACAGGAAACACATGTTGCTAAGTGAAAGAAGCCAGTCTGAAAAGGCTACATTCCGTACAAGTTCGCCATGGGACATCCTGACAAAAGGAAAATTAACAGAGACAATGGACTGGTAGCTGGCAGGGGCTTAAGGTGGGGAGGGGACAGTCAGCATGTAGCATTTTTAGGGTGGTTGCAACAATTGTGGATACTGTCACGCTGGCCACCTGACATCAGACATTTTCTAAACCACAGGATGTACAAGGCAGGGCAGCTCCTCATGGAATCTATGGGCTTTGGTTAATGACAGTCTATCAATACTGACTCATGAACTGTAAAAATGGGCACCACCACACCAAATAGAGGAAGTGGCATGTTGGGAACTCCATCTTTGGTTCAATGGTTTATAAACCTAAAACTGCCTTAAATAATAAAGTCTATTATTTATTTATTTATTTATTTCTGGTACTGGGGATTGAACTCAGGACCTTGCGCTTTCGAGGCAGGCACTGGAACTACTGAGCTAAATCCCTGGCCCTAAAGTCTATTAATTTTTTTAAAGCTACAAACAACAATGACCTGTACCAACCTGCTTCAATCATATGCACAAAACTGCCCAGTCGGGGGCACTTACATCACACAAGGAGGCTAAAGGAATGGGTTTTTCTTTATTTTTGAGATGGGTTCTCACCATGCTGCCCAGGCTGTCTCAAACTCCCAAGCACGTCCTGAGTGCCGGGACCGCAGGTATGTGCCCCTGTGTATCTTCTTTCTTTGGGGAGGGGACTGTGGGTACACACACAGACAGTCATGTGGCTCACAGTTTCCGGTGGAGCCTTTCTAGAACCGATAGGAAGTTGACCACTAAGAGCTGGGGCACAGGCCCAGTGCAGGGCTTTGCATTCAGGACAGTGACCAAGTGTCTATTTTTGATACATTAGCATGCACTGCCACCAAGCCCCACATGGTACATGTTGGCAGCAGGTTCGCCTTGGCTGCTCGGGGACTGACTGTACAGGCTTCTCTGCTGCTTGCATGAGTGCCGGGCTATTTTTAGGCTGCAGCTAATCCATTCAACGCATACCACTGCCACGGATGACTCACAGTCCCCAGCATCAAACTGAAAAATAGTGGAATGAAAGAAAAGCCACCGGCAGACATGCAGGAAGCGCATCATTATAACATGCCATGGGAGAAGGTGCACCCACCGACCCCAGGACAGTTGGGAGGGGGAAAGGGCACTGAAAATCCACCCAAGGCAGTAAGGAAGGCAAGCAGTCACCTCCTGGATCTAGGAGGTGACAGACAGCCCTAATAACATATGGAGCTTGGCACTTAGGAACACAGCAGCCAAAGGGAAGCATCGGCCCAGAGCTCTTTACAAATAAACTTTACTACAACTCCGAGAGCACATCCTGGGTACTCTTCAGGAAAGCTGAAGCTGGGGAGCGTGAGACAGAGGCGGGGAGGCTGCTCCTACATCCAACATGTCTGCCAGATGGGAGCCCAGGGCTCCCTCCCCAGGTGGGGCTGGCCAGGCAGTGAGCTCCCAGGGGGTTCGTGGTTCCCCAGACCCCATTTCTGTGCTGATGCTCTGCCCTGATCTAGAGAGCTAGACTGCTGATCTGTCCCTCCCATGCAGCTCTGCTCAGAAAAACAGGCTGCATCTGCTCACTCAAGCTGACATGCGCCCACTCTGCCTTCCCCAGAGAAATGGGCAGAACGGGCTCCTCAGCCACGCGTGGGAATGGTGCACAAGAACGAAGCCAGGGTATAAATGGCTGCTGCGCTCAGTGAGAAAGTTCAGCCTTCTTAGGAGACCATCACAGGCTGTCTCTCCTTCTGTAAACTCTGAGAGCATGAGCTCTTGCATTTATTTTTCAGACACAAGCTCTCCTCTCAGGGCCAAGTCAGCCAAGCTGAAGCAGGGAGGGGGAACTTGACAGCATCATGTCCTGGTGCTACTGGTAGTGGAGGACAGAGCCAGAATTAGATTGTTTTGGCTCCGGGTATTGCATTTTCCTAGCAGCTACTGGGGCTTGGTGCAATGTCCCACCTTCTCCATAGCCTGGGCCCCATGTTGATGCCACTGCCTGAGTCCCAGCTGGGACTTGCCGAAGGCTGATGGCCTCACTTTGGAGATTATTAAGTGAGTAATATTTGGAAGTGATCCCAAGGGGAGCAGTTTTCTGTCCTCTGGGGCTCACTCTCCATGGCATGGCAGGTGCAGCAAGTGTTCCACGGTGATAGGATGTGCTCCAGGTCTTCCACCTGGGGAGGAAGGAGGCCTCCTGGGTGCACACGGCGATGGCAAATGACTCCCGAAGTTCCTTCACTTTTCCCACAGCAGCAGGGTGAAGGGACTGGGAATACAAACCTTACTTTGCTTGTGCAGGGCACTGCTGTGCTGGGTACAGTAAGGTCACAGGGATGGTGACAAGCACATTAACAGCATTTTTCTCCTACATTGCCTTTTCTGGAATTATTGGAGGCATGTTTCCACCATAGCAGTTAGGAATGCAGCTCTTTAAAATTAACTGCTAAGATGAAATCCTCTTGAGTTTACAAGGGGTGGCTTTAGTCTCTTCTGCATCTGTGCTGGAGAACCTGAGAACCTGAGGTGGCTACATAACCCTCTAGGAACCCTCTTTAGTTTCTGAATAGCTGATGCCAATACGTTTTATAGTCTGTTCCAGGATGAAGAAAAGCAAAGGATTGAAAAAAACACCAGGGAAGCCCAAAAGACTACCTTGTAAGGGTCACTTTCCTGCCTTGGAGATGACACTGGAGCAAGAGAGGCAAAACAACCCGTCTCTCTCAAGTCCCAGGCTCTCTCCCCACCAGGCCATCAAGCCCTTGCTGTGAGTGGCTGAGGGTGCAGGTCTGAGGTCGAGCATCCCTGCGACTCTACTCATGCAGGATTTATGTCATCTGTCCCATGGAAAATCATCCCTTCCTCCCAGCTTCTCCAAATTTGTGAATTTGCTACTTAATTCAACAGTTGGCAATGACATTCTTACACTCCCTCGTGGGTGCTAGTGTTCGCCACGTCTCCCCACTTGGGCAGACTGGGGGCAGATGTCCCAGGGTAGAGCAGGGGGGCAGCCTGTGGCCCCAGAACCTCGGCTCAGGGTTGGCGATCAGCACTCTCCCCCTTCCCCTCTGCCTTCTCTTTCTGGCTCTGATTCTGAGCTGTCACTTGTGGCAAACACAGCTGGTGGAGTATTTTAGCTGCGATGATGTCAGCCAATTTCTGATAGGCTTCTGGGTGCAGAGACAATCGTCGGTTGTGTCAGTGCCTTGCACTTTTGATTCTGTGAAGAAACCCAGCCACCTCTTTAGCAGTCCACACCGCTCTTGCTTTTCTTTGCTGAAGTATGTGGGCACAGAGGGGCAGAGAGACCGACAGACAGACAGTGACCAGGCCCTGACAGAGGTCCTACCTGCTCATTTGCACCTGGACTGTAAGCAAAGGGACTCAGTGATCAGGCACCAGGAAAGAAACCAAAGCAGGGCTCTGACCTCACAGGGAGGCCGAGCCCTTGAAGCGTTCACACCTGGACTGCTCCTCTCAGACAGAAGAGGGCTGCAGAGCACCGAGTCCCTGCCTGCAAAGCCTGCCAGCGCGTAGGAAGTATGGTCCCTGCAACAGTGGCCCAATTTATTCTCAAGCTGAGAGATGCAGTTAAGGAGCACACAGCATCTTGGAACAAAACCTCCTCACACGCCAGCCTCCCTTTCACAATCACGTTTCAAGGATTAAAAGCACCATGAAGAACACATTTACTTTCATTCTTGCTTATTTCCACGTCTCACCTGGGGTCTGTTGGAAGTCAGTTTTGCTGAAGGCCACGCATTTCTTTCTGGCCTTGTCCTGATTTCCTATAGGAAGCTAGCAGCCTCCATAGATGGGTAGTGGTTTAAGTAATTACATTTTTTTTAAAATCCTGATTTTATTTTAAAACAAAAACTTTCAAGGTATCTTTCTTGAGCCTCTCCAGAGACTGTAAGCCTACAGTGATGTCTCGCCATAAAAAAGTATTCAAGGATAAAAGCTCTCAGTGACAGAGGGCTCTGACAGTGTGAAATCCTACAGCAGCTCTGGAAAACATTTTGGGAAACTGGTCTCTCTACCCCCTTGATCTTTTAAAAGTGCTCAGAAAAATTTAAGCTGTCAGTTTACTTTTGCTAGTCTTTTCTTTGAAAGTCCCAAATATCAGTTATCCCATGGCTATTTTCCATGCACGCCTACAGGAAGCCTTGTCACCTCTGACTGCTGTTAAGTCCTCTGAGAACACATCTGGGGACAGTGGATCCCACAGCTGGGGAAGTGCCAGGCTGGGGGACAACCTTTTTGAGTCCCAGCAACTTGGGGAGTGAGATTGCTATTTCCCACGAACAGGCTGTGGGATAAATGGATGCAGGTGATTTAAGAGGCTGGAATGAGTGGACTGAAGGAGCCCTGGTTAATTTAGAGAGCTAAGATAGCTCCAGTTTGTAACATGACTCAGTTGGGCCACATCTGACTATTCCACAAGCCCAGGGGGTCCCTAGGACAGCCCTGGCCAATTGTGCCTTTCATATTCTCTGGCTTTGCCTTGTTGGGTGCTGGCTGAGCTGAAGCTTCTGCCAGGCCTAGCTGATTCCTGGAGATGGCAAACAATGCACTTAGGTGCACAGCTTTCACGTACAAACCAATCTGAAGCCTGCACCCCAACACCTCCCGCATTGAGCTTTTGAACTCAAGGCCCGCCCACTTCCCCAGCCTCTGCAGGGCCAGCTACCAGACAGCTATCGGGATGCCCCTGGGCTTCTGAGTCACCCATATCACGCCTGCTTACCCCGTCTCTCCTATCCCTTCCCATGGAGACAGAAATAAGGGCTCTGGCCCATGGTGCCCTCATTCTGTGTCGGGGACCTGGTGTTTCTCTAAGTCTCTCTCATAGGATGGCGTGTTCCCCTTCTCTCAGCATCTGAGACTATAAAACAAACCATCTTTTCAACAAGAGTCATCTTCTGGCTTTGCCATACTTAGATCTGTATTTTAAAGCAGGACATTGGAAAGGGACGCAGTGACTCCTGCATCTAACATCCTCACCCCATCTTTTCCCGACCACCAGACAGGGCCTGATGTCTCTCCACTTTTCTCAGCTGGGGCCCCTCAGTGCATAAGTACCCCGTCCTAAATGCCTAAATGCAGAGGTTAACCGACTGCAAACAGATGCCATGGGGAACATAGGTGGGAGGGGTCATCTAAGCTCCGGGAACCCTTAATCCTGACTCGCAGAAGCTATGTGACCTGCCAGGATGCAGGGTTGCGGAGGGGCCCCCATACCTGTGAGGCCTGGCCAACGTTACCTGTGCTCGGTGCTCCCCAACAGCGAACTGTATGACCGCAACGCCCGGGCTGTGGCTGTCTTCGATCCTCTCCACGGTGCTGGAGTCGATTTTGAGGTCATTGCTGATCTCCGCACTCTGGATGAAGTCTTCCGTCTTCAAGTCCTCCACCTTCTTCAGCTCCCCGTTGGCCAACTGGATGATGGAGCCTTTCATGAAGTAGGGCGGCAGGGTTGGGGGCGCCGCCGCGGGGGAGGCCACCGACTGGACCACGGGCAGGTGGATCTGGGCCTGGACCATGGTTGGGTAGGCAGCTGGGGTGACCAGAGCCTCGGGGGTGAAGTTCTCAGTCTTGGGCAGGGCGGTGGTGACAAAGGTGTGAGGCACTGCAGCGAAGTGGGGCGACGACGTGACAATGGCAGAGGCGGCCCCCGACGCCTCCATGTCAGTGCCACCCACCGGGATGAGCAGGGGCTGGGTGCCCGGGATGACCAGGTGCTGCGGCAGGCTGCCGGCATAGGTGATCGCTTGCTGCTGGCCGCTCAGGTAGCCGATGACGGGGGGCTGTGTGCCTGCGTAGAAGGCCGTGGTGGGCAGTCCCACCGGCAGAGGCTCCGAAGCACTGTGTGAGGTCTGGATGACCGTGTGGGGTGACAGGGCGTAGGACCTGTGGCCCGGCTTTCCCAAGTGCAGGCCGCCTTTGTCGTTGAGCGTGGACGGTGAGGCCTCGCGGTGCGTGGCCTGCTGCACCTCCAGGTCGGCCGTGGGCGTGGAGCTGTTGGGCAGGACCATCACAGAGGCCCGCACCCCCGAGGCCTCCCGGCCGCTGTAGTCCGCGGGGCTCGGGTGGACCACCATGTGCCTGGGCTCGTAGGGGTGAGGCACCGCCTTGCCGCTCGCCTTGCCCAGCCCCAGCTCGGCCGGGGACGGAGCCCCGTAGCGACGGCTCTTCTCCAGCTCCCCGTTCAGCACCTCCTTGGCCTGCTGCAGCCGGCCGCTCTCGGCTTTCTTGGCGGGCTCCCGAGGGACGAAGTGGCCCCCGGAGTCGGTGTACTGCACGACCACCTGGGACGAGGGCCCGAGGGTGAGCGTGTGCGGCATCATCGTCTGATGGGGGTGGAGGTGGACCGGGACGGCCGGGGGGGAGGCCGGGCGGCCGGAGCTCTGTGGGGAGCTGGAGATGTGGATGTACTGGCTCTGCTGGCCGGCAGGCGGGGACCCCGGGGCGATGAGGCCGGGGGCGCGGCCCAGGTGCGGTGGCTGCGGCTCACCCTTGGGTCCCGGCGCCTGGCTCAGGCCGCCCATGTTGGCCAGCAGCGTGGAATAGGCCTCCAGCTGGGAGCGCTGGGACGGAGTGGTGGCCCCTGCAGGGGAGGCCACCGAACTGGTGACCGGGTTGGCCGAGGGCGAGATCAGCTGCGAAGGGATGAAGCCGGCATAGGGTCCACTGTACTGGGAGGACCCAATGAACTGGAAGGTGTGCGGCAGGTGAGCGTACTGCACGGGGGACACTGGGGTCCCCGACTGCGGGGGAGGATACGCCGTGGGCAGCGTGGCGGCCGCGGGCACCGACCTGGGAGCGCTGGGCGGTGAGTAGTCCAGGCCCGTGGAGAGTGATTTGTGTAAACCTATTCCCTGCTGTAAACCAAGCTCCACCGAAGTCCCCGCTGGCCCGTGCCGCCCGCCCCCGTGGCTGCGGCCGCCCGGGTTGCCGGGGAGCCATGCCACGCTCTCTGCCCGGTGGTTGTCGCTGGGCAGGGCGGTGGCCTTCTCCTCAGAGGGCCGGCTGGTGGCGGGGATCTCGCGCTTCTTGGGCGGCAGGCATTCGTTGCTCCGCTCTTGGTTGGATTTCATTTTTGCCGTCCCCCCTCCACGGTGGCCGTCTCACTGTCTGGCTGGGTCTGGTTTTAGTCTGATAAATGGAAAGTCACATTTGATTCCAGCCAGGGATCCAGGCGCTTCATGAGGAATCATCTCCCCGTGGATGCACTCGGCCCACAGCAGCTCCGGATTCTAGCGATGAGGCCAGGGGTGGGGGAGAAGGAAAGAGAGAGAGGGGCAGGGAAGGAAATCAACAGGTCAGCACGAGGAAGACAAAGAAAAACCATCTTGGCAAGATTAAGACTAAAGCCCTGGAATCAACATGAATTCCGAGAGCCCTATTACAGCCATAGCACTGGGCACGCTGGTTAGAGGAGCGCTCAGAATCACAGCGAGTCCCAACCTTAGAGCATGCGCTTCTCTACGGAGTTAACAGCTCTCCTATGACTTGTGCAAGACTCTTTCTCCTCTTTCTCCTCCTTCCTCTTGGAGAGTAGAGGATGCATTTTTTGAATTCCCTTTTCAGAAATGCTGGTTCTATCCCTTACTTCTTTTTTACCTCGTGATAAATCAAACAAAGCCCATGGGAAAGAAGACACCTGCCAAGGCCAGCTGGACTTGCGGCAGAGCTAGGGACAGATGTGCTGAGCACATCCTGTAGGATATTTCTGCATCCTCATCTGCCAGAACTGAAACTCTGAAAAGTGTATCTGGCTCTGGGTCCATAGTGGATCTATAATGACCACCCACCACGTGTATATATACACATACACATACACATACACACACACACACACACACACCAGCTCAGCAGAGATGGCCAAAATCTTATTTAGTGTCTTGAAATTTCAAAAGAATTCCCAGTACAGAAACTCATGTGGTAACAGGAAGCCAAAAGAAATCTGAGCTTAAAAAATGCACTTGATTAGTTTTAAAGAAATCAAATACGACAGAGCTGATGCATCAAAAGTTTCTGCATGTGCTTTATCTTGTCTCTTCCTCTCCCCTTTCAAGGCATCTCTAAATTTTCCCCTCTTACCTATGTCTCCTTGGAAAGGGCCAGCTTACCACTGATACTAGAGGTGGAACCCTTTCACACAAAGTAGAACTGTGCGTTCAAACATGGCCAGCTAGCTAGTGAGCCTGGAGCAGGTTCTTACTGACAAACATCTCAGTCCCTTTGTAACCAGTAAACTACTGTGTGGGCAAACCAGGGTCTACCTGGCACAAAGCAGTAAGGTCAATGGAACCAACTTGAACCAGGCTAACAGGCAGTGGATGACAGTAGCCCTTATTGGTGGGTGGTAGCAGCAGAGGAGAGCATTGTCAAGTGCTATGATCCTGAGAGCCATGGAGCTGGACTTGGGGAATTGCAGCTCAAGTTTTGCCATTTTCTTTCCTAAGACTTTCTTCGCTATGATCTGATTTTCAAACAAACACAAGACCGCAGTCTTCAGCATTCAATTCTTGTCCAAGCTGAAGGAAGGGTGAAATTGTGCCTGCAATGCGTGGCATTTTCTCTCCTCTGTACCCCACCCACTCTGTATCACCTAATCTCAAATCTCTCCTATCAGGTTTAGGACCCTCCACCCTGATTTGTTACTTTTTTGGGCAATGATTTAATGGCTCTTGTTGAATTAGCTTCATCATCAAGAAGGTAAAATGACAAATGACACAACAGAAAGTTTACCGCCTTAATGATTCTGACCAAGTACAGAAAGGGAGAGGTTTAGAAATTGGTTATGCCAACACTGAATAGGATTCATCTGACAAGAGGGGCTTAACGACTGGATAGAAACAAAAAGTAAAAAGACTTGAAATAATGCTGAAGAAATGAACAGCTGCAACTCTGTCCAAGGAGTTATTTACCATCCCATCCTAGGACTTTTAAAAGTCCTGCAAAACTTTGTTCTGCACAGTACATAACTTACACCCCAGACTTACTAATTCATTACAAGGATAGAGTAAGCATAAACAACACTCAAAACTGCAGCCCCTTTTGGCTGCCTGAAAAGCAGTGATAATGACCATTTATCTTGAGATTCCAAGAGTCACTCTTAAGGAAGGGGACTGGATGGGCTTCCACATCCTCATCCCAACTAGCAAAGTTGTTTATTTCTGGGATCTTCGCGAAGCCAACCATTCCACGCGCCCCCTGCTGGTTCTGCAGGAGCACTGACCCCCCCCCCCCCCGCCCCACACTCGGATTTCATTGGGAATGCAAGTATGAGAATGATATCTCAGAATGTGGGATGAGGATATTTGCATATAGTAGGCCCAGCCAGTAAGAGAATAGGTTAATTAGCTCAAGGCAGCTCTAGGGAAGAAAAAAAGCAGTGGCATAAAAGTCCTTTCAAAGCCAAGCAAAATGTCAAACATATTCAGCAACAGGCCTATTAGCAATGCAAATGCAAAATTGCTTGTACAGGGGAATGCACAATACGCAAACTAGAAAACCTCTCCGAAGGTACTTTAAGAACCCAGCTTTTGAAAATATGGAAAAAAATGCTGAGTTGGTTGTCAAAAGAGCAGGAGTTTGTGCTATTTGAGAGACAAGATGCTGGCTTTGTAGCCCTAATGGCTAACTGGGCTGGGGTTAATGGACCAAAACGACCTATCAGCTTTGACACACAAATTCAGATTTATGCATCTGAAAACTTACTCACTGATAAACAGCACCTTTTCTAGAGACTGCCAATGGTAAGTCAAGGATACAATGGTTAACACAGAATATGTGACCTGGTCCAAACTGATACAGACTCAACCCATTCTCCTCCTAGGTTTATTTACTTTTTAATTTTCTGAATTTATTTTTTAAAGAGAGGGGTCTCCCTGTGCTGCACAGGCTGGCCCTAAACTCCTGGGCTTGTGTGATCTTGTCTGCCTCAGCCTCTTGAGTAGCCTCCACACTTAAGCCTTCTCCTAAATTTAGGAAGACTATTTACCAGCACAGCACGAAGGAGACAGGGCTCTGCAATTCAAGGTGACCTGTGCTTTTTGTGTGCTGTATGGCCCACACCTTCCACTGACTGGGACACATGAGGGTAGGGGTTGGATCTTGCAGTATTTTCAGTGAACCACCAGAGGGCGCCACAGAATGTCATCAGGTTCCCGGTACATTGGGGAAACTACACAGGTGGAAAACTTCAGTAGGTAAACAACTCAGAGACAAACAAGGTAAGAAAGGAGAATGGGATCTTGCTTCTAGGGACTCTTTCCAGTTGTACATAAATGGCCTCTCAGGGGCCCTGGAGTTCACCTCTGGATATACCTAACGCAACAAAAAATTTCAAAGCACCAGGCCGTGCACGATAACATAAACACTAAGTTGTCATAGAACCACACAAGCACATCACACTGCTTTGACATTATTATTGCAAAAGAGAAAGTAGAAGAGGATTTGATTCATAGATGAATCAAGAAAAAATTTAAGATTTGCTATTTATGGATGGCCTCGTAAATCTCTGTTCTGCATACATTCACCTTAAGCATTTATAAATCCATAAATGCAGCATCTAAATTTTTATATTTATTGGTCAGAATTTTAAAATGTATCCCCGAGAATCAGGCCCTGCCAGTCAAAGTATGGGGCTCAGTCTGGCAACACCAGCATCTGGGGGAGCTTGTTATAAATGCAGAATCCCAGGCCCCACTCAGAACTATGGATTCAGAATCTGCAATTTAACAAGATCTCCAGATGATTCACATACACAGTAAAAAATGTAAGAAATCTGGGTGTAAGATTAAATTTTCGATTTCTAAATTCTTAAGCAAACTGAACATCTTCAGCCCCTTTCTAATGAACCAGGTGTTGGAAACCAAACTGGGTGCGGTACATACTTAAAGCTGGTGGAGCCTTGCAGGTAGATGCCTGATTCTTGGGAGAAGCCCAGCTGCTTGCTTTGGGGTCAATAAACTCAGTACAACTCTATGTAACTCTACGCTCCTTTTCTTCTGCTTCCTTTAAAAAACATAAGGAGACATTTAAAAGGCTATTATACATTTTATATGGGTCTCAAGCATTTCCAGGATGAAAAACAAAGTCTAATAAATAAAGAAAGCTCCATGCTTATATCTTTGCTGTAATTCAGTTTCAAAAATTTTTTTCTGCCACAATCATAGATCCAGACTGAGAAGCAATAGAACAAAATACTTCAGGGCTAGAGATGTGAGAATATACACCCGCTGACTCCAAGTGCTGTAAATAACAACCAACTGCTCAGAATAGAAGATGCTCCTGCAGTTTGATACATCAAGTCCTAAAAATGCATTCTACGGTTGCAGAATGAACTGAGCTGCTCTGCCCACAGGCAACCCTGAGCTTCTCAGCCTGAGCAGATCCATGCCTGTGCGGTGTGTCTGTCCCCGCACAAAAGAAATGCACAGTGAGTTGTGCCAGACTAGGTGGTCTCCCTAGTCTGAAAATCCAAAACTCAGAGCTGACACAGCACCACAGGCAGAAAACTGCACACCTGAGCTCATGTGACAAGTTGCAGAGTGAACATAGGTATGGTACCAATACTGTAAAAACACAGCTGCAGGTTCTAGATATAGGGTACATATGAAACACAAATGAATTTCTAAGATGAATTTATGCTTGGGTTCTATACTCAAGATATGTGCAAACATTCCAAAGCCCCCAAATATCCAGAATCCCAAAAGATACTCAAGCTTGTATGGAAAAGCTTCAGGAACCTTTAGGAGACAGAACACTGGACGTACTGCAGATATCATAAAGATAAGGCAAAGATTTTTTAAGCCAGTTTCCAATTTTCCAGTTTTCTATCCCTGGAGTGGAAGATCTGTATCATACATGGGCAGAAGACACTTTGGGTTAATCAATCATTAGGAATAAGCCCAAACCTGACATCCTTGGGCTGTCTAGAATGGAGAAAGGAGAGTTGAATAACAGCCATAATTTAGACACCTGCATGGCTGATCGAACAAGAATTTTCCAAAGTGGATCACATATTCATTTATGAAACAAACTCTTGGTTTCTAGGATGTATAATGGATCTAAGTTGTTCAATGTTGGTGTGAAGCAAACAACTGTCTACAACTATTTTTAGTTCTGTTCAACTTTTACTAGTGTTTGGTTATTGTATTTAGACATAACAGAAGGCTAGAAGGAATGCTTAGTATGTTGCAATTAATATTCAAATATATCCTCAGAAGCTGGAAGTGATGGCTGAGAACCAAGAAAATTAAGATTAATGAGAATAAATATAAATTCCTGCCCCTGGTTTCAATAGCTCAATTAGCCTAGTAGTAGTGTTGGAGAGATCTGGCTTTAGGATGGCTTAAATGACAGTCCCCAGGAACTTTGTATTTGACTAAATACTAGCTATGAACCAGAAGTTTGGTAGGATTCCTAAATGGCTGGAGTAATTATACGTTTCATTCAAAAAATACAATGTTCAGATTAAGGTAATAAATCCTGTAACCATAGATGGCACTGGTCAAGCTTGGTGAATGAGTGGCAGGGGCGGGACGCTGGTGAGTGGGGCATGCCCAGGGTAAAGTGACGGTGACATGAGGTAGGCGGGTGACAGCTGAGACAATCCAGAGACTGTGGTCCAAGGAAGTGGCAGCATTAGAATGCATCAGAATTTTAAAATGGCTGTGCTGTCACCAAAATGCGGCCCCTGTGCCACCCCAGGGGTCGATGTAGATAGGCACCGATCAGTAGGGGACCCTGCCCTGGTTGGGCTTTTGAGCTACTTACTTTACATGGTTTTCTCATTACAAGTGTTTCGAAACTGTAACTCTCTTCTACGTCAATGTGGCTTGCTCGTCAGTCTATTTTCAACTTTCCTTTGGCTGTGTCCTTGGTGGTCCTCAAGTGGCTAGCCTGGAGTGTCCCAAAGAGGAGGTCCCAGAGGGGCAATGGGCTGGGACCCAGCACAACTCAGCAGAGCAGGGTGCCCGAGCACCTCGTGCACTCTTGGGCTCCCCATCACAACTCTGCACCCCTGGGATATGGGGTGGGGGGTGGGGGGGGTCTTGCTCCTCCTAGTGGTGAGAAGAGGAATAGCAGCCAGCTTTCTCATCCATGCTAAAAAGTCCACCGAAGTGCAGATATGAGATAAATCCTCAATAGAAATATATATATGCATGCATAGATAGTATCAATTTTAGCATTAACAGGACAGAAGGTTGAATCAAAGACCCTCCAATGTTATGCCCACCCGGAACCCATGAATGGGACTTTATTTGGAAGAAGGGTTTCTGCCAATGAGACTGAGAATCCTGAAATGCGATCCTCCTGGATTACCCATGAGGGCTCTAAATTCCACAACCACCGTCCTTACAAGGTGTGAAACACACCGAGGACAAGGCCATGTGCAGACAGAGGGCGAGACTGGAGTGAAGCAAAGGATGCCTATAGCCACCGGAAGCTGAGAGGGGCAATGAAGGAATCTCCCAAGAGCCAGGCCCTGGCAACACCTGAATTCTGAGCTTGGAGCCCCCAGAAGTGTGACAGCAGGACTTTATTTATAGGTCATCTACTGCATGTCAACAACCTCATCAAACAACTCTTCTACTTTCCCAGCAGACGGAGGAGACCTGTACAGTGTTGCAGCCTCTACTTTTGTAAGGGCACAGAGTCAGAGGTAGACCTGCATTTGGAAATCACTTTTTCATTCTGCACAACCATGATAGGGGGTACACTGATATACTGGGGCACACTGATATACTGGGGTGCACTGTGGTGAAAGCAGTTTAATGACAAATGGTGCTTGTTTTCATGCAGAAAACAGAGAATGCGTAGGAATCAGTGGGGTTGAGGGTGTCTGGGGAACCTCTGTACTGTACCAAGACTTGACCAAGGACCGTGGCTGGTGTGGTGCTCAGTATCATGGGCTGGGGTGACTAAGGAACAGAGGCCAGGCTGTTAGTATTTCAAGGCCACCCCAATGGTGATCCAGGCCCCAGCAGAGCTGAGGCAGCAGAGAGGGCACTTCCTGCTTGGCAGGGCTGGAGAATCCTGGCGACAGATATATATACCTTCCAAATAGCTCTCCTCTTCTAGGGTCACAAAAAGCAGGTCCAGGTCTGCAGCCCGCACAGGCTGTCCTCGGTCCATGGCAGTGGCATACCCCGCATGGCCTTGCCAATGCTAGAGAAGGAAGCGCTACCCCCAGGAGCTGGGGTTTTGGAGCGGAAGGGAAGGGAAGGGAAGGCAGGAGAAAAGAGACCTCACTATGTTCTCAGCACCATGAATTTTTTTGGCCCTATACATCTGAAGATGAGGGGAGGGAGCAATAATTACTAGTAAATTTAATGCAATGGTTAAAATTTTAAATTCTCCCCAAATAGCACAGTTCCATTTCCACAGTGACTCGGGGTGGCTCTGCGTCCAGGAATCCCCATTATGGGGGTCTTGTCTCCCCCCACCCCCAAAACACAGCTGTCCTGTGTGGAGAGGTCCAGCACACAGGTCCATGCCACTCGTGTGCAAGCCCAGGGGACGGGTGTTGGCCAGGAAGGAGCAGGCCAAGACCGCAGCTGTGCCCTGTGATTCCTAGAAGCTGGTCTCGTGCAAAATGTGGCCCAGTGTCGTGTCGCCAGTGTCCTCTGGCAGCCTGCCAGGGTTGGAATTCCTGGAAAGGCTCAAGATGGGAAAATAACCATCTGGATCCAAACTGGTCCCAAGTGCACTATCCAGCAGAGGTTGCGTTGGAGTTTTTAAGAAAAGCTGGCAATGCCTTTCTATCGAGACCTTTCCTGGTTTGGTACATAAGCAAATACCTTTCTGCCTTTGAGTTGTGTGCCAGAGCAGCCCCCCAAGTGCGGGTACCCCGGCTGTTTACCTGCTGCTCTGGCTGAGGGCTGGGGACAGAGACACAGAGGGGGGCTCTACAGCTCCTGGACTTTGTGGTTTACTTCCTGGTCCAGTGTACACTGTTTTGGGGGTGGCTGTGACAGAGTGAGAGAAGAGCCCAAGGAGCATCGTTAGGTCGGCACTGAGAAGAAGCTGTTATTGCAGGAGTGGGTTCCCTGGCTTCTGGACTTCCCAGGCTCCAGAGCTGTGAGCCAAATAGATGCCTGTTGTTCCTAAATCAGCCAGTCTCAGGTATTTTGTTACAGCAGCATGAAACGGATGAAGACACCACGACACAGTAGGACATGGCCATCTTCCTGATAACAAAGGCTGTGTGACCTGTGAGCCAGGCTCCCCAGGGTACTGCAGGCATGACAAGTCACCAATGCTCATTTTGTGCCCACTGGAGTGACACTTCTCACACAAGCAGTAACCAGGTTAAGGCCGTCATAGCACGGAGACAAGAACATTGAGGCTTGAAATGTCAATCACTTGTCTATGATCACGGGCTGATAAATGGCAGAAATACAATGAAAATCTTGTCCCAGCTGAGTCAAAATCCTCAGTTCTAGCGCTTGGATCCTATGGTGGGTTTGAAAAATATACAGTGAGAAATTTGTCCTCACTCACCAGAGGTTTGGCCTTTGTCTTCTGCTATGGGAGGTGCTGGGCCTCGAGAGAGGCATCACGTGGTCCCTGACTCCACCTGAGAGGAAAGCAGGATCCCTGGGTCTGCACCCCTCCCACCCTCTGCCCTGTGTCCCTTTCTCCCTTATGTGCCTGTCATAAGCCACAACCCCAAGTACAACAGCAGTTGGACAGCCACAGTGAAGTATCAACATGGGGTGGCTCGGGGAGCCCCTTGAACTTCCAATTTTGTCAGAAGTGAGAACGGTCTTGAGGGAACCGTTTGAACTTTGCAATTACATAACTCCTCACAACTGGCGACAATTCACTTAAGAGAGAGGCCAGATAATAAAAGCAACTTAAGAAATGAAGCCTACCTATGAAGGTTCTGAGACAAGAGCGTGTGACAGGCCTTTGAACCCAGGCACCCTCAAACAGAGCCCACAGGAGGAGCAGATGGGTGGCACACAAAAGGACAGGCCCATTCTCCTCAGTGTGATGTGGCCCAGGCCAGGGGAACACAGGGAAAGCCACTTGGTAGCAGATGCTCAGTGGCACACATGGGGAAGAAGCACTGGATGGATCGATTTTCAGGGCACAGCATTCAAAGTGCTGGAGCAATCGGAATAATCCACAGCTAACTTGCTGGTGTCTGGTTACCCCCAGTCCACCAAGTGGTACTGGCTTAGCTGGTTATTTGCCATGGTCCCTGGACACAGAACCTTCCAACAGGAAGGGAGGACTTGGCTCCAACCTGGGCTCTCCAGCTCATTGAGGACCTACTTCCGCCTGGGCACAGGAAACACTCTGGTACTGGCACTTGACCAGTGTCACTGTGGCTGCATAGTAACTGCAGAGCCAGCTTCTCCTGAGAATAAGAAATCATCAGATTCACCTGGGGAACTTTTTTTACAAACAAGACCAATGTCCAGATCCACCTCAGACCAGCAGAATCAGAACGCCTAGAGAAGGGCCCACCACTGACATTAAAAATAAATGGAGTGGGAGATTCCAAGTGCAGCCAGGTGAGAACTGCTAGAATAAATGATCTCTGAGTCGCCTTCTAACTCTGTCATTCGTTAGTAGCATGTTTCGGTTATTTTAAATCCAGCCTCTAATCCTTCCCCCTTCACCCCTGCTAACACACAAAAACAACGTTCTTGTCTCCTCTACCTACACTTTAAAAGTGAATTATGTGTCCATAATGAGATACCAGTTCATACCCATTAGGATGGTCATTATATGAAATTGAAAGTAGGCACTCAAATAGATACTGTATATCAGTGTTCATAGCAGCATTATTTTCTGACACATACCGCAATGCAGATGAACCCTGAAACACTATGCTAAGTGACAGGAACTGAACAAAAAACATTTTATGACTCCACTTATATGGGGTGCCTAGAAGTGTCAGGTTCAGAGAGACAGAGTAGAATACAGCTTACGGGTGACTGCGGGGTGGGGAAGGGACAACGAGTGTTAATGGGCACAGAATCTCACTTTGGCATGGTGGATAAGTCCTGGATATGGCTGCACAACAATATGACAGTATTTAATGTCACCAACTGTACGCTGAAAAATGCTTAAGATCATACATTTTCTCTTTTATCACAAATAATTAAAACATTACATGTCACGACTGAAAAACTTTGCAAGCAAATTGCAATTTTGGTTTTAAACTACAGAGCACTTTACCCCCTTTTCACTTCTGTAAGAATCAATCCACATCTCAGGGCTGGAGTTCAGGATATCTGGAAACCCTTAAAACCATGTGCCTTCATTACCTTCCTAGAGCCATCTAGGAATCTATTTCATCTATTTCAATCTATTTCATCATCTAGGATCTATTTCGGGCAGCTTTCACCCCTGCCCCAACTCTGTAAAGTCCTTGGCGCGTTTCAGGCCCAAAGCTGGCTGACAGTCCCAGGTTATGTCAAAGCCACCCTCTACATCAGGGGACAGGAACCTGGGAAAGGGCTACCTGTGACTATTCCTGGCTTTGTCACACTCTCCACTTTGTCGCTGCAGGAGATGGGTAGTGTGTAATCAAGTGGGCATGCTGTGGCCCATGGCCTGCTCTGGCCCACCACTAGGCTTGCTGTGGCCTTCGGAGTCACACATCCCTCAGCCCCACCCCCACTGCCTGCTTTCCGCTCCAGCGGTTCTTGTACTTAAGCTGCATCAGAGTCCTTGGAGCTCCAGGATGCTGCTGCCACTGCCCTAAGGACCACATTCAGAGCCCCACTACTCGATCCCTCCTTTCGGGTCTCTCTTTGGCTTCTCCCCACCTCAACGCCATGCCCCACGCATCTGCTCTGCCTGCCCTTAGCAGCTTGCTTTATCCTGCGCATGCGCTGTTCAGCAACCATGGGCTTAACTATGCACTTGGTTCCCAACTGGGCGAGCAGTGCCACCCTCCCTCCAGCCTTTGCCTATAGCAGGTCTCCACTGCTCCTTCCTTCTCTAATCATTCCTAAAACCTCAGCAAAGCAATCATCCACTGCCATCCTTGTTTTCACATCTTCTCGTTAGATTGTAAACTCCCTGACTGAGCACAGAGACTGGGTGTCAGAATCCCCTGGGATCCTAGCAGCGTTGTCCCTTCTCTATGAGCAATGTTCTCATCCTGTGCCTATCAACTGGTGCTGGCCTTCCTTGGAAACTGGTTCCTAGAAGGCAAAACCTTCCTGGATTGCTTTCTGTGTTTCAAATGTGATGGTATAGTGTATCAAACACTGAACTCAGGATAGAAGGGAATAAAATGCTGCATTTGCCAAAACTCTGCATTCAGAGGTTCGGTTTCTAACACACTCTCTCATGCAAGATTATTAACCCCTTACAAAGAAGGCGGAGAGAGACTTTCTGTGTCAGGAAGTACAAGCACATTAGAAGCTGCTGCTAAAGGTGTGTGCTACATAGGAGGCCTCCAAACATTCACATCCAATTATCTAGCACTATTCCCAGATTGCCCTATGATCCATCTAAGGAAACGTTTCAGTAGTCTTCGGATTTAGTGGAAGGAGTAGGTGTTTACAAAGACGATAGTTTTATTGAAACCAGCCTAAATCAAGTGTAGAAAGAACAGGGGAGACCAGCTAGCAAAATCGGCCAATATAAGCATTCTCTCTGAAATAAATGTTTGTTTTAAAATTAGGGTTATGACTCACAACCCTGTGAATGGGTGGCTGAGTTCTGACCCTTGGAAGATGAATGGTTCATTTTGAAAAGCCCAGCAAGTGGGAAAACTCACTTTCTACCTCCACTGATTTCAGAGCAAGGATGCAGAGTTGGAGCCCTCAGTGGCCCTGAGTCGCTTCCAATCACCAGCAAAATGAACAAAGGGATGACTGCTACCTGCAGCTGTTTTCAATCAAAGAGCTGAGTAATTACAGCAGCTTCTCCTGGAGCTCACATGCTGCCCAGTATGGAGCCAGCAGACTGTTAAGGACACTGAATAAGCTACCAGAAACCTATAGCATTTGGCTGCCAAACTGTGCCTCTCCATCCTGGCTGAGTGTCATTAACTTAATCAGATAGTCATTCAAAAATGACAAAAAAATTTACACTGTCCCTGGGTGAATGGTAACGCCCTCTGATTCCAGGCACTCTGTCAAATCAACTGCATTTGGCAAGCAATGCCAAGGCAGTTTTATTTTACATTCCTTATTTTTCAATTTAGGGTTTGAGAGAAAGGGAGACCCCCGACTCCCCACTATAAAATCCTTTTTGGACGTGTAATGAAAGGGAGACAGGGAGATTAAAGTCTACAGAGAAGCAGTGCTTTGCTTCTCTCTGCATTTAGGATGGGCAGCATTTGATACTGGAGGTCTTACTGCTGGGTAAGGAGCACATGGGCAGCTTACGGTGTCACATGAGATCTGTCCTAGGTTTATGGCTTCTGGCTATTGGTGACTTTAGGAAAGTCATTCAACTTTCTAAGTTTTGATTTGCTCTTTAAGAAAATGGAGATAGTGCCAGGGATTTAGCTCAGTGGTTCCGCCTCCTGCCTTGAAAGCACAAGGTCCTGAGTTCAATCCCCAGTACCAAAAAAAAAGAAGAAAAAAGAAAATGGAGATAATAAGCTCTTGCTCACAAGGTGGTTATGGGAACTGCCAGGGATAATGCAGTGGCCAGCGTGGAGGCAGGGGAGTGTCACAAACGGTCGCCTCTAGTGATGATCTTATTTTGCACACCAAGCTGGTTCAGTACCTCCTATTATGTCATGGCTGAGAGAGACGGAGGATCTAGGCAGCCTTGATCGGAATCCTGGTGTCTTTACCCACCTGATGTAAGTTGGTTCATTTCCCTCTGCCTCAGTTTCCTCATCTTTAGGGTGGGAGTAACACCAGCACTTGCACCTTAGGCTTGCTCTAAGTTCACACGTAAGAACTTCTTGGACCAGGGCTGGCAGACAGCAAGCTCCACACCCATCGGCAGCTGTTGTTGCCATTCTCCTCCCTCCCTCCTTCCCTGTGGTCCTATTTTTACCTGTATAAAAAAGCCCACATTTCCACCCCCGCCCCCCGCTTCTTTCCAGGTTACTTCCTGCATCATGTGCATCCATCAGCTCCTGCAAAGATACTGGGTGGAACGGTGTCTAATTAGAAGGCGCCTGGCCTCACTTCCATTAATGAGGCATCTCAAGTCTTCTCAGTTCAGAAAGTTTACTAAGTCTCTAAAATTGTATTCTTCTAGAAAATATTCCGTGCAAATATGGATATATTTTCCCCCTAAACCAGATTAAGGCTTTGTCTGAAGTTACATCCATACTCAAAAATAAAATTTAAATGCGCTCTTGTTTTACATTTGAGTTTGTATTGTTTGTTGCTGATTCTTGTGGTATAAATAGAAACTTTGACTTACTTGAACACAGAGCAAACTGTAGAGTGTTTAGACAATTACTCATAATTAAATCAATCCCTTTCTTTACTGCTGTACCCATGACCTAACTAGACTTGCTACATTATAAAAGCACAAGAAATGGCCAGCTGTTTTATTTAAGACCCTCAAAGCAAATGAAAGATAACAAATAATGCCACCCTGCAGACTGAGTCACTGGAATCTACCTAGGCAATGCAATGTTCAACAGACAAATGCAAAGGCAAAAAACGCAGTGCCCTGATCACAGTAAGGCTTGTTTTCCTTCTTTGCATTGGAAGGTGTCTATTAGTCCGTTTTGTGTTATTATAATGAGATGCCCGAGGCAGGATACTTTTGAAGAAAAGAGGTCGATTTAGCTCAGAGGTTTGCAGGGTGTAAATCCAAGGTCAGGAAGCTTGGTCTCTGGTGAAGGCCTAATAGTTAATGGGATCACTATAGTGAGGATGCAGGGAAGCCAGAGGGATTGAGGCCAGGGTTGTTTTTTTTTTTTCAACATAGGGAATTGAACCCAGGGCTTTTGCACTAACTTATATCTGCCCACCTTTTAAAAAAATTTTGAGATGAGGTCTATGTTGCTAAGTTGCCCAGACTGGGCTTGAACTTGCTATCCTCCTGCCTCAGCTTCCCAGAGTACACCTCAGGCTTTTCAACAACTTAGTGCAGGAGCCAGCACTCCCTGCTACAGGTCAATGACCCAAGGACCTCCCACAAGACCCAACTTCTTAAAGGTCCAGGCCATCTCCCACCACCCCACTACCACCCTTGCCTCCAACACAGGAACTGCTAGGGACAAAGCATACCCCAAGCACAGAGGCACAGAGGCATAGATAACCTCTCCGAGTCTCAGTTTCCCCATCTGTAACAACTGAGTGACAATAATACATTTTCAAAAAATTACTGTGAGATGAAATAAGATGTTCATCAGAGAGCTCTCTCTCTCTCTCTCTCTCTCTCTCACACACACACACACACCCCCACCCACCCACCCACCCACACTCTCTGCCAATGTCTTTTTTCAACTTTAGATGATAGCATGAGTGCCCACCTGGATGCATCCAGGTGCCCTTATCAGCTCTCCTGAAGCAGGATGCACTATGCCTAGAGCACCATTTTGTTATCTGTCACTTGACTGCCGATCCTGTCAGTCTTTCTTCAAAATGTCTCAAGTCCCTTTTCTCTCTATTCATCCTAAAGAATTTGACTTTTCCCCGTGAGGTCTGGCTCTGTCCTCGGCTCCTTATGTCCTATCTGAGAAGAAAGCCTTTGGAGGGTGGGAGAGACTGAGTCACAGCACGGTTATTTAACCCAAGTACCAGTTTGTTCATCTTAAAACGAGATAATAATAAGCACCCTGCGGCCTGGAGTGATGAGTCCATGAGATAATGCATACGAAGCACTTAGCCTAGTATCTAAGAGCAGGATATGAATTCAATAAATGCTAGAAAATACTTCTCATATTCAGCAGGAACTGTACAAATAAATGCTCATTTTCTTTTTCCTTCATAATTATGAGAAGGTGAAGGAAATGGCCAGAATATCCTGTGAGAAATCTTTTGATATGCTTGGTCTTTTCATGATTGGCTGTAAAGTATTTCCATTTTTTATTTTGAGTTTTGCTAGCATTCTTTTGCTTAGGAAACCAATTATTTTCCCGTTTTTTTCCCCTAAAAGTTCTGCTCTGTTCTTGAGCATGTGGCTCACTATTTTCTCCTCAGAATGTAATTCTGACAGCCCCAAAGGGACTGAGGCCTCATTTCAGAGCTTTAACTCATGTGCCAGTATCCAAATTCCAGGACGCAGCTACAAGCAGACACTCAGATGAGCGTGGAGGCTACTTCTGGTCTTTCCAAATTTCCTTTCTTTCAGAATTTACTTTGGATTGAGAAATGGGGGTGGGGGCCTTTATTTCCATAGAGAATAATTTCTTAGTTTAATTTGGTGTTTCCTAAAAGATAAATGACAGGAGGCTTTCAACAGGAAGGGACGTGAATGTTAAATACATAAATGTATATTCTTTCAACATTTTACCTTGTCTGATACATTCTTATACTTCCATAAAGATATGTCTCAAGAATTAGGATCCCCAGATACATCATGTAAAGGTACAAGATCCCAGTGATGAATGTAACTGCATCATATACCTAAAATGTACCAATAAACTTAATGGAAAAAAAAAGAATTAGGATCGTCTGCCTTTCAAAACTTTTGTGTGATGTATGGCTTGCCTTCATGAGGCTTTGGTTAGCCCATGGGATGGTGGGTGGATAAGGAAATGCAGCTATAAGGCAGGGATTGAATCATTCGAGAACAACCCCAACACAGATGATAAAGTGAACCCGTCATAAACATGGTCAGTAAAATACACAGAATTTTAGCTCCTGAGAACTTCCCAGCAAGTTTTCAACTAGAGCTCCTATAGGCACCAGCCCAGGAGGTTCATGCAAGCCAGCAACAGCCAGGGATGTGTCGTGAATTAGATAGGTGGGTTCTGTCTTCTGCTTCACAGTTGATTTGAAACTTCCCTCAAGGCACATGGAGGACAATGTTTTCATGAATTCCATGTACTTACAAGCTCCCTTCCACTAAATGCCAGAACCACAATGATGAGACAGAACTGTGCTTCATGGCCAACAAATTTTAGGGAACACAAACAACCCCAAATAGTCAAAGCTATCTTGAGCGAAGGAACAAAGCAGGAGCCACTACACTACACTATTTCAAAACATACCACAAAACCCTATCAATCAAAACAACATGGTATAAGCATAAAAACAGCTACACAGAACAATGGAAATGAACAAGGTGTCCAGAAATAAGCTCACACATTTACAGCTAACTGATCTTTGACAAAGTACAAAGAACATGCACTGGAGAAAAGATAGTCTTCTTGAAAAATAGTGCTGGGAGAATTGGATATTCACATGCAGAAGAATGAACCAAGACCCTAACACTTTACCAGTGAAAAAAAGAAATGCAAAATGGATTAAAGACTTAAATGTAAGAACTGAAACTATGAAATTACTAGAAGAAAACAGGGGGAGTATTTTAGGGTACTGGAATGAGCAAGGATTTTTTGGGACAATACCCCAAAATTACATGAAACATAAGCAAAACAAATAGAATTATTTCAAACTAAAAAGCTTCTGCATAGCAAAGGAAACAGAAAACTTACAATATGCCAGAATATATTTATAATGTATACATCTCACAAAAAGTTGTTATTATATGCATACAAGGAACTCCAAAACTTCAATAGCCCCCCTCAAAAAAACTGATTTAAAAATTGGCAATATATGTAAATAGATATTTCTTTTTTTTCTTTATATATCCTTTTATTGGTACATTTTAGGTATACAATATAATGGCATTCATCACTGGAAATTTGCACCTTTACATAATCTCTTGGTTCTTATATTTTCCCCTTCCCCCTGCCTTCCCTTCAACCCCTCCATCCCTCCCTATAAATAGATGTTTCTTAAGACAAACAAAGGGCTAGTCGGTATGTTTAAAAATTCTCAGTATCACTGATCAGCAGGGAAATGCAAGTCAAGACCAGAGTCGTATCATTGCCTCATAGTAAGTATAGCTGTTATCAAGTAGACAAAAGATAATAAGTGCTGGTAAAGATGTAGAGACAAGGAAGCCCGTGCACACTGTTGGTAGGAATATAAATTAGTACAGCATAATGGAAAACAGTATGGACGTTCTTTGAAAAACTAAAAATAGAATAACCATGTGATCTAGCAATCACACTGCTGAGTATTCTTTTTCAAAGGAAGTAAAATCAGTATGTGGAAGAGGCACCTGTACTCCCGTGTTTATGGCAGTTTCACAACAGCCAAGAAATGGAAACAACGTAAGTGCCCAGCAACTGATGAATGGATAAAGAAAATGTGGCACACATGTGCCCAGTAGGATACTAACCACCCGTCCAAAAGAACAAAATGCTGTTACTTGCACCAATATAGACTGAACCAGAGATCATGATATTAAGTGAAGCCAGTCAAGAAAGGTATCACATGGCCTCGCTCATAAATAAAATCCTAAAAAGTAGAGGTCACGGAAGTTCTAAAGTAGCATGGCAATTCCCAGAGGCCCAGGAGGAGTAGGGAAAGGGGAGGTGGAAAGGCTGATCAGCGAGCCCCTAAGCTACAGTTAGATAAGAATGACAAGTTCTGGGACGCTAGGCACAGCAGGGTGCCTCAGATAATATCGGACTGTATGTTTCACCAAGGTAAAAAAGCTTTCCACATAAAGCAATGATAAATGTTGGAGGAAGTAAATGTATCTAACTTGATTCAGACATTACACATTGCACACATGTACTGAAACATGACATTGTATCCTAATAATATATACAGTCGTATTTTTATCAGTTAAAAAAACTTTAAATAAGTATATATTAAGGAAAATACACACACATGATTAGACACGTAATATTCACTTTGGTGAAAACCCAAATGCTGAAGAAAGCTTGAGGCCATCCATATAACCCATGGAGAGCACAAAAGGGCTGTCAGGAAGGAAGGAAGTCAAGAGAACCATGGTTTTCTGGAAGCCGAGTAAAGAAAGTATTTGAAGAAGAGAATGATGAGCTTGGCTAATTGGTGCTGAGAGGTCTACTAAGCCAAGGTTTGAGAATTATTGGAATTGGCAAGATAGAGGTCATCGGTGACATCTTCTTTGAAAAGCAATGTCCACTGGAGGGGTTACGATGTTTCAGTAAATTTTCTAAAATCTTTGTGAAACTCCTGGCTCAAACCATAGGACAATAAGAGTTCTGGTGATCTCTGTACAAGGCTAGAATTAATCATAATTTAAAAAAAGAAAATTAAGCAAAAGTCAGAAAATAGATTTGTCCATGAAAATGAAGAAGACTATGGTAATCACCATGCTTCAAGATCACAATCATGCAACAGTGTATTACAGTGAAGATTCCCTGAGTTGATTGTCAGAAATATTGTGACACTACAAAAACACATATTTTCTAGTTGTTCAAGATTCAGTAGGTCTGGGCTGTGATCCAGGAATTGACACTTGAGAAAAATAACTCCACTGGTGTTTCTGATTGGCAGCTAGCTTGGGGGCGCTGCTACACTAGACCTCTGCATCTGAACCCTGGTGGCAGGTAAGAATCACTATTTTAATCCCACTGGTCAGGCCACATCCCAAAATGTCTAGGGTAGGTGTGGACCATCAGCATTATCAATGCACATCTATGGCTGAGAATCGCCAAGTTCCTAAGTTGCCAAGGGAGGAACCCATTTGTGTGTGTTCCCTCTTCCCCCAGTACAGAGGACAGGGCTTGCTGGAAAGTAGATCCTCCATCTGAAAGCCAGGCCCAGTTTATTTTAAAAATGTTCCAACCATATTAAAAAAAAAACCCCACAGAATAAACCCATTCACCTCCCGTTCTCCGTAGAACAGATGGTCAAAGATGTTTCACAGATGCTTGAAATCAGGGATAGTACTAAAGCCTGTATATATATAGTATATATATATATATAGTATATATACAGTGTATATATATACTATATATAGTATATATACAGTGTATATATATATACTATATATATATAGTGTATATATACTGTATATGTAGTATATCTGTATACTGTATATAGATAGTATATCTATATACTGTATATATATATGTACTAAAGCCTTTCTTATATACACAAACCTATGGTAAGGTTTACTTTGCAAGTTAGGGAAACAAATTAACAACTAATAAAAAGGGACAAGTATAACAATGTTCTGTAATAAAAGTTACTGAATATTATGAATTGTTTATTTCTGGAATTATCAATTTAGTATTGTTGGACCATGGCAGACTGTGGATAACTGAAATCTCGCAAAGCAAAACTGAGAGTAAGAAGACTACTGGCCCGAGTTCCAGGCCAAGCTATGAATGTACTGAACTCCCATTTTATCTGTTGGCTTACATAGCATTTGCATTTATTAAACAATGCTTTCCCAGAAAAGAGAATCCATTTTTTAAAATAAAGATAATCCAGAGAATAGTTTAATTTCCTTGGAGGTCTGTCAAGGGTGCCTAGTGCTCAGGGGCTAGTTGTAGATCAAGAGGAAAGAGCAAGTGGTATTCAATGTCCTGGGGGCTGGTACCCCAATTTGTGACAAGAGCAAAACAAAAACCCTCAAAAATATCATACCCAGGGTTCTCTGATGAGCAGGAAAACTGCACAGGGTAGAGCAAATCACTCAGCTGATTGTCAGGAGCACAGGCAGCTAAGCGCCTTGTAACACAGGTGGAGACTTGGGTGCGGGCCCTGCCAGCCGCACTCCACTGTGTCTTGTGACATTTCATTTCAGGGAACCTAAGTTTCCAAATCCTCCTGCATACAACAGTTTTCCTTTATCTCCCCTCTTTTGGTGGAGAGGTGTTTATTTTAATCATGAAGATCTCCATTACACTGCGTGAACAATTTAACTCTGGGGAATATTAATGCCTTGAACTCAGCTGCACGAAACAGAAGGAAGATCCCAGTCATATCCCTTGGACTGACTCAGGCCCGCTTCACTTTGGCAAGGGCAAAATCAGCCCACATGGGCAGCCATAGATGCTCCTGTACTTTTCACATGACCTTGCTCATCGGGTGCCCCAAATCAGGGGTGCTAAGTAATGGTAATTCAATTGTAGGGAAAGCTGCAGCAGCAATTCACTGCCACCTTCCATTTTCCTCCCAGCTGACACCTACTCTTAGAGACAGGTGACTCATCTGCCACTTTTCCAGCAGGCTATGTTAAGACACAAAAAAGAGCACTGTTACCCCTGATGGATGAGTTTGGTGGGGGAGGAGAAATGCCATGGATGGGACAGGGATGACTTTCTCTCCTCTCTGCCCTCCGTTGTAGGGACGCTGGCATCCCAACTGGCAACCTGGGACATTCGCTCTTTTTCCTTGACTACCCAAACCTCTAGCACCAACCACCACCTTTTAATAGCACATCTGGGATCTCAGTGTGCCATTGATAGGGGTCCACTCCTTCTGTAGGACAATTCTCCAATTCTCCTGGGAGCTCTGAACTGATTAACTGGCAGGAGGAGGCAACTTGGTCACACTGTATTGAATACAGCTTTGACTAAGTCCATGCCACTCAGCAAATGAAGCAACTGCCTAAAATTCCTATCTCTGGGCACATGGGGAAACATCCAAGGACTGACTTCCCTTCCAGGTTCTGCTCCTACCCAGAGTGTGCAAGTTACATCCAGCACTCTTCAGACAAAAACCTTAGTTACTAAATAACTGCATGGGCCCTGGGCTTTCCTACCTCTTCTCAGCTCATTGTAGGACTTAGAAGCTTCAAAGTAAAAGTTTTTCTGACCTAATTTGGCCTCAAGTGGGAAAAGATTCCCCTGCTCTCTCCGATGGAGTTTCAAAGCAAAGGAGAAATGAAACAGGGCTGTACTTAATTCCAGGCATAATCTCTTTGCTGCTGGCAATGTTCAGGAAGTAGAAACTTATTTTGCCCTTCTATGAATAAATTTTTCAGAATCTACAGTCAGGGTCCAAATAATTGTTAGTATTTTCCCCATAGTGGGAAGAGAAGTGCATTAAATGGCAATGTCAATGCTTCTCACGTGAGCTGTCAAGAAAAGTATAAACTGTCTTGAAATTAAACCACCCTGAGGACAAATGAGACAATGCTGTACCAGGAAGGCTGCTTGAAGTTCTTTAGGGGACAGCATATAACTTGCGCAGAACATCGGGATTAAGCGATCTTTGAAACCCCAACATATTAACTGTGTACAGACTTCTTTTGGGCCAGGTTTGTCTCTTAATCATAGTTCAAAGACAGCCAGCTAATTTTCAAATTAGGCATTTGTGGAACAGTTTTGGCAGGATAAATCTTGAGCAAAGCTTTGCTTGTAATTTAAAAAAACCCCTCCCAATTCTGGATGTCTAGATGAGAACAGGAATCATGGAAAAACTGATATGGAAGGGCGACAGTAATATGGACAATAATACGAGGTATAACATCTCTTTTTATCCTTTTTACCAGCATTTTCAAATGCTAGTTTCAGCCTAAGGCCAAGAAATCTAAATCTCTTCGGAATTCATGGGAATGACATAGAGGTTCATCTTTATTTATAGTTATTACATGTATAAAATGCAGCTTCGTGTTTTATAGGTGGTGAAACCAAGGCTCAGACCGGGTGTATTGCTAAGGTCCTTATGGCTTTAACATGTTTTAATGAAATACTCATACTCAGGTCGAGAATTCACTTTCTCCAACTCTAAATTTGCCATGCTTTTTACCATTTACCCTGGTTTCCTATGCAGGAGGCGGCTGAAGTCAAATCAGCCCAGGTTCTAGGAGTCTGGATTCTGACAGTGAATATGGAAGAGAAGTACAAAAAACTAGAAGGCTTAGGGAGGGAGAAAAGCTGGTTAAGCCTCCAAGTACTGAAGCACTGGGGTGGGAATCGGCAGGGTGCCCTGTAGTGAGATCGATAGAAAGGGTGCTGTTGAGGAAGAGGGGAAGCTACTGGAGTCTAGCACTCTTTCAGTTTGATGAGGCTCTGGAACAGAAATACAGAACTCTTCTCTGGGCAGATGGAGAACAAGGGAGGGAATCAGGGTACAGAAGCAGTACTAATGCCTGGGAGGGAAGCTGAGGCTCGGGGAGATACCCAAGAAAGGCGATGAACAGGAAGAAGCATACACACTTGACTGCAGTTAGGGAGAAGAAAAGGAGTCAAGAAAGGAGATGAAAACAAAGGCATCTACTACCTGCAATGTGGCAGAGAAACTGAGGAAGACATGAACTACGAAAGGCTGTTGGATGAGACCAGTGATCCTCAGCCTCCACTGACCATTAGAAGTACTTTTGAGTTTCTAAAAGATTCTAACCCAGGACCTCAGTCGATGACCACCAGATTAAATTGGATGGCCACAGATGACTTCAAAGAGAGAAGTTCCATGGTCCTACAGTAAAGGAGTGGAACTGTAGATTTCATGGGATCTTGAATGTGCTTCCAGCCCCTGGGTTCAATGCATACATTTATACTGCTGATTATTTTATGTTGCACTTATACATGTCAATGGGAAATGATATGCTTGCATGATGTACTCAGCATTTGAAAATCTCCCGCCTGGGATTACACTTGCTGGGCCTCTTGCATCATCAAGCAAATGCTTGAATAAACATATGGGCTTTGTGCAAGTTTCCTGAGTGTCAGGGAACATGACTGCATTTCAATTTAAGAGAATTAAACCGCTTAGAAAACGCTGCTAATCTTGTATAACCTCCCCCACCTTTCAACTGGTGTTTAAGCCTGGAGCTCATTTGAGAAAGTCCATTAGCTAATCTCAACTTCTCTGACAACATACTTGGTGAGAAAGGAAATCCTGTAAGGCAATACAAATTATTGTTAGTACAATTTGCTCGCAAATCTATGGCTTCCAAGTTCCTGGATTCAATCTAACACTGACCAAAAATATTTTAAAAACTTGTGTCTGTTCTGAACATATACAGAGTTTTTGGTTATTATGCCCTAAACATTACAATACATGCAACATGCACATTCTATTAGGCACTGTAAGTCATCCAGAGATGATATGAAGTATATCAGGTGGATGTGCATAGGTTATTTGCAAATACTACACAATTTTATATGAAGGACTCAAGCATCTGCAGATTTTGGTGCCCTTGGGGGGGACCTAGAACCCACCTCCCACATATATCATGCAATGAATGCAATGTGGTCCAAGAGTTTGACACGTGAAGAAATTCTACGGAGAACACACACACACACACACCCCACTTTTAGATCACACCAGGCCTTCTTCATTGAATATAAACTCAAGATTTGTTATTCTATAAGAGCCTCTTCCATTTGTGGAGGAATAACAAAATGAAGATGTTTGAATTTTGAAAATGAGAAGATCTTTATTCTACATAAATTACTCCCAGGATGAGGGGCATGAAGGTAACAGTGTTTTCAATATCACTCATTTAAACATTTATTTACCTGCTTGCTTCCTGCAATTTATCTTTTATTTTGGTCTTAAATTATTTATACTTTGGGAGGTAAATCTTTTGCAGAGGGGAAAGGGAATAAAAAGGTTTAAGACACGATATGTACATGTACCAACTCCCTATGATGAATGCATTCATTATGTATTGCAAACGTGTTAATGAAAAAACACACATTTATTTCAGCTAATAAAAATGTTCAAGAGTTACTGTCTCCAGGACCCTATGCAAAGCAAGTAGTGTATTAAGCATCTGAAATGCCTAAAGAATCTATGTTAGGTGGCTGATTTTATATAGGGACATTTAATTCACACCAAGAGGGTAACAGTGATTATTATAAAATCAAGAGTAACAAAGGGTGATAAAAGAGAAGGGTAACAGAACTCCATGTTTCATTCACATTCTTTTTCGAAACAGGACTCAGAAAAGATACCATACCATTTGGTATTCATTATTTTGCTTTGTGCACATGGCTAATTATTCCTCCAGCATTTCAGATCTTTTTAAAACAAACATGTTTTGCACATATACACCCACTTTTAAAAATATGTCTTTTATCCCCTTTCCCAGAGCCTTGAGAAAGTATTTGATGGATTGTCTTAGGGGAAGTACTCTGGAAATAAATGTAGGTTATAGGCTAAAAATGTAACTTGCCCCTAAAACTTGTATAAACAAATCATAAAAGGACATTACTGCATTTGGGTATAAACAAAATGTCGCTCAATTTAATTTGCACATTTTTAATGTTCAGGGTCAGGGATTTAGCTCAGTGGCATCTCGCTTGCCTCACAAGCACAAGTTCCCGAGTTCGATCCCCAGTACCAAAAAAAAAAAAAAGGTACATTTTTAATGTTCAGTAATAAATCTTAGTCCCACAACATTATTCTGGGCTCTCTGTTCCCAAACCTCCTCTCCTAAATCCCCCCAGCTGTCCGACACTCAGCTGTCTGGTGCGAACACATTGCATGAATCATTTGATTTTTCTGGGAGGCCACCTCACATGAGGGTCTTGTGATCCTAAAGGGGCAATGTTTTGTAATCTCGGAAATCACTGGTTCTAAGTTTTCTACCTTCTTCAGGTGTATGCAGGTGGCCACAAGAAAATACCCTGTGTTACAGTCTGGTGAATGTGGCTGGCACCCAATACAGCGATCTAGCAGATTCCACCTGTCCCTGCACCACAACTGCCAGGGCTGACATGGAGATGGCCTCAGTTTTCTTAGTGCACTGGCTAGGGGAGCCCCAGGGTGTCTTGTTACACCTGCAGGCCTTCCATAGCAGGGGCCTGTGTCACTGCTGAAACCTGTGTCACAGCTCGGCAGAAGTCTGCCACAAGGGAGACCATTCCGGCTTCCTCTCACATTATCAGCTCACAATGATGGAGGGACAGGGCGACTGGGTCTCCTCCTGGGCAGGTGGCACTGGAAGCTCAGCTCTGAGTTGCCGCTTCTAAAAATCTGGAGCTTTCTGCACCTAAACAAGGAGCTGGCGGATGTCAAGAAAGAGGTGCACTACCCATTTCAGAGTGGGGAAGAGTCCAGGGAAGTCACTGGGGTGGCAGCAGGGAGGCGCTGTCCTCACACTCACATCCCCTCCTGGTTCCCAAGCTCCCTCTCACCACTGTGACCTCATTGTCCCCTCTAGGGTGAAATGAGGGAGACACGTTACCATGGCTCTTCCTGCAAGTGACACCATGGAGATATTGCTGCCAGTTTTCTTTAAATGGAAAGTCACATTAGGCAGAGGCACTTTTGAGCCTATAAGATTAAGCTAAGTGTGCACATTACTTTTGTCAAAATCTAATGGGAAAAGCCTGCTCCTGTGCTGGTATCAGACAAGGTTCTCTCATACACACGTAAATATACATACACACATATACATATGGATACATATATATGTGACTCAGTTTATGTACATACTTAGCACTGAATGTAATTTCCCACCCACTGATTTCTAAACCTTTATTGTCTGCTACACATTAAAAACAAGTAATAGGGAAACACGCTAATCTCTATAAAAAAAAAATCTGAGACAACCAACCAAAAAAAGAAGGTAGGTTTATTTTGGCTCATACTTTGGGGGCTGAGGTCCATGAGAGCCCTGTTGCTCTTGGGGCTGGGGTACAGGGTGGGGCAGCACATCATGGGGGGTGGTTTGGAGGAGGAAGCCTGGGCACCTCATGGCTGGGACGAGAGGGGTGGGGGGTGGACCTCAGGATCCCTTTCACAGGCATTCTCTCTCAGTAGCAAAGATCTCCCCCCTAGGCCCCACCTCTTAAAGGTTCCAACACCTCTCAATAGCAGCAGGCTGAGAAACCACCTTCTAGCACATAGCCTTGGGGAGACATTTATCTAAACCACTACCTTGTTTACATAAGCACTCTTCTAGTTGTTATTACAGTACCTGATCAGATGAGATGATCCACAGCCACAAAAATAGAGCTCTCTATAGATATGTAGAAAGCTCTTTTGTAGCCCTCCATTTCCATCCCCTTCCCCTACCTTCTTTGCTCATACCCCTCTCTGCATTATTTCATCCTCACCTAACAGAATTAGGGGTAAATGTCCAAGACACTGGCAGGCCATTTAGAGTTTCAGAAATATAAGTAGAGAGATGCAGAAAGGAGAATTTACCAACTTCTAGACCTTGACTTTCTAAGGGCAAGGACTAGGTCCCCTTTTCTTTCCAAAGCTAAGGCCTTGACACAGTGCCTCAATCATGCTGGATAGGTACACGCTAAATACTTGCTATAGAGCTTAAGTCCATGGTGTGCTAATATCATATCCTATGTGAATTGCTGAGTGCTTAGCATTTGCTGACTGGGTTTTTCTGATCCCTGTCCTACTGAAAGGCACAAAATTAGAGATCAATTCAAGGGTCTAAAGAGTAAATAAAGTGTGAAGTGGGACACAGGCCATGGCATAAATAAGCAAAAGCTGATGTTCTTTGACTTGTATCGATCTCTTCAGTGAGGACTAACCACAGAAGGCTGAGATTTCCTTTAAGCACTGAATGGGTCCCCCCTGGGAGCTGCAAAGTGCACTAGTAGAAAGGCTCCCACTTTCACCATTTAAAACGTGCTGTTTTTTAGCGTGGTTTCCATGTCCTGTTGTTTTTTTCCTTTCAACCAGCTATCTCTTCATTCCATTCTAGATTTGCTTGGAACAACTTCGGGTGGTGGGTGGGACTCGCAGTGAGTTTGTAAGTGTTTCATCTCCCCTGGAGGTAATAGATGACATGCTTTCATCAGCCAGCCCACTGAGAGGATCATGGGCCCAGAGTCACTTGGTAAATATTGGGCCACAACACCGCATGAGCTCTTTTCATTAAGCAACTCTGAACTACAGTCCTGACCTGAACCTGCTGAGTTGTGGGGATGTCTCAAGGCATGCATGTTCTGCAGACCCCAGAAATGATGTGGTGAGACAGTGCTTTGCAGCAGGTGCTGGCTGCTGTTGTCCAAGGTCAGAACCTCAAAGTATCCACTTCTGTAAGTCCATGTGCTCAGGTCAATGAAAGGTAGCCCCCACAGGATGCCTATGGAGCCCCACCGCATTTTATGGGCACTAAACATCGGCACCTGGGAATCTGATAAAACTGAAGTCACTGCTCCCATCTGGAGCCCCTCATGTACAGAAAATACCTGCTGAAGTTGAACTACCTGGATTAGACTAAGTGGAGGGAGTCACTTTTTAAACAGTTTTAGCCAATGTTCTAGACATTTTGAGATTTTAAAAATAAGGTAGGGGTTTCCTCCTGCTGCTCAAGGATATTTATGCCTTCAAATGCTAAGCATCCAGGTTTTTAGCTCAATAGAAAGATGAAGTGTGTAAATCAGTATGGAAGTTCCCCCAAAAAACTAAAAATGGAACTACATATAGCTGTACACTCTTTAGTATATGCTTGAAGGAATTAAAGTCAGTTTACTATAGGGATAGCTACATACAACATTCATTGTGGCACAATTCATATAGCAAAGATACGGAGCCAGGCTAGGTGTCCATCAGTGGATCACTGGGTGAATGGATACACTGAGATATATACACATGATGGAGTAGTATTATTCAGCTGTAAGGAGGAACAAAATTACACCATTTTCAGTAAAAGGATGGGAACTGGAGAGCATCACATTGAGTGAAATAAGCCAGAATCAGAAGACCAAGTATTACATGTTTTCCCTACAACGTGGAGTCTAAAACAACAAAAATGAAAACCAAGATAACATAAAAATAGACGGCAGGTTATTATCAGACAACACACAAAGAATAAGGAGGAGGGAGTTGTGAGGGAAAATAACTGGAGGTGACATGATCAAAATGTTATATGCATGTATGAAAATGATACAATAAAGGCACATATTTTACAAATATATCACACTAATAAAAGCATTAAAAATAAAAATATGGCATAAAAAACTAGGTGTAGCCATAAGCACTAAAGCTACACTGTTCATTAATGTAATTAACGTTATATAGGCAGATTAAATGCCATTTTATTAAAGTAAAAAGTGACTCACTCAGATTATTCAATGCATGTCTCAGGCACTGGGCACAACACTGGGTTGTGGGGTGAGACATCACATGACCAGTGCCTTGGCTCCTCCAAGGAGCTTCTGGTCGACCCGGAGTAGGCCCAGACTGTAGCACCCAGTGGAGACCAGTTGCTCCTGTCTTCCTGGGTGAAGGCGCTAAGCTAGAGGTGAGCTTGAAAAGCAGGGTGGGTCACCTAATGCAGGCCTGATTGTTAAAAAATTGTGGAGCAAGAAGGCCAAAATGCAAGTGGTTTTCTTCCTTCTGCTTTATACTACAGAAACATCTTGATGACATTCATGAGCATAATGTCCCTAGGCCTTAGCAGATTTGTTAGTGGAAGAAAATTATATCACCACCAAACAGAAAACTTTTTTTTTAAATAGGGTTTTGCTATGTTTCCCAGACTGGCCTTGAACATCTGGGCTTACATGATCCTCCTGCTTCAGCCTCCTGAGTCAGTAAACTTGGGGCACATGCTGTCTCCCCAATACATTTAGTTTTTGATTCTAGTCAATTCAAAGTACACACAACAGTCGAGGAGTGCATTCAGACTGATACACTGTTTACAACAGAGTTTAGAGAAGATGATGGGAATCCATTGGGCCCAAACAATGACCTTCCCCTCATCCTTCACTCTAAGGACCTCCTACTGTTCCTCCACATTTGTATAAGCAACATCTACCTGCCTCTGTACATGAATCACCTCCTCTTATATACCTGCCTCTGATGGCCTATCACAGATCCCTACACACACAAATGTAAAAAAGACATCCTTTCCGACCCCTTCTCAGCATCAGGGATTGTGTTTACTTTTGTGGCTTAATCTTAGGTAGAGCCATAGCAATATTAAACAATTTCTTCAGCTGTCTATCTTTTATTACCTAGGAGGCCTTGCTGATATATGGCAAAGGGACCTTTATGACAAATTTTAGGACATGCCTACCTGTTAAAAGCAACAATAATAATGGCTCTAGGACCATCTCCACGTTTCCTGTTTGTCCTCCTGGAGGTGAGCTGGGTGCTGGACGTTTCTAGAAGATGGCATCATACCGCAGAATACCCCATTCATTTCCAATCCACCTCCCAGCTAAAGTCTAGCTTTGCCACCCTATCAGCTGACCCTTTGTTACAATCAGGAGCAGAAATAAATTTAAAATATAACAAAAGGGACTCTTGCATTGGGTGGGTTGATCAAGAATCCCTGAGACACTTAAATATGTGTACACACACACACACATATACACGAAATAAAATAGATCAAAGCCTGCAAGCAACCCACAACACATTTGCAAACATCCCAAATAGTTTTTGGCCCACAATAGAAAAGTCTTGGTTTTAGTTTGCTATAAAAAATGGGGGACTTAAAAACAGTCAGGAATGTGTGATTCATCATCTTTGTTGTCATTTAAGAACAGTCTTATACACAGAGTTCAAACCAGAGATTTGTAATTTTTCACAACTTCCTCCCTTAGTTATCCCAAGGGAACCCTGTTCCCCTGCCCCACACCTGTCTGAAAAGACAGAGCCCTGCAGCATAATACAACGGTTCTGCAGTTCTTAGCAGACTTCGTGTCCCAAAGTAACCTTGACAGGTGCACACAGCTCTGATGGGAGACAGCTATGGCCCAGGTGCTATTAATCATATGACACATTAGTCACATGGGCGTAACGTGTTTGATACTGGGGGAGGGCACAGGGGACAGGGACAATTAGAAATTGCTGAGTTACCACGTTATGCTTGCAGTAAGAGCCCATTTCTGGACACACACAAGCACCTATGCATAAAATCAACTGTAGGATTTTAACCTCGGCCTGGAAACACAATCACAGGTCTCAGCAAAAGCAGAGCTAGTGAAGATGAATACTTTGAGTTGCCCAATTTACACATCCTGATTATATGCTAATACCTGGCTGCATAGGTAAAATCTTCCCAGAAATATGGGACCATGCCTTTGAGTTCAAAATCAGTGGATAATCCTCACTTACTGCAATATTCCTTCTACTCAGAAGAAATATCAGACATTTTCATCTCCTTCAGAATCAGAAACCATGATTTTTTTTTTTTTTATCTAGATGTGTTGCTGCCCAGCTAAAAGACTTGATATTCATGTTTGTATCCATTTAGTCTTGCAGGTTGGTGTGCTGAGACTAAATTCCTGTTGACATCAAACAAAGGTGTGGTGCATGACCACCTGTGAAGATCTTTGAAAAGGAGGTAAGGTTCTTCTTCCTTTCTCCTTTCTGGAATGCTTATGTAAAGGCAGGTGCTTAACTAGCCATATTGTATATATAGTAAAGATGGAAGAAGAGAAAGACAGAAGATCAGGTCTTGGAGCCTGTGTGGCTGCTGCATCTTCATCCTGTCTGCCTATCTCTCAACCTCTTTCATGTGAGGGAAAAACAAATGTCTTCTTTCGTATGTATGAGGTGTGAGAAAAATGTAGTGAATGTTTCAATTTAAGAAATTACAGTCACATTGTCATTAACTTCCCTCCAAATACTTCCTTTGTTTGAACACACTTATCTCATTGTTCTTGCCATTTTCTGAAGCATTACTGGAAGCCCTTCTTTCTTTTTCCTTTTTTTTTTGGCATATCTTTAGTTGTGCTATCATGGTTGCCTCAATGTCCTGAATCAGTTCAAAGAATTGACCTTTGGTGGCCATTTTGACATTGGGGAAGAGCCAAAAGTCACACGGTGCCACATCCAAAGAATAAGATGGATGAGGACACACTTCAGACTACAGTAAATGTTTTGAATTGATTCAGGACATTGAGGTAGCCATGAAAAGCTACCTATGGAAGTGAATTTGCAGCACTGTTTCAGAAAGTGGAAAGAATGGCAGAATATGTGTGCTCAGAGTGAGTGGGATTTATGGCAATGTGTCTTTTACTGTGACAAACTTTTTCTTCACATATCCATTGTATTGTTTGACCACACCTCGGTATGTATGCATTTTGCTGACACAAAAATGAACCTAATCCTCTTACTAGTAGACCTTCAAGGTCATAATAGATTTCATTTTACAGACAAGGACATTAATAAAGATTAGCTCTGACAAATGTCTCTATTGGGTAGTAGTGTTGGAAAATTCATTACACTTCTGCTTAATCTTTGAAGGAGAGATGATGTTCTATTTTATATGCCTACTAGTATCTGCTAAATGAACACAATTTTGTACTTCACATTTCTGTGAATTTCTGAATCTCTGAGGTCTTCCAATGGGCACACTGAATCTCTAAATCACACGAACTCAAGGAATGAGCTATTAGATCATAAAAATTGTAATGAACAGATGAGAAAATTCTGTTTCCTGCTATGTTCATTAGCTTCCACATGACTTCATCTGCATCTTAGTACATAAATCTATAAAACTACATTAATTTGCACTGATGTTTTGGAAAGCACTAAATGGGCAGTTTCAAACTTGGACAATGAGTCGGTATCTGGAATGTACTGGACTTCAGTATGTGCATGAGATAATCAATGTACTGCAGCCATAAAACACATTCCTAGATGCTTTTACAGAATATTGAAAGATCCTTTGAAACTAATGGATATTACTAAACTGACAAAACTCACTAAATCTAATTAATGAGGACAAATAAATTAAATGTATCTTCCTGGGACTCTATTGTGTCCCTTCCCCACAATCTTTTTTTTTTTTGGTACAGGGGATTGAACTCGGGATCTTGCACTTGTGAGGCAGGCGCCGGAACCACTGAGCTAAATCCCTGGCCCCTTTCCCCACAATCTTTACTTGCACAAATCACTCCACTGCTATTAAACATAGAAGGAAATGTTCCTCCTCTACATACAGTGTTATGGTTTGGATCTTAAATGTCCCCCAAAGGCCTGTATGTTGAAGCTTGGTCCCCAGCCTGTGGTGCTACTGGGAGGTGGAACCTTTAGGAGGTGGAGCCTAGCAGGAGGAAGTGAGGTCATTGGGGGTGTGCCCTTGAAGGGAACACTGGGATCCTGGGCCCTTCTTCTCTTTCTTTAGCTTCCTGGCTGCAATGATGTGAGCAGCTTTCTTCCACCACATGCTCCGGCCATGATGTGCTGCTTCACCACAGGTTTAAAGTGATGGAGCCATTTGACCATGGACTGAAACCTCTGAAATTGTGAGCCAAAATAAATCTTTCCTCCTTTTGATATTTTCAGGTATTTTGTCACAGTGACAGAGAGCTAAGCTAACATAAGCAGTTACTTGAAGTCAGCGGCTTCATCTAAAACTCCTCTCTTCTTGCTCCTAAGTATCCAAAATGAAAATGGTAGCAGAGGGATGGGCATTATGGGGTTCCCTTTCTTTCATTCCACCTCCAGAAATACTTCCATCCACAGGAACAAACCAACCTAATATTCAACATAGGTTCTTTCCTTCCTTCCCTGCCCGTTATGGCCCAAAAGTCTGGAAGAGCAATGTGCACCCTTTCAAATAAAAGGGATGAGCCTCAGAGTGATAGTTCTATACTCTGTGATCCATTTTTACTTCTTTGGTGAATGTCATGGATTTAGGGTCAACCTCCAGCATTTAGACATCCACGCCTTTCCTCAGCCCTTGGAGATATTTAAACAGTGCCAAAGGGCCTAAGGCCCTGGCTACTCCCTGCTCCCTCTGCTAACAGCCAACATCTGCTTAAATGCTAGCTTGCCTTAAAGATAAGTCTCCTTCTCTGTTACAGTCCACTGGGACTGGGCTGACTTGAAACTATCTGCCTTGAAAAATGAATTTTCTCTCAGCCACTGAGGATGACTGCTGTGTATTAATGGCCCTGAAATGCTAAGGGAGGCCAAGCAGTCACCTGTTGTGAGGTCTGCACACTATTCATTAGGAAGCTGAAGGTGCCAGGTATGAGACAGAGACCTCCTGCATCTTACCCATCTGCCTGTTTTGTTTTGTGGTACTGGGAACTGAATACAGGGCCTTCACACTTAGCTATATCCTAATCCCTGATTTTCCTTTGTAGTTTTTAGACAGGATTTCACCAAGGAGCTAAGTTGCCCAGGCTGGGCTCAAATTTGCAATCCTCCTGCCTCAGCCTCCCAGTGTGTACCACCACACCCAGCTCAGTCTGCCAGTTTTAGAAGTAGAAAGAATGCCGGTGGGAGTGATAATGGAGTGACTGCCTTTCAGAGCATGGCCATATATGTCACAATCGGATTTGCTCCTCCCAGAATTCTGCATGAAGAGGGGATCGATCGTGAACATCTTGAAAGTCCAGAGGAAGAGGAAAATCCTCAGGAGACCCAGATAGAGCTCCCAGCAGGGCTGTGCCCTTCCTTGGCCCCTAGGTACAGAGGAGGTGTCTTCTACATAGACCCTTGTGCATATTTTGGAACGTCTTCATTTGGGTCTCCTATTTTCTTCACTAGTAACAACCAAAGACCTGAGGGTACAGATGTGTTACAGAGCAGAAGCCACTAAAATTGTTTTCTTTTTGCTTTTATGAAGTTTCAGAGAGAACAGAAGAAAAACAAAGCCATGTAATGAAAGGAACTGATAAATGTAATCTTAAAAAAGTTGGGAGAACTATAAGAAATAACTTTTTCCCTAGGTGTCTGGGTTATCTTCAAAACTAGTATTTCTAATGTGAAAGTAAAATGTTTTTTTCTGATATAAAATAAAATGCACTCATATTTGGAATTATAGGAAACTTAAAAGTATAAAATTGCTCTCAATTCCATAAAATATACCCTTAGATGAGTGATGGCAAACCTTTTAGAACTTTCAATGATACAAACAGCTTGCTGTGGTGTGTGTCATACATTCTCCTCCATTGCTCTAGATGTCATATGTATTTAATTTGTATTTATCTTTATTTATACTCCCAACAACCTGATATACCCACTATTTATTGTTTATTCCATGGTACTGCAGACTGAATCCAGGACCTTCACACAGAAATACATTCCTAGTCCATTTCTTCTGACTTCAATAAATATAAAATATAAATTTAAATATGATTTATAAAAATACATTTTTCTTTTAAAGTTCACAAATATTTTATGTAATTACAAAATCAGAAAGTTAAATATATAATTTTGAATTTTGCTTTCACATTGTAACTAGATCGGTAAGACAGAATCAACTATTTTTTAAACCAGTTAGAGGAAGGATAAAATAGAACTAGAAAAACAGCACACTGTCAAATCCAAAAGTATTTGGCAAGTGGTAAATAATTTTGACATATAAATTAATTGAGCCAAATCTTAAATCAGTTAGGAAATGCTGAGTCCCAAAGAGCTGAAACCACCCTAGGAGCAAGGCTCTGGTAGGAGGTGGTGGGTGACAGAGACCCTGTTGCTGGGAGCTTTCATCCTCCAGACTCAGAAGTGAGGGGCCTGCAGCAAAGTACAGGGGAATGGGGCTCAGTCTGCTTTCACACGAAATCATTTCTGCAAAGCAAAATAATTTTGTATACACCATGCTCTAAGAATCACATATGATTTACTTATAGGAAGCAACAATCTTAAAAATGATCAAGAGGCAAGGGCAGGGAAAAGGGGGGCGGGGAGGCAGGGAGGGAGAGGAAGGGAAGGGAATGGAAAAAAAAAAAGAATTGAGATGTATTATGTGTATGCACCAACTCCCCACGAGGGATGTAATCATTATGTGCTGCAAACAGGTACTAATAAAAATTTTAAAAAATTAGTATCTGATCCAATACCTATATATACTAAATATGAGCTAATATGAGATAAAAACGATGTAATTCCATTTCTCTGTTGTATCTTTCTATAATCAGATTGGACTTTCCCAGCATGCCAAGGAATGATTTATTATGTCATATCATAAACTTATCATCTTCATGGGTATTAATATCTTTAATTAATAATAGTTCCCATTTCAGCTAGCTGGGTGAGAAGACACATGATAGCTAAAGATTTATAAGAGGCTGATGTACTTCTAAAAAAAATAAAACCAATATTTGAAATGAATTTAAATGTTTTAGTTTATCGCCAAGTGTCTAAAGAGGTACAGAAATTTGCATTATTTCTTTGACTTCCTTCTCTTATGTGATATTATAAAATATCTGTAATATAGTAACTACGACTAGATTCAAGGCAGATATGAGGCTAGATGCCAGTCATCTTTATATGATATGTTCAATACGCATTTTTCAAGTCCACTTCTCCTCTCTAAAACTTGAAGGAATACTGAGAAAATAGAAAGTTAAGCATCTATGTGAATTCCAGGAAGGAGGCTATGCCCAGGAAGGAAGGTTGACAGACCAAAGAGAAAGGAAAAGGCCGATCAGAAGAAGCAGGCAATAAGTATGAAGAGAAAGAACATGAAAAAGAAGTTGGGAGAGAACAGGAGAGAGACTCATGGGAGTTAACAGAGGCATGCACTTAGAAGAAACTGCAAACTGAGTTGAGGACTCCAACACAGAAATGCAATATTGGCTCCATTTGGTTGCTTACACACTTAGTCCTATGAAGTGAATTCCATTTGCAATCAGCTGGCAGTAATTGTCACTTCTGAAATGCTGAGGGCTCATGGATGCAACCCATCAACTCCTTTATGGTAGTACTGATGGTTTGGATGCGTCACAATGTGATTGTAGCACAGGAGAGACTGTACAGACAGGAACTTTATGTGATAGAAAGGGGACAGAGCAGGAGGATACGAGGCTGCACAAGAAGCCCAAGTTGAAGCACAAGGGTCCTACAGGTCCTCCTGTAGCAACCCCACTAAGCAGAGTCAGGGCATGTCCTCGTCCACACATCCTGAGTACCTCTCTGTTCAAGGCTCCTTCTATTCCTGGAAGTTTGCAATTGTTAACTGTATTTTTATATTTGTGAGGGCTTGATGATGCAATTTTTACTTATCAAGGCTCTGCCCACCACCAGTGATCTGAAACTTCTGGCCTGTACTTTAGTTTCTCTGTGTATGAGATTTTTAGTTACTTTTCTATCTGCTTCATAAATATGTTAATGTGTATGGTCAAAAGGCAATTACAAGCCATTGCCAGGTGAAAGATAAGTAGCATAGATCTTTTGATCTGCCCACCCATGGTTCTGAGCGAAGGGATGTGGGCCATTCCTGGACGTGTGGCAGCCTACTCTCTGTCAGGTAATAGCATCATGCTCAGAATAGACCTGTTTAGTCTCTCCACTGCTACATGAACTTTGTAGCATTTCGCCCATTGCTAGTAACAACCTGGCTACAGATCCTTTCTTTTCAGCAAAAGACTGATAAACTAGACACGTTACATGTAGAAAACATTGCCGACTGTTCAAAACCCAAATTTCTTAGCACCTGCTCTATACTTACAATTGTACCTGAATGTCCCTGCTAAAAAAAAGAGCTTACAATCACTTGTTAAAAAAATCTCATTCATTTAAAAAACAATAGGGAAAAGACCATATTCAGTTAAGTGCAAAATTGGAGAGTACGCTCAATTAGCAAGCTAGATGGTTTATTAGAAACAAAAGTAGCTTAATAACTTTTCTTACCAGAAAACCATAGTTCAAGCCTACTTAAACATCACATCTGGCTTCCCACAACTGATTAACCTGAAAATGGTTTAGCACAACACTAATCCTTTAATTTAACAATCTATAAATGCCTTACATAACAAGTTCCAGAGAGCCCTTTCTTGGATTCATAATGATGAGCCATGTCTACCACTCAACCCAGTGCTCATTTTAATGAGCACCTCTGGACCTTAATGAAATAGCTTAGGTCCAAGTGTGCATCAATTAAAGAAGAGATGTCTCAAAAGGTATAAATGGTGATGGATCATCAATGGCCTGCTACCCTGGGTCGCAGTGCCGTCAGAGCGCCTATGGGCTTGTGAGATCTGCTTGGTAAGCGTACCTCCAAATCAGTCTGACAGGCACAGAGCTAAGCTGGGGCCTGGCAGGAAAGGAGGAAATCCTAGCACAAAAGCATTACAGGAACGCTACTGAAGAAGGGCCGAGAGCAGAGAAGTACATCTGAGCAACATGCGAGGTGTGACTGAAAAATATCCCGTGTAATTAAAAAATTTTTTATTATAATAAAATACACCTTGCCTTCAATTCCCCTCAATATCCTACTCACTTCAAACACACGTATCCCATTGTTCTTGCCATTTTTGGAAGCGGTTCTGGAAATCCTCTTTCATGGGTGTCTTCAGTTGCACCAAAGTGGCTGCCTTGATGTCCTGAATTGATTCAAGATGTCTAGCTTTCATGATTGTTTTGACTTTGGGGAAGAGCCAGAAGCCACGTGGTGTCACATCTGGTGAATTATGTGGATGAGGACCCCTGTCATGTTTTTATGAGCCTGCTTTTCCACTGGATGGGACTCAGTGGCAGCAGTCACTGTATTTCTGATCATATCTTATAAAGAGACTCACCAAAGAGGTGATATATTTCCAAGGACTTTTAAAAGGAGGGCATGGTGCTAACCTGAGCCCAATCATGTCTAATTCTGTAGCAGTGCAAAGAAAAATTGGCAACCGAGGCCTGCTAGCTTCACTTCAGAAGGACTCAGCTTGGGTTGGCAGGGAAAAGATGCCCCTCACACACACCCTACAACTCTGGGTGCAGAGAATGGGAAAGGTAATGGCTGGATAAAGATGCCCACAGCTTGACCTTCTAAACAAAAGATTCCTTTCCAAACACAAATAGTTAACGTGGCCTGGGAATATAGCTTACTGACAGAGTACATGTTAGCAGTTATAAGGCCTTGAGTTCCATCCCCAGCATTGGAAAACAAATAAACTTTAAGTACAGCTCTGTTAACTTAGAGTGCAAATCAACTACCTTCAGGAAAAGTGTCTATGGGCAAACAGCTGTCCACAACGCTGTCATTCCTTGATCGCCTACAGATGTTAATGCACATCTTACCCTCCCCGTGTCCCTGTACACCCGATTGCAAAAATCAGGAAATTAAAATAATTCTTCCTTACTTGTTCTCTTATGCTGATGATCACACTAGTTTGTAGGGATTCGGACAGAGCATTTGACTGCATTCTGGAGCAGGATGAAGGCTGAGCAGCACCAACTCCTTCTCATTTGTAAATAGGAGCCGGTTTAATTTCATCTGGCCATCAAGTTTGTATCTTTGTCTTTTCCTACCTATTGCCTCCTCTGAAATGAACTTCAGGGCTCTAACCTCAATTTAGCTGTCTTTGCCCACCTAAATTGCTTTGAGAATCAGAAGAGTCCAAGTTATTTGCTTTGGAAGATGAACTTCCTATGAAAGAAAGGCCTGTGGTCACTGTATTACCTTTTACCATAAGAAGAGCAAGAAGACAGCGTAGGGCAGGTGAGGGGAGCCTGAAAATAACCGGCTGTGTGTTCAGTTAGCTATGGGTCTTCCACCAGGCCTGTCCTTCAGAAGCGTGTGCCCTTTGGTAGAGCCGTGAACCCCAGGCGCGGGTGGTCCCCACCCCCACGACCCTGCTACCTCGGGGCGCCACATGGCACACTAATCACACACTTATTATTAAATTTTCTGCATGGTTACATAAGCCTACAAAAGAGGAACATGTAAATGATTCAAGAAGATATTTTTCACATGGTTCTCATGAAATCTTTAATATCTCAAGACTTAGGAAAGAGCCCTCCTGGCAAGGTACAATCAATTTTCATGCTTCATTAGGAAAAAAGTCCTTTCAGTAATGTTGTGGAAATGGCTATAGGCCAAAGAGGGGAAAATTACACTCTGCACTGAATCAAACCCCAAGGCACTTTGGACTAAATCCTTTTTTCATGCCCGAGGCAGATCTAAAACAAGAATAAATGCTCTCTTGGAGTTGGTGGGGAGTGTACTGGACTAGCCTGTGTACCCCCAGGGTTACGCCTAATCCTGCAGAACTCTCTCTCAGTCAGTTCAGGGATTTTTTTTTCTCCCCTTGTAGTATTGAGGATTTGACCCAAGGACTAAGCTACATCTCCAGCCCATTTTTAGAATTTTGAAACAGGGTCTTGCTAAGTTGCCTGAGCTAGGCTTGAACATGTGATCTTCCTGCCTCATCCTCCCAGAGTACTGGGATTACAGGCATGCACCACCCTGCCTGGCAGTTTTATGAATTTGGACAGACTGTAGCTGAAACCAACAATCACCCCCCGGCAAACACTGCAGATGATATGGAGGAAACACATTGGTATGTGGAGGGAGGAAGGAGGGAAAGAGAGAAAAAGACTAGAGACAGGCCACACACACGGAGTTTCTTCAAAGGCCAAAGCACATCATGCCAGCTTCCTAGTTTCCATTTAATTAAAAAACTATAGCTTTTAAATACACAGCTTCTCCTTTATTAAGAACCAAGAATACCAAACTGTTTTAAGATACCATTTACATGTTTTCTGACACTTAAATGGTTGACAAACTCTCAATTCCCTGAAAAAAAAAAGTCGACACAAAATTATACCTTGTGGTCTCAAAAAAAAAAAAACAAAAACCTGCTCTTAGAATTGTTCAAATTAAAAGCATTGTCATACTGCTGTCACATTTGCTCAAGGAAGTTACTGTGGCCTGGTGACATTCTCAAATGGAAAAAATACCTGCAGGGACCTAGCAATTCAGTTTCAAAATTAATTCATTTATTAGTTCACATATGTGCATCCACAAATTCCCTGTAACAAGAACTACACCAAGAATCCCTGCAGATTACAGGAATAAAATCAAAACAAATAATTTATAATCACAACTAATAAAGGGCAGATCCAGATCCGTATTTCTGCCCACTGCAGCCTCAAGGTATGGCTCTCACAAACCTACCAACCCAAATCCTTCTGCTGGATTCCCAAACTCCAAGCTGATCACTTTGGGTGGTGATTAGGGTGGGAAGGGAGCACCCTTATGAATGGGATTAGCACCCCTATGATGGAGGCCCCTTCCACCATATGAGAACACAGCAGTAAGGTGATGGCTAGGAACCAGGAAAGGGGCTGTCTGTCACCAGACATGGAATCTGCCGGTCCCTTGAGTTTGGACTTCCATGAGAAACACATTTCTGTTGCTTATAAGCTACTCTGCTGATACTACTTTGGAACAGCAGCCAAATGGACTAAGATGTTGTCCAAAGGCAAAAATACGTAAATCAAAGTTAGTCAAGTCTGAAAGCACTGAGCTGGGCTGAACACGGTACACTCTAAGGTCTGGAAATTAAGTCTGCTGGGGGTCACGGATCACCCCAGTTCTCTTCATCTCCGCATCATGTGTCCTGATGGAACCACAGCATGCTGCTCTTCCTGTAGCCAGAGATACACCTGCCCTCTTGTGTCAAGAACACACAGGTTTGCAAAGCGGCTCCTCCTTTCTCCCTCTGATCACCAAGACCTATGTGAGTCAGGTTACCCAGGTTCCAGGGATCTCTGGAGGGTCAGTGCTGACTGGGTTCCAGGCTGCTCTCCAACAGCCTGTGGTTTCTAGGGCACAGAGATACCAACAAGACCAAGCAGCACACACACAAACACTCCTATCGGAGTGCAGACATCCAGGAGCAGAGAGGAAAATGCCTGTCTGTGTGCATGTTCGCACACAGGAGTGTGCAGAGAGGGCCACAGTCAGAAACAAGGTGGACAGGGGTCACAGCTGAGCTCAATCTTGAAAGGTGAGCAGCCACCAACAGAAGGACAGCGCTTGGATGGATGGCGTTCAGGAGTGCGTGAAATGAGGACCGTGTGGGTGCGGAGCATGTTGGTAAGGGCAAGAGTTACCTGTGGCTCCATCATTTGCTTCAGGATGAGACTAAAGCATCATTGCACACAACAGTGTGTACACAAGATGTGACCGGTGGGTTTAAACTCCTCCTGCCTTCTCTACAATAAGTAAAGGAATCACAAACACTCAAGCCCTTAACAGCCATGCAGTTACACTCTATACCCTGCACACACTCCTTGCTCATGCATGCTACTGAGCAGTTACTTGGGCCACTCTCCCTCTGCCTCTCCAAGCTAGCATGGTTCTTCAAAGCTCAGATCGAGTTCGGATTGCTGCGTAAGCCGTACTTGTCCCCTTCTATCTAGAAACTCAGAACTTTTATTGCCATTCCAGTCTTCTGGCCTGTCCCACAGATACTGCCTGTGTCCCATCGCTAACACACCTTAGCTTTACACTCTGTCACCCCAAAGCACCGCCACACCCATCACTCCTGTAATATCCTCCCATTTAGGATTAACAAGGGGCCCTTTTTCCTGATCAGCAAATTGAGGCTCAGATCCATTAAAGGAAGCTCCCAAGATCACAGAACATGTAACCCATGAGGCCTAGACTGGCACCCAGATCTTGAGCTGATGAACTGTGCTCTTTCCATTGTAGCCCCAGGGCTGCTTCTTGACTTAGGAAATTATTAAGATGACACTTGTTTTGGAGAAGTGTCTGTCTTTACAATCCAAGTTACACAGAGTAGGGGCTCACGCATTCATTCACTCTGTCAACAACCATATATACTCAACACCCAGAAAGTGCTGGCTGGGCACTGGGCTAGGCATTAAGGAAACAGACAGGAAAGATTCACTTGCCAGTCTGTGTCTTATCAGGACACAGCCACGTGCAAAGGTCACCACGACACACGGAAATGAATGATTCTGCAGCGTTATCAACAAGATGCGGGAAGGCCAGAGAGAGCAGCAGCAAATCATTCCACCTACTCTTGTGGAGAGCTTTCCTGGGGCGGGTCTCAGGAGGATAAACTCATTAAAGCAGAAGGAAGGAAAAACAAGAAAGAAGGGTGGCAGGAAGCTTAGGTGGGCCTGCATGGATGGCACAAAGGTTCTGCCTCCCCTGGGTCTTGCTTTGGTGTAGCTAGAGGAGTCTTTTCAAAGGCAGCCCTCAACATGCTGGGCGGGTGTCTCTGCGTTTGTTCAAGATGCAAACTGCGTGTCCCTTGCTGCCTCCCAACCCACTACGATCTGCCCAGATAATGCCGGAATCAATGCCCAAACAGGTGCCAGGAACAACGCATCAAGTTCCCATTCCCACAACACAGGGACTTTTAAGATTCCTACCTGGCGACAGGGACTCCACTGCCACCTGTCTACCAACTTTTCAGAGAGCGCCTGTCAGGCTGACCTATTGTATAAAAAATTAAAGTTAATAATTCTTAAACATCATGGGGCTGCAGGGATGCTGCCCTAGTCCCAAACCCCTTCAAAGGCTTGGTTACTTAGCCTGGATCATCCCTGTATCTGGGTTTCTGTGTTTGGGCTCATTTAGGGAGATAGTAAGGAAGCAGCATCCACGTGATTTTTGAAGGCTTCTCTACATGAGCATGCCAGACATACTTCAGATGTCAAACGTATTGTGGGGCTGGGGGAGAGGCGGACTGATCCATGTGAGTGCTCCTCAGCAGGGGGAGAAGCCTGCCGGGATTACCTTGTCTCCTGCACACACACATGCAAATGTTCGCAGGCTTGGAGGCAATAGACAGAGCTCAAGGAGGAGTGTGAGATAACATCACTTCCTCAAGAGGGCCCTGTTACCTAAAATCAATGCATGCTTGACGATCCTCTCTCCCAATAGGACTCACTGTGGAAAGCAAAACTATTCGGCTCACTCTGACCTCCTCCCAAATGAGCACTCTGAGGGTACCGTTATGGGTAATTCAGAGCCCCTCCAAATCTCTGTTAACATCTTAACTCTTTGCACCATTCAGTGTGACCTTATTTGGAAATAGGGTCATTGCAGATATAACTGAGGTCATCCTGGAGTGCAGAGGGCCCCTACAGTGGATGTTCTTGTGAAAAAGGAGAAACTTGGACACAGGCAACTACACAGGGAGAAGAGCATGTGAACTGGAGTGATGATCCCCAAGCCAAGGGGCTACCGGAAGCTAAGAGAGGCCTGGAGCAGCATCTTCAGAGAGCACGGCCAGCACCTTGATCTTGGATTGGAACCTCTGGAGCTGCTACACACTAAGCTGCCACGGCTGAAGACACCGACACTGTGGTATTTAATATGGCAGGCCTGAAAACTATTATAGGAATATGTAATGTGGCTTGAATGTGAAGGAATGAACTCACCATTTAATGATTGGAATTCTTTTTCATGTCATGACACCAACATTCAACTTCCCTGAGCATATATTCTGCTCACTTGCCCAAACTAAAGAATCCATAATGCAAAGCTAAAGACAGGGGCGTTACACAGTGAGCTGAGCTGTCTCTCTTCCAGAGTGGACAGCTTTACAGTCAAGACATCCACACTGAGCACAACCACACTCTCCACTATTTCTCAGGCAGATACCAAACCTCCTGTTCTTTTGCAAAGTTCCCAGTGGTCAAAAGTCAGAGTATTATTAAAATACTTAATCTAAGAGCCACTGTTATGTCTATACTGATAAGTCTCTACTTAGAGATTTAAAACGTGGAATAACAGCATAGAAGTCTATTCAAAATAGATCAAAACATCCCAAATTTAGGCTATGAGTAATTTTATCCAGTGAGAAACTAAGTAACAATTCTCTCAGCTTTGGCTTTTTAGGAAATAGGAGCAGGTAAAAAAAAAAATTAATAATGCAAAGAAGTTAGGGTTAAGGTAGGGTGAAAAGACAAGGCATTTAAACTATTCTGAAAACTCAAGACATTTGCAAAGCAGTTCTTGTATTTCCACCTCCCCGCAACAGTAAAGGTGCTAACTTTCAGTGTTGTTACTCTGCCCAGTCACAGGCTGGAGCTGGTCTCCCATGATTCCTTGCCTATGTGAAAGAAACATAATTGGACACCAGGAGGAGCTGAAAAATTTCTGAGGAGCTCTGAACAGAGGGGTGAGTGGTATAGGTGTGGAGCAGTTCCATCGCACCATACACTGAAAGACTCCTTAAAAATCCTTTTTCCATCTTTCTTATGCAAGTTTCACTTCCCAGAGCTCCATGTCAGCTGCCACTTACCCCACTTACTGTCATGGGGCCCCATGCTTGCTGTTTTTCTCATGTCCCTTGCAAGTGTTTATGAATTGCTGTTTTGTTTTTATTCACAGCACACTCTACATTAATGTGAACAAAACAGGGAGGACTTCTATGTAGGAATATTTTGTCACACTAGCCTTGGTTCTACTTGAGCACTTTATGCCATTAAAGTTCCTTATAGTTTGAAAAGAAAAAAAGGAAATATAATTATAACACTTAGTCTTCACTTAATGGGAGAGGCAGTAGAGCGTGGTGTTCACAGTAAATGCTCAATATATTTCATCTATTATTGATGATAATTAATATTGGATTTATGCTCAAATAATTCACTTATTAAGACATAATTCTTATGCATTAAGTTGCCCACACATACTTTCCTGTTTATGGTCATTAGATTATTCTGTTAATCGCTTTATCTAAACTATTTAACATCTAACCACCAGGCACAGAGCTAGTAACCTGGAGACAAAGATTGGTAATATGCTGTCCTTTTGGCCCCAAATGGATGAGGGGGTGGAGCCAGTTTGATGTAGGTCACCCTCTTTGGCCAATCAAGGAAAGACCAATGTGCTATTGCATAAGGGAAAGATTAAGTTGGTCATTGGGAAGGTTATGAGTGCAATGCTAGGTGGGGTACTTTGCTTTGATATCATGCAATTTGGTTAATAAAGTTATCACCCATCTAAAGAGAAAGTCTGGAATAACCCTACTGGGCTCTAAATAGAAAAGTAGCAAATGATTAGTCCATATCATGTCCAAATAGTCCTGTCAAGGTTATGTGGGGCATGTGACTAAGTTCTCTGCCTTGTCATGAACCCCATTTTGTACATCCAGGTAAGTCTCTGGTGCCTTATTGCAATCTATATAATGATGGTTTAATACCAGTTTGTATGGCACAAGACAATCCTTGGCCTTGTCACCAAGTTATGCTCCTTTTAATACATCACCATGACTGTCATGGCTTTCAAAACACTGTCCCCTTTCATCGTTCAGGACATGGACCAATGAAGAAGCATAGTATTTGTGATTAAAGAAATAGAATGTGGGATAAGCCACCAGAATGTTCCCTAACAGTATCCGGCCTTCCTGGGAGTGGCGTGACCATGAGACATGACCTTGAACAAACGGCAGGGAATATGAGTGAGGTTGCTTCACATCCATTCCATTTCTGTTCCTAAGATTTCACCCATTCACTAAGTTTACACGACTGTCTGCTCTTTGCCTGATGTGTGAAACAGCAGTTCTGAAAGACATAGGTCTTCTTCTCAAAGCGTTCAGTGTCCCATGTGCAGAGACAGTCAAGAGAACACAGTGGAACTCCCACACGACGAATTTTCTGGACATAAAAGCCAGGATCAGCTCCATGGAGGTGAGGGCGATGATGCTGAGTTTTGATGGGAACACAGGAATCATCACATGAAACCAAGCAGAAACTAGCTGTAGACAGAGAGGGGGCTTGTGCAAAGGCCTGTGGAGTCACAGAAGGGGACAGGTCACATTCAAGGAGGCCAGGTAAGGCCCAAAGGCCACAGAGAACCTTTGAAGGGATCAGGAGGGACATTTTCATATTAAAGTCATTCTGGTCACAGGGAGGAGGAAACACAGAAGGGACCAAGTTCTAGAGGCAGGGAGAGACGTCAAGAGGATCTCGAGGTAGTGCATTCAGCTGACCTATGGACTGGCCTCACCCAGGGGCTGTAACAGTGGCAAAGAGGTGGACAGGAGGGTGTCACACGGCAGGTGGGAGTGGCAGCATTGTGACTACAGAAAGCTGGATGCAGGCACATGGAGGAGCAGGACGGTGGCTGCTGGCTTGGCCCAGCCATTCACACAAGAACCGCAGGACAAATAACACAACAGCTTCTTCCTGACTTGCTGCTCTCCTTCCCACTGTGCCTCTAGGACAGGGATGGTGACATTTTAGAGCTTTCAGTGATAACAAACAGCCGGCTGCGGTGCGCGTGCCATAGGTTCACCACCACCGCTTGAGGACAAAGTTACAAATTTGAACTTGGCATCGGCACCGTCTACAGTCTCCTATGCCCATTTGTACAGGAACATATTAGTGAATGTGGCAACTGAGACACACAAAAATAACCTTCTCCATCTGACAGCGCATCAACATTTTCTGATTACAGGTTTGGCTCAATACTTGGCCGCTGTGAAAGAAGAGAAATAGCTTGTAACCCATTCAAGGAATAAGTGCAAATGTCTTCCTGAGGATGTGCTCATCTCAGACACATTTACCCTCCCGACGCAGGGCTACAGGGCATCCATCTGATTTTCACCACCAATCACTCCACTTGCTCAGGACAGAGTCTCTGTCCTCTTTTTCGCCCTTCAGGCTTTTCCAACAAGGTAAAGAACCTGAGGTTCTGAGATCATCTGTGAGCTGCATACTCCAGGCACTGAAATAGTAGGCTGCATACCACGTTTATTTCCTTTTTGTTCTTTTTCTTGTTTCTTTGCAAAGAAGCCACAATTCAGAAATCTATGCAAAAATAATTAAGGGATGGCTGCTCCAGTAGGTTTCCATCTATCCCTCCCCCCTGCCACTCTGCTCTTCTGGAGCTGACAACGTGTCAGCTGCTTGGAAGGCTCTCTCCGCTTTCTCCATGGAGTTCTCCGCACTGCTCCTGCCACAGCCTGCAGCTCAGGAGATTTCTGGGTAGTGCTGACAGCCTGTTAACCATGAAAAATGGGAGTTCAGGACCAAAGGGGGCTGAGAACATTTCAACATCCTTGCAAAGGCACAAGGACTGTTAGCACAGTTATACCGAGAACTTAAGCATTCGCTTTCGGATCAGACTGTGTCCTTAACCTAGAACTTTTACATAAGAGAAGACAGAGGCAGCTGTGATAAAACACTACACATGCAGGGAGGGGGACTGCGCTCCTCAGGAAAGTGCAGAGAGCGGAATGCGAGCTTCCAGAGCCATTGGGGACCATGGGGGGCGGGTGCTGGGCTGACATGGGTAACTGCTCTTCTGTGAAGGAGAAATGCCTTTTGTAAAGAACACAATGGGAGCAACAATGAAAGAACCGAAGAAATGCATTTTAAGACTAAAAAAAAAAATACAGAAACGTACAGGCTGAGCAATTAATAGAACTCCTTATGTTGATAATCTGAATGCCTCTAAATGTGAACAGAATACCACTCCTCTGTACCAGTCTTAGATGACCCATTGGGCCATTCTTTAAAGAGAAGGACCGTGTCTGAGTCACCTCGATGTGTCTAATGGCACCTGTCACACAGCAATGGATCATAAACATTAGTGGCCTAAATGAACACACCTGGAGCAATGCACCAAACAAATCCCTAATTCCCAGCTGGATTAGGAAGACTGGGTGATCAATGACGGTCATGAACAAGCATTCTACAATACCCTGCAGACCTCCACTCAGACCACGTGCATTGAGATGAAACACAACCTGAAGGCTGAGGCAGGCGGACTGCAAGTCTAAATTCAGCTGGGGCAACTTAGCGACTTAGTGAGAACCTGTCTCAAAAAAAAAGTAACAATAAGGGCTGGAATGTAGCTCAGTGAAAGTCCTGGGTTCAGTTTCTAGTACTGCAGAAGAGAGAAAACAAAGGTTGAAGCAGAAGCAAGGTGATCACTTACCACCATTAAGTGCCGTAGCTCTCTGCAGGGTCAGAGTCATCACACACATCTGGGTGCTGATGAAACAGCCTTGGCACAGAGCCAGGAGCACCTTCCCTCCTAGGCCCGGGACTAAGACTTCTCCACCGAGGCAGAAGAGGCACTGTCTGGCACTGGGGTTCAGAAGCCAGACCCACACTATGCTTGCAGTGACTCTCAACCAAAGCAGCTGCTACCCTCCCAGGGACACCTGAATGGCAGCGAGTCCATGCCGGGTCATTACAGTAACTTAGAGACATTCCTGGAATGAGAGGCCAGGGACAGACCAGGGGTGCCAACTGAGTCATAAAGAGGAACTCACAGCCCAGTACTGTCCTGGCTGCTTCATTATGAAACACTGCAAGTTTAATGAAACACTCTCTAAAACAGATGGCATTGTCCTGGGGTTCTTCTCTGTTTAATTATTTTCTCCATATAAAATATCTAAAGAGGGCATGAATGCCATAGGTTCACCACTACTGAACTAGGTTAATTTATAGACTTATTATCCTTAAGGTACTGGAGTAGGATAGGGTGCAAGAAAAAAACCAAAACAAACAACAAATATGTCCAGGAAGTAAAGATTTGGATAGCTGGGCATGGTGGTGCGTGCCTGTAATCCCAGGACTCAGGGGGCTGAGGCAGGAGGATCACTGCGAGTTAGAGGCCAGCCTAGGCTACATAGTGAGTTCAAGGCCAGCCTGAACTACATAGAGAGACCCTGGCTCAAAAACAAAAACAAAAACATCGAAAGAGCACATCAGACATCCTCTGTCACTGGTCTTCTCTCGGAGGATGTCTGCAGTAATATTAATAGCTAAAATTCAGGGAGCATGCAGCCCAGGCAAGGCAGTCGATGTGTAATACCCAATGAAAGCTTGGCTATCACACAACAAATACAGTAGCTTTTTTTTTTTTTTTTTAACTTTCAGATGAGTAAATTTGGTCAAAGAGAAAAAAAGCAACTTATCCAAGCATGTTGGAGGAGCCTCCTTGTGAATCGGTGTTCTCTGACACCAAGTCCATAGGACCAATCATTAAACACCCACTTTGGCATGGGCGAGGTGCAAAGTCCAAACCTACTCTGCCCAGTGGAGCCTTGAGCACCGGAGGAGGAGTCACCTAAGCAAAGACCCCGCAGGCAGGGTGAAAGGGGCTGCGGCTCCCTGCACAAGGCTGGCCTGGAAGAAACTCCCCCAGCAGCCACAGTGCTTGCTACGTGCATTTGACTGCTTTCCTACCAGGATCTCTGCCACCAAAATACAGACTGTTCCTGACAGCAGTTCTTCACGAAAACACATGAGACTCCCGGCAAGAATTGAGGAGTAGGTGGTGGTCCCTTTGTGTGACGCTGGATAACATCTATGCCCACAGTCTCTCCCAAGACCAAAGACCATGGCTTAGGGTGCTAAAATAAGGATGCAGGAGAAATTCAGCTACTTCAAATTAAATATATTAGATCAGGTCTAGCATGTTTCTTTTAGAGGAAGAACGCTGCCATCCCAGTTGGGAATTTCACAAGTGACTGATGCCAGCATTTTATGGACTATACCAAGGTGGTGTCAGGATTCAGTGAGACTGCAGAAAGCTGGGGCCCCAGGAGGCCAAGCGTTCTAACCACAGCCTAGCAAGTAGAACGCTGCACGCCCTGCAGTTACTTGTTTGAACATTCTGTGCTGCTGCGTATGGGACACTAAACATTTCTGAACCCAAGATTGTCTGTACCCCAAAACACCCATAACTACTTCAGAGGGTTTACTGCAAAGATAAATGAAATAACGCTGTATATTCAAATAAGCTCTGGATACATGACTGTTAAGAAAAGTATCATTAGGACTTAAAAAGACAAGAGAATTATCCTACTTTGTTTACCCTGATCACCTTTATGTCCATTTACTTAATGTCCATTAGTCATCCCTCTCTCTTCCCAAGGACGTGTCTGGATGTTAAAGATAACAATTCTTGGTAGCAAATGCACAAAACATTTCCAGTTATGTAGTTTTAGAAGCAACTGATGGGAGGATTCTAAATGGCAAGGCTTATGTGCTGCATTTACTGTAGTCCCGATGCCCAATTTCATCTGACTTCCTTCTACTTTGAGAGCCTTTACTTTTCTTGTCTCCATTACCCTAGGAAAGTCCTGAAGGGGAGGCAGGAGTCATCTCAGTTTCTGCACTTACTGGCCATCCTTCCACTCTAAGAACTACACAGCAGATAATAAGCTAGTGTGTGACATACCTTCTGCTCATTCTTCTGGAGAAACAGAAAACCCAGAAGCCAAGAGCAGAGCAGCAGCTAGAGGCACTAACTGGACATCCAGGAGTCCCGAGACTAACATGGCATTGCATTCGCTGTATTTCAAACAGGCAAGACCAGCCCGCAGGGCTCAGGAGTCAGTGGCATGTTCATTGTGCTGCAACTGACAGCTCAATCTGTTCCTTCCGAAACCAGGTGTCACTGGCAATCATGAGATTAACCCAGGCTCTGTGCTAGGAGACCTGCGTGTGCTCACCTTTTGTGAACCCTCTCACTGACTCACTGCACTAAGCCATAAAAACAATTTCCTCACTGCAAAGTGTACACACAGATTGTTAATTTGCCTACTCCATTTTACAGATGGGGCTAGTGAGGCTGGTTTATGGTGATATAGTATATGGTAAGGTCACAATATATGGTGAATGTTTAAAATTTTAAAAGCATATAGTAAAAGATACATTGCCGTGAATCCTTCTCAAAGACTGCCCCCACCCCCTGCACTTATTCCACTGTTTCTGCCATTTTCTAAAGCAGCTCTGGACATCCTCTTTCGTGAGTGGTCCATGTGTTACAGGCGCGGTCCTCAGCTCAAAGCATTACTGGGAGATGGAGGAACTTTTCGGAGGCGGGGCCCAGTGGAAGCTGTTAGGTCACTGTGGGTGTGGCCTTGAAGGGGATCCTGGGATCTCAGCCTGCCACTTTGAGGTGAACAGGCCTTCTCTGTCACATGCTCCTACCATGATACACTGGTCTGCCACAGGCCCAAAGCAACAGGGACAGGTGACCATGGACTGCAACCTCTGAATCTACCAGCCAAAGTAAACTTTTCTTCCTTTTAAGTTTCGCAGGTATTTTGTCACAGTAGTGGAAAGCTGACTAGCACAGGAGGAAGATTCTAGTTCTGACCCCACTCCATGGCTGCTCAGATGGAAAATGGGTCTTGTCATCCACCTCCCAGGAAAAATGGGGGCGGGGGGAATGGTCATCCCAATGAAGGGCTTAGGAAAATAGAAAACATTATTCAGATGTAAATCATACTGTCTTTCTTTCTTTTCTTTTTTTTTTTTTTTTGGTACCAGGGATCAAAGTTGGATCTTTGCGCTTTCGTAGCAGATGGCAAAACCACTGAGCATTAATCCCCGGCTCCATACTGTCTTTCTTTTAAAAAGAAGCTTCTCTATGATTTACCTACAGCACAGCAGGGGCCATGGCACCAAAGCACTTGGGTTCGCTTTCCCTGTAAGTTCTCAGGCACAGTTTCCCATCAGAATCACCTTTGAGTCTTTGAGGAAACATACATGATGACATATCCATGACCTACTACGGAACTTGCATTTTCTGGACCAGTGCATAGGAAATGGGTTTTAAAACTATTCCCTGGAGGAATTCTAATCAATTAGGTTTGGAAATCACTTTTTAAAAATAATGGGTTTCTCAGTGACAGAAGAAATTAAAGGGTAAATATGATTCATAAATTTGTTTCTGTTCCTTCCAGCAGAGGCCATCAGCTTTAATGCAGTTTTTAAAACTCTAACTCAAGAGTCTAGTTCCCTCACTGGCACAAGAGTTTTCAGGAACCTGGCTTTAGAAGGTTCTGGAAAAGAAATGTGTCCTATGATCCAGAATGAATAGGCAGAATGGCAGAAGGGTATGCATGGCATGGACGACTACAGGCCTTGACTTTGGCCTCTAGGACTTTAGTCCCTTTCACATTTTTTGCTTCTCTGCCTTCAAGGCCAACAGCCCACAGAGAAGCCAGTGGCCTTCGTGGAAGCCTGGTGAGTCTGCCTTCCTCTGGTGTGCCTGATGTCTCCTCTACCCAGCAGTTCAGGGACTGGATCCTCAGTGGGAGGGATATGAAGGTGGGGGAGCAGAGCAAGGTGGCAGATAACTCTCAGATCCTTTACAGGAAATATGGAATTCTTCCAGGAGGTGATCAAGACCACGCAGAAGCTCTGTCTGCTTGGTTGGCAATAAAAATAGCACTAACCAACAATCGTCAATAAACTTGTTGTCTTCCTTCTAGATGGCTGTTAGGCTGTTCAATTTGGGGAAAATTCCAGGCCTGCCCTCAGAGATACCGCATGTGGGGAAGGCTGCTAAGAGCAAAGACAGAAGTCCATTTGGCCGTGGATACTGGGTGGGGCTGGCATAGCAATCCTCTAGATCTGAGCTTAGCAGCAATTACAAAACAGATAAATGCCAGACATAAATTGTTCCTAAACTGGCCTAATTTTCTCCCTTCACCTGAGAATCCCGAATGCCTGATCTGCCATTTGTGGTTCTTTTATGCTTACTGAATGGCTGGGCAGTTTTCAACCCATTCTTTATCTCAAAAATCACAAATCAGTGGCTGTCAGTGTGGTCCTGGAGCCAGCTGTATAACGACCACCTAGAAACCGGTTATAACTGCAGATTCTCAAAGTCCCCCAGGTAACGCTGGTGTGCTAGAAATCTGAGCATCATGGTGGGAGATGTCACAGGGCTCCCCCCTTAACACCAAAAAGAAATAAGAACTATTTTTTTCAAGAACTTGCAAAATTTTTAAAAGATGCGATGTGAGTGAATTCATAAGCAAAATACAACACAATGATTTTTTTTTTTGCTATTTTCTTATTCTATTAAAAGATCACCATTTTTCTCTAATACACAACAGCATGTGGGCTGGGGATTTAGCTCAGTGGTTTCGCCGTCTGCTGTGCAAGCACAAGGACCCGAGTTCAGTCCCGGGCACCAAAAATTAAAAAAAAACAAAACCAGCATGTGATTTACAAATGATCAGATGGCAGAATTGCGGTAGATCGTTTCATTTAAAAGTCTGCAAATCTACCACAATATTATTTGCCTACAAATGTGTTTGCCAAATTCATGATATAGGACTAGTATGTCATGGGCTATGACATTAACATGTTCCCGCCCGCTTGGACCACCAGTGGTATGTGCATGTCCCATTGGGTGGCATGCGACAGTCCCATCCAGTGGTGGGACTGTCATGTATGTATAGCCCTATCACGATCATTTCATGTTTTAAGTTCTATTCAGGAACACAAATCAAAATGCACTAGTTGCCATCCATGACTGGATTTTAAAATAGGCCCTTTTTTTCATTGTTGCTTAAACAATCTACAACAGAGTGTCATCCATTTCCACTTGAACGTACAGCCATCCTTCTTCCTGTTAAGTTGTGCATCCTCCCTCTAATTTATGCATGGCCCAAATAGCATGATTCTATAAGCTTCTCCGGTTTTCTTAGACACTTGAGATAAGCCTGAAGCACATCTAGGAATAGGTTGACAACTCTGACATACTGATCTTTTGGCTTTTAGATTTGTTTAATGCTTTTGATTATGAAGGCTGCCTTTTCTTTTTCGCCTGTATTCCTTAGTGGACTTCTCAAAGTCTTTCCAGCTGCAGGGCGCTGACCAGCCCGCAGGGCCCCATCACTTCGCCTTGTGGTTATGGGAGAGGCAAAGGTTGTGTGGGGGTCCCTTTCCTGCTGATGGGCTAGAATGTCACCCCTTTGCTCCTCAACAGGCACGTCTCCTAGACCTTTCGGGAGAGCTAAAAGGAAAAAAATCATTATTCTCTTCTTTGGAATACTTTCTAGCATTTTTTCTTAATGACCCAACAAAGAGAATAATAAAAGACACTATGACCCTCGGCTGTTTAAAGCCAAATCTTAAAAAGTTGGAATTATTTCAAATATTAACCCCAATAATTGGATCCATAAAACCATTTTTCCATAATCATTTCGTTAGCCAAAGGGAAACAGTGTGGAGGATAAGAAATCAAGAGCAGGTGGCTTATCCAAAACCCACAGAAACCAAAATCCACTTATGATTGCATTGGCTGTGCTTATTTTCCGGGCTGGTCTTGACCTTGTTGAGTCATAGTACTACGATTTTGTGCCTAAACACAGCCAAAGAGACACAGTGGCATGTTGCAGCTAGCCCATGTGGGTTTGTGAGTACTGATTATTGAATTTTCAAGCCAAGAAACAAACTCAACCATTATTAAAAATTAAAGTATATAAGCTTATGATTAAATAAAATACAATGAAACTCATTGCTTTGTAACTGTCTTTGCCATTTTACTAATCTGTATATGGCTGAGGTAAATTAGGTCTATTTTTGTGTCACCTGGTTGGTTGGAATTGGTCACAATGAGAGTATTTACACTGTAGAAATCAGATGCCACAAATCAGAACCTCTGCTGTCCCCACCCCAGTAGCTAAGGGTTCACCAGTCCACTACAGACATCTCCTCCAGCTTTTTCTTTGGTACTGGGGGTCAAACTCAGGACCTTGCGCTTGTGAGGAAGGCGGCAGAACCACTGAGCTAAATCCCTGGCCCTCTAGATTTTTCTTAAGGACTCAACCAGGAGAGAATGGTAGGACTATTCACCTCCCATGACTACATGCACAGGCACATTACAGACCACCAAACCGAAGAGCACCAAATCATTAGTATCCAGAGCCTGCAATTAATCTATTACTGGTTTGTTCTTTCCATTATCTACTGCTGCTAACAGTCCTATTCAGACATGTAGCTATGTGTGTTGGCAAGAACTCAGACAAAAATGTCTCCAAGGGAAAAACTCCACTTGGCCCTGGTATCATGTTTCACCACGGTCACAGAATCTGATGGACCATCGGAGTCCTCACAACTACTGTTGTGTGAAGTTTTCAGTTTTCCCACTGCAAAGGTGAGTGGTGTATGGGGCAGTCATCTATTCGAGATTACATCTCTAGGAAACTGGATAGCCAGGACTCAAATCCAGACATCCAAGTTCAGTGTTTTTTCAACTTTACCGAAGTTATTACTTTTATGCAATCTGGTTTGAAAATGGGATTTTTTTCAAAAGACCGACATGTGGGCTCACTTTTCTCCTTCCTTTGGTTAGCAGTGCAGCCAGCTCTGATGCACCGCTGCCTACATGCATGGAGACCAACCTGCCCACCTGCTTCTTTCCCATTCCTGTGCAGAAATTATGTCTACACTGCTGCAATGTATTAGACAAACCCAACCCTAACACACTTCTGCTTGAATTCCTAAAGGTGCTGCAGGCAGGTGCATATAGGAAATGCTTTACACCTTGTAACTAAGTTATTCAAACCCAAAGGAAACACCTAAGGTATCTAATTTAAACCAACTTAGAAATAAGTGAATAAAGAAGCCAGGTTCTCACACAATGGTGAAACGAGGTACAGTCTGCCCTGTACATCCATGGGTTCTGCAACCACACATCCCACATCCACAGATTTATGTGTCTGTACTGAACATGTAGACTTTTCTTGTCATTATTCCCTAAATAATACTATGTAACTATTATAGATCATTTACATTGGCATTAAGTAGTCTAGAGAGGATTTAAAGCACTACATGGGAGGATGTGTCTAAGTTATATGCAACTACTACTCCATTTTATATAAGGGACTTGATTATCCAAGGATTTTGGTATTTGTGGGGGTCCTGGAGCCAAGCCTCCAATACTGTGAACACCGAGGGACAACTGTAGATGTGCGTGTAGCTTATTTTATATACACACACATTGTAAAGGGGAAACACCAGCTATATACATACATCTGTGTACTCAGACACATACCTACGCATATACATGCACACATGTATGAGTTTTGTGTCTAGTTTATTTTTTTCTTCAGGAAGTTCTATAGCAAAAGAAGAAGGAGGAAAAAAACCACCATTGCCCTTTATCAGATATGTACACATTTTATCCTTGCAATATGTCTAAAGTGATTTTATGACTAAATCCTGGGAAAACGTGAAGGATGCTTGGCTAGATTCAAGGGTTTCCAGGAAAAACACAACGATGCTCATGAACTGTAGCACTTGGAGACGTCTTTTCAACATCATGTACATTTCTGCTCTAGCTGGAGACTGAATTCCGTTTGGATGTTCGTTTTCTTTGGCTTTCGGAGAAATCTTAACTGGTTGTAGCATGCAGGGCTCTGGGCCTCGGCAGTGCTCGCCCCAGGAGGATAAATGAGGTGCTATTCTACAAACCAGACCACAGTCCCAGACTCCAGCCAGGGTTAAAACCTTCAGCTGTTTTCCCAACACATTAAGCAGAAATAACTCCAACTGGCCAAAAGTAAATCCATCTGTCCCCTCATCGGCGTTTGGAGGCTGTCAGCTGACCGCCCTTGTAGCTGGAAAGCTTTTTGGAGGCCCTTTACGGAAAGTTAAATGTAGCCGCTAATGGGTATGAAGAAGTTTTTAGAGGTCACTAGTGAATTTCTAATACTGTTATCCTGTGATTAGAGGATAGAGTTTCCATTTTATCTCAGAACTCTGGTGGGTATGCGATGATGACTTAAAATGATACTAGGCCATGTCCTCAATGTTTTCTTGGAAAGAACCTTTCCTGCTGTTTCATGAAAACTGTTCATACATGGGGGCTGAGATGCTGGTCCATGGAAGGACACCTTCAAGTAATCAGGCTGTCAAATTAAAAGCAAACATTTTCTCAGAATTTCTAAAGACAGAAATAATGGAAAGAGAGCTACATTCTTTTTTTTCCCTCTTTATTTTTGGTACTGGAGTTGAACCTATGGCCTTTGCACTGAGCTATATCCCAGCCCACTTTAAATTTTGAAGCATGGTCTTGCTAACTCACTAATGTGCTTAGGCTAGGCTTGAGCTTGCAATCCTGGCTCAGCCACGAAAATGTTGAGGATACAGGCATGCACACCCAAGTGGATACTATGCTCTAAGCAGAAATTTAGCTTTGCATCTTAGTTCTAGTAGACATGAGGTGGTAGGGGTGGGGTCGAACTCTGGTTCTCACCCGGAGGTAATGCTGTGCCTAAGGGACATTTGGCAATGTCTGAACAGTTTTGGGTGTCACGACTACGAGGTGCCACCGGCATCTGGTTTGTAAGCAGAGGCCGGGGTGCTAAGCATCTCACAACGCACAAGACAGCAGCCTCCCCTTCTCCATCTCCCCCATTCCCAACAAAGAATGACTGGGTCCCCAACAACAGTGCAGTTCTTGGGTTCCCACTCTAAAAAAAGGCAGGGACAGTCAGCTGCAGAACACTTTTCCAGTGACTTTGTCACTGGTTCGAAGAGGGCATCGTCCCAACCCCCTTCTCCAAGAGCCACGTTTGCCTCACATGGTCCAACAGCAGCAGCATCACAGCGCCAGGGGCTGTGAGCAGCCAGCACCTCGGGTCTCACCAAGACCAGCAGAATCAGAAGGAGCACTTCCAAGGCTGCCAGGTGACCCTCAGAAACCATGGGCTGCCGAAGCACTGAGTTAATGTGCCTCTCACCTGCCCTCCTTGTCCATCTCCCTCCTGTTCCCTCAGTGTTGACTTGTTGCCCAAGACTTGTGCACACCTTGGGTAACTCCAGTACAAAGCATCGATCCTCTCCTTTCAACCTATTCTCAGTACTTCTTCTCCAGCTGAGGTGTAACCTTGGTGCACTGCAGAGGGCGCTGTCTGTCTGCTGGCCCTTTCTAGTGGAGCCCATCCCTCTGTGGGCCTGGGCAGGGCTCCACTGCTACTTCCTGTCCTCATTCACAGATCCCTGCTCTTCTGTCCACATGCTCCTATTATTACTGCAAGGAACTGGTTTCCAGGCCATCCTGTCATGGTAGACGTTCCAGGTACTGGGTCATGGCACCTCTCTGCCCTACCTCAACCATAGGATGCTTTAGGGACCTCACATAAGACTTCCTGGTTTCTTAACCTTTGCTACAGTGCTAACAACTATTCCCCCTGCCCCAAACTTTCATTCATTCAAACATTTATGCCAGGTCCCTTTCATACCTGACTTTGTGTAAAGATATTAAAGAACCATAATAATATTATCCTTGTTCTCTAAAAGCTTAGTGTATTGGGGCTAGAGTCTTTATTTTGGCCTAAGGAGCTTCAAGAATTATAAGCCAGAAAAAGGCTCAACGGAAGACAGTCTATTTTTTGGCCATTTTTGTTGGCTAACACTGTAACCTAGCAGTTCCCACATGTTGGTTTGAGAACTGGGACCAATCTGTGGAAACTAAGACAACATAGTCTAAGATAAAGACAACATAGTATATCATGACACTAAACATCTGTAATTTATTCGGAGATAATATTGTTTTCACTCTGGAGATACTAAAATGTCCTTTAACATTCTTGATGTTTTGAAAAGGGAAAGTGTCTTGACATTAAAATACAGTTAACACGCATATGTCAGTTTCCCATTAACTCTTTAAAAAGCTCACCCTTCAAATCGAGTAGGCTCCTCATAGCTACACAGAAAGGACTTGCTGGGGCCAGGGACAATCTGGTTATAGTGGGGTTTAGACTCTCTTCAAAGTCACATTTGCATGGCTCTTTAAGACAGGGTGATCACTGTGGGGGCGGGGGCGGCGATGGGGAACTGGAGGATTGAGGCGTTGGCAATGAATTAGATCCCCAGCTCTTTTTTATTTTGTATTTTGAGATAGGCTCTTACTGAAGTTCTAAGTTGCCCAGGCTGGGCTCAAGCTTGTAGCCACCCCCACCGCCAGCCCCAGCCTTCCAGAGTGCTCGGATCATAGGTGTGAGCCACCATGCCAGGCTACCAATTGTTCTTAATAAAAATGGGGAGAGCTGATGGGAGGATTTAGATACCCCTCTCGATACCACGTAACTATGCACGTCTATAGAAGCATTCCACAATCGTCCTCAACCTCTTTGCTGGGCCTTGGGGACAGTGGTATAATATGGTTCATTGTGTGGAGTTTAAGGGGTTAAAAATCACTGGGAGAGAAAGTCCTTGAACCCCTATGGCTTTGGCTTTTTTTTTTTTTTAAGCAGGGTGCTTTCCCCTTTGGAACACTCCTTCCTGTGCACATCATCTTGGTGCTGCCCTGGAGAGGAAGGGATGCATCCCTCCTGAGGGATTCACCCTGCCCAAGAAGGACCCAGAGGGCACGGCTTGGGCAGCCTGCTCTTGGTCCCAAAGCTTGCCTCGGAGGCTCTTTTCCTTGGTTTATCTTTACACCTCTCCTCTCCAGGTTACAGGAGAGTGAGCTCTGGCAAGTGTAGGAGAGGTGGCGGCTGCATTCTGTGGAGCCTGAGGTCAGAGGGGCTCGGAGCCCCTGCAGTCCAACTCCCCTTGCCTGGTCTCTTTGTTCTTTGATGTCCCTGCATATCTCTCTGCTGGTTCTCCCTCTGCTGGTGCCGATCTTGTCCTTGGTCCACACTGTACCTCTCTCTGGGCAGCCCTTGCACTCAGGGCTTAGCTACTAATCCCTGTGCTGAAGGCTCCAGTGGCGTCATTGATCTCCAGATACACATTTTCCACTTCTCATATTCCACCTGGCTAGCTGTCTCCAACGCTCAGAAGTGTCCCAAACAGAATTCACCATCTTCTCCAAGCCTGTGTCACTTCCTTTACATCTCACAGTATGTTTTCAGTAGTCAGGTAGCATGCCATTTATAGAAACAGCACAAAAAGCAAAATAACTAGCTAAACTTTAAAAAGAAATCACACCAGCAAAAATAATTTAAGACATCTTTTCAAAGCTAAGGTACTCAATGTCCCTAATCTGCCTAAGTCAATAAACATTTTGGACACATGAATATATTTTCCTTCCTGAATGAACATTCTCACTGGAGTGTACTTCTGAAAGATATCCCAGTAAACCCTCTCATCCCTGGGCACCGCTACAGGCAGGGCACAGAACAAAGAGGTACAATTCTGTACAAAAAGAAAAAGCCCTAAGGTCAGTGTGGACTTGGGACGCTGTCCCAAATCGCTTTACTATCTTTGCTAAATTCCCATGAAAGCATAAAATGGGGGCAAAGAAGACTTTAGAACTGCTAAGCTATCAGAGCAACACGTTGGTCAGCCAAGCAGGAAGCGTTCATTTATACTGTACTTTTGGGATCAGGGGTAATTTTTCTCTCTTGCCAGGCATGTGATAAATGCTTTCCTTTTTTTTTTTTTTTCCAGCACTGGGGATTGAACCCAGTGCTTTTGCATTGGGCTATATCCCCAATCCTTTTAAAATTAATTTATTGTTTTCATTTAGAGAGAGGCCCTTGCTAAGCCGCTAAGTTGCCCGGGCTGGGCTCCAACTTGCAAACCTCCTGCCTCAGCCTCCCAGATCATTGGAATTACAGGTGTGCACTTTGATAAGGTTGTCAGGACAGTTACTGCCTCCCTAAGTCCAGCAGCTCAGGAGAAGGCCGAATGTACCCCACTAAAAGCTTAATATGGCACCTGCTGGCATAGATGACATCACCCACAAGACTGCTTCTAGGGTAGAACCTTGGTATTGTCACAAAACTCTTAGAAGAGGAGATGGGAAAGCTGCAGCTGTGACTTATCTCAGCTGGAGCAGAGGAGATGGTCTGAAGGTCAGAACAACAGCAAAAATCACCTCTGCAGATTTTGCTCCTAGTGGAACTAGTTTGAGTCTCAAGTTAAAGAGGAAAATAACCAACACTGATTCAACAGTTGACTTGCCAGCAGGTACAATAATTTATTACAATTAAGTATCTTTTTCCCCCTTGGGGTCCAACAGTTCTACCCCGGAATCCCTTGATTCTCCAACCTAGGGCTGCTGGGTTTTCTCAAACACCACATGGTTGAAGGAACTGAGTCTTCCATGTTGACGACTTTTTTCCTTCTAGTTCTACCACTTCCTGGTCACTTGGCTGCCTAGAACTCGGAACACGATTTGCTCCATACACCCATTACCAACTTCTCATTCACCTGTTGATGTTGTTTCAAGCAGGGACAATCAGAATAGATCAGCCAGCATGATTTTATGGCTTTTCTAACTTGTTTGAAAAAATCAGAGACAACTGGCTTACAGGATTTTTCTGGTTAATAACACACACGGGAAGGGGAAGTGGCAGGGGTGGGGGAAAGGAAAGAAGGGAATAGAATATGAGAAAATGAAAAAAAAGGAAACAAAGTCTTTGTAAATAGGGAGGGATGGGGGGGGTTGAAGGGAGGGCAGGGGAAGGGGGAAAAATAAGAACCAAGGGAGATTATGTCAAGGTGCAAATTTCCAATGATGAATGTCATTATATTGTATACCTAAAATGTACCAATAAAATAAATAAAATTTAACAACAACAATAAAAATAACACACACAGTCCACAAGCCAAGAATGAGGAAGAGGCAGGGAGCATGTAAAACATACTGATGAGGCCCTTCGCACTGCTCAGGAGCAGGCCACGGTGCACGCAAGGCTGAGCTGAACAAAGGACGCAAGCTGCAGCTCCATTCAAGTGAGAATCGTCCAAGGGCCCAGCCCTCTCCTGTGCTCATTTACTCAATGCCCAGCTCTCGCTGACACTAAGGAAGAGCAGAGAGCATCTGACGTCAGGCTGTGGGCAGGGCTGTGTGTTCCCCGGGCAGGAGAGGCCAGGACTGAGGCTGTGTAGGGGAAGGGCTGCCACAGGGTCCCCTGGGCTATTGAGGAATTAGGCACGAGGGTCACCTTTGCACCCCACACAGGATCTCCCCTTCAGGAAAGTTGGACCAACTCCAACAAGCTTTGTCTGGCCATTCCAATTTGTAGATGTAGAATTATTTTGAAAACAAACTGCTGAAACAGTGCTTTGGATTTTGGATATCTTATTAATTATATACAGACATCCTTTGGTGTCTACCACAGATTGGTTTTCGGATGCCTTACGGAAGACAAAATTCACAGATGCTAAGTCTTGCTCACTTACTTTTCCATTAACTTAAAGTCATTTCTAGAGTCGTGTGAGGTATTATTGGTTATTTATATATAATGATTAAAGTCATATTGGGTATTACTTTTAACACCTAATTCAAACACTACGTTAATAGTTGTTATACTGTAATGTTCAGAGAACAAGAAAAATGTCTATACATGTTTGGTATTTTTTTGTTTTCACTTAGTGGCTGGTTGAATTTATGGATGTGGGACCCACAGAGAGAGAACCCAAAGATATGGAGAGCTGAGTGCCTATACAGATTTACAGATGTGCACATGTCCTACATAGATACAGATACACGCACACACATGTGTATACACAGAAAGATGGGGACTTTAGCATGAACCCCAACTGCTGGCTCCCAAACTCAGCAAAACAAGTCCAACCTTGGAAACGCACTATGCGTCTCACAGCAGAATCAAATACAGGTGGAGCAGGAAGCCTGGGTCCTAAGTCCTTGGGTTTCCGATGGCAGAACAGCCTATCCCCCTTTCTAAGCAGGAGGTGTTAAGCTCTATAAGCCAAGCAACTTTCACTCCATGTTCATTCCACCATCTCCTCCTCCCTGCCACCCTCGCATCCCTTCTTCACCCTCCGCCAACCACAAGACGCTCCTGGTCCTGAAGGAAGTTCAGACTACAGGAAAAGCTGGTCTCCAGGGGGCAGGGCCACACAGGACATTTCCAGGCCTCCTGTGTGGTTTCTGAAGCAAGCATGAAGAAAATAAAATACCCTCTCTGCTACGGTTAGAGGAATTCTTATGATCCTTCTCTTAAAGGCTTCAAGTAAGTATGACAACAGAGAGACACTGGAGGGAGCTCCAGACATCTAGCAACAGAAAAAAAGGCTGAAATTATGTAGCACTCTAAGACTGAATTGAGACGTTACTGTCTTTTGGGATAATGTGGGGAATTCTGTCTTTTCTGGCCACTGTGTTCATCTTTACTATGGATCCAGAACAACAGGTAATGATGTCACAGTGAGGGTGTGCACGTGCGGGGCCCACCGGGCCGGCAGACAGAATCACCCTTAACTTACAACTTCTTAGCCAAAAAAGAGGCCAATTATTCTTGGCTCCCACATGACCTCTTCAAAGTATACCCTGGAAATCTCAGAGGGCTCTTTCAAGCAGAACGATTTAAGAGACAGAGGAAAATAACAAAAGGGGGATCAGACCAAGGAGAACCCTGTTCAAACTGGGCAAGGTTTGCTTTTCCATTTTCTACTTCAAGATGCTTTGCCCTTTGGGAAGAATCTGACCCCTGTGCCCACCTTTCCTCTCTGGAAACCACCCACGATGGGAGGGTCCCCAGCTCAAGTCTGTCCTTGGATGCAGATCCTAACCAGGCACAAGCAGCTCTGATCTGACAGGGCCTTGAGAGAGATGTTGGGTTAGGGGACATTTTGACACTCTTAAGGGCACTGTCACACTCAGCCTTCTGCTGGCCTTTAAAGGAGCAGCTCACTGGTTCAGGGTCCTTCATTTGTATTTCAGCTATGACTCCAGCCCCCAGCCCGCAGACACAGACACGCTCTATAAGCAGGCCGTTTTCCCCACAACTTCCTGTGCGATGACAGAGGCCAGGCCATGCTTTAAGGGCTCATCTTCTGACCTCTCTTCAGGGTCTGACTGCACAGGAGGGGCTGTCCCATCTACAACCTCACGTCTAACACCTGACTTTCTATTAATAAGCACACACATGGCTTCTTGTTTCCAGCCTGGGAAACCTTCTTCCTTCATCCAGCAATCTCTCTCAAGCACCTAAAATGTCAATGCTATTGTATGAGGCCTGGAAGATGTCCTAGCACTTGAGTAATTGCTCAAATGAGCCTTTTGCATTTGGGTCCCCTGGGATATCACCCGCGGCGACCTATCAGCAGCAAGTATCCACACTTCAGTCCCTCACTTCCCCCTGCAGAACAGAGTCCCATAAAAGTGTTATGTGAATTTACATTCACACTTAGCACACAGAACAGAATATAAATCTGCTCTGGATTAGTAAGTGTATCACAGGCACATACAACATTATAGGCAACTCTTGGTTCAGGGCACGTCTCTACCTTATGGAGGAGACTATTTATGCCCTAATCAATAAAAACTCAAAGTCCCAGCTGCATGCTGTGCTGTAACAACTATATGGTAAGCTTAGAAACTCATCTGTATTTTGAGTTTTGTGTTGGAACACCTTTAATTTCCCTTTTTTTTTTTTTTTTTGGTACTGGGGATCGAACTTGGGTCCCTCCACTTGCAAGGCAGGCGGTGCAACCACTGAGCTAAATCCCTGGCCCAGTACACCTTTAATTTTCTAGCCTAGCTCCTTTCAATTCCATTCAATATCTTTGCCAAAGCCCACTCTGAAGTCATGCACCTTGGAGATAGCAATGATGTATGCTGCAATTCAAAGACCTCTCAGGGAGCTACACACAGAAAGAAAACTGACCAATAATGTAGGAAGCAATAAAACAATTTTTTTTTTGAAAAGCGCAAGTTTCATAAAATGTTAGTGCTAGAACGGAAGAGATCTCGGAAATGGACTATGCAAGCTCTCTTTGGCAGACGAGCCATCCACGCATCTGGTTGCCATGGGTGATCAGAGGAGTCCTCCTCCCAACTCCTGTCTTCTACTCTATCAGAGATGGCTTGCAGCACACCCTGACCCTCTGTCTTGGCTAATATTTATGTGCACCATGTACAAAATACAGCTAATGTCCTTTATGGAGCACTCATGTAATCAGTGGGTGAATGAAGACATTAAACTTAATGGGAGGTGAAAGAAAAGTCAGTAAATGGGAGAGGCAATGGGCTTGGGGGGTGGGAGAGGGGCTGGGCTTGGGTGCTCAGGGCAGCATTTCCTCTACTCTCCAAGGCTCTGGGAACTGATCATAAACTATCCCAGGAGAAGGAGCTTTTCCCACATAGTGCTCATTTCTGGAAGGTTAGACTATAAATACGTTTGAAATATACCTGTATGTTTTTCTCTTGCTTTCAAGGAAGAGTCCGTGATTTATTCACTGTGAGGTCTCAAAACAACTCTTTTTCTTCTTTTCCTTTCTTTTCTCTCCCTAAAACTTTCCTTCATTAAACCAGAACCATGACAGATGAAGTCAGTGGAATATTTGAAGGCATGTAAAGGTAAACAGAATTGTCCAGATTCTTTTCCTTTCTGAATTAATCATACCACAGAGAACCCAAGTGACAAACTTTTTTCAAGATCCTCAAGGAAACTTAAACCCATTTTGATCTGTTCATAATCAGCAACCCACTGAGTCACCTGTATTTCTAAGGTAAGGTGAAGATCAATTAATACAATCCTAACAAATATTAGGCAAGTGTATCTCCCGAAGGCACTGCAAGACATTCCACTGCCCTAATATCTGCACCTTGGGACCAGATGTGTAAAAGTTCACGTGGAAGGAGGTGGGACCATCTCCGAGGATGCTGTGGCTCAGAGACAAAAACGGATGTGCCCAAGATCACCCAGAAAGGAGAAATAATGACTATCAACTTGGCTTTGATTTTAAACATTACCTTGTGGGCCACCCCCCTTACCCCAAGGTTTTAACTTCAGATTGGTGAAACAAGATCCTTATTCAAATGTTTTCCAAAAAATGTTCTCCTCTAAGACAATGCCTTTATAATTCAACATAATACGAGTGGAGTGAAGCTAGTAGGGTCCTGCTGTGTGAACCAAGGCCCAGGTGGACAACAAAATGTTGGTGACACTTCTCCCAATGGCACAATGAAATCATTAGATGATGGCCTTCCCACGGAAGGTCTGCCCTATGGGATATCTTGGTCCATGCTCCCCAGAAGTCGCTCTGTCACTGGATGCTGAACACAGCTCATATATGTTTGCTTATATCTCAGTTCAAATAGTACTATGTTTTGGATCTTCAATGTCTCCTAAAGGCCCGTGTGTTAAAGGCTCAGTCCCCAGCTTGGTGCTAACAGGAAGTGGTAGAAACTCCACGAGGTGGGGCCTAGAGGGAGTTCTTCAATCACTGAGATGGTGCCCTTGAAGGGATATTAGGGCTCTGTCTCCTTCCTCTCTCTGCTTTCTTGTCCCCGTGAGGTGAAGAGCCAAGTTCTACTGTACACTCTCACCAGGACGTGCTGCCTTGCCACACTCTAAAGGCCGTGGGGCCTACCAACAACAGACTAAAACTACTGGGGCTGATTCTTCAACCTTCTCAGCAGCTTGCTGCCTCGGAGTAAGGCAGGAAGAGGCAAATGCTGAGAATGCCGAATGGGGGCAGAGTTGTACCAGTAAAAAGGAATACGATCCTGAGAACACCTACGAACCCAGGACCTTGAAGACAGAGAATGGGGTCCTAAATAGCATGGGCCTCCCACTATGCTTTGTAGTTTGATAAGAAAATTTCTACCACTCGGGAGCCGGGGGACACATCTCCCTACTCACTTGGTAACAGAGTAAATGAGTAACCAATCATCAGCAGTCAAGTTGTCACAGGATGGAAAGAGGAGCTCAAGTGACATTCCAGACAGGTGCCCGAGGGCCTGTGAAACTTGAGTTACTTAGAGTCTCTCTTAAATAAACAACAGTCATTGTAAACACTGGCTTCACCAAAGCCTGCTTTCACATTCCATCTCTCAAATTTCCAGAAGAATGAGGAATATGATGATATGGTAATAAAAGCTAGTAATTTACCCTTTATTCTCCAATAGCAGCTAAGTTCTTGATATGACTTCTGTCACTTAATTTTAATAACTCATGGTTTTGATGATAAGGAATAGAAATGGGATTAAATAACTTGTTCAAATTTTCACAGCTAGAAAATTTGGCAGCTGAAGTAGAACTTGAACCCAGTTGGGGCTAATTCTAAAATCCAGTCCCTACCTTGGCACCCAGAAGGGTATTTGGTACGCAGTATGTGTTTCATAAATATTGGTGACTAAATGGATAAAGTGGCTAAGATACAAGGTGTGGCCAATCAAATGGCATATTCTGTGAGCTTCATTCTTCACCTAAATTGGTTAAATACAACTTAGTCATTTAGCATAGCAGAAACAGTCATTATAGTCAAACCATGGCTTGGGGTCGATACTTGCTACTCAGGAATAAATGACTCTAAGTTGGTTTGACATTTATTTTCTAAAACCAATTCAGCTCTGCTCGGATATTTACTAATCAGCACAAGATGGCTACCAGAGAAGGGGCTCTGTCCCACAGCACTGCCTCTCTATGCAAAATACAGCAATAGTAAAAGGAAAAAATTTAAAAGCATGGTGTATTAGTCAGTTTTCCTGTGGCTGAGACATAATAGTTGATTACCCACAAATTAAAAGAGGAGAGGTTCAATTTAGCTCACAGTTTGGAGAAATTTGGTCCACTATTGGCTGGCTCCAAGGCAGGAACGTCCTGGCAGAAGGGTGTGGGGGAGGAAAGCTGCTTAGCTCATGGCGACCAGGAAGCAGAACAGGGAAACAGCTCCGGAGAGGAAGGGGCCAGGGACCATATATAGTACCTGAGGACACGCCTCCACGATCCACCCAGACAAATGCAGGAGCATACTCCACTCATCTGCTAAGGGTTTTTTAAACCAATGAAGTTGACAAGGGAATTGTAGTTATGAGCACATCGTTTTTGAATTAAGAAAGACAGTTTTGAGGCTATTTTAACAGCCTGCAGATACAAAAAAAGAGTCCAAGTCCCTCCTTGTTCCTCCTCCTCACGTGCGTTCTGTGGTTTTGAAAACAACTAAGTACTGGTTTTACAGAAGTTTCATGAGACTGTCCGCCCCCTGCTGGCCTCCTGTGGAAGCTGCCTAGGCTGACAACAACATAGGACATGCTGGATGAGAAGTCAAAACAAGGAACAGGCTTAAGGTGGTTCTAAAGCGTGCTTTTGGCATTGGAAAAAATCAACCCTTCAACATTCAGCTGGGGCCCGGTAATGTCCTTGGGCTGCCACGAGTAGACATCAAGTCGCCGAAAGTGTATGAAGAGCTTGAAGTAAAGAGGCGAGAGCCAGTGTAACCCAGGGGCTCCTACTTTCTGTGAACCTGGGCAAGTTAAAACCTCTTTCTACTACCTTTCTTTCCTCTATTACCAACAATTCTGAAATACTGTGACTGTACTGCACCCAGAAGTAATGTCTCATCCCTGGAGGAATTTATAACCTAGATGATGATGTGACCAGTTTCCATGAGCCAACTAAAGAGCCAAGCAAGCGCTGAGAAGCCCTCTACGGAGGAGGGGAGCCTGCAGTGACCTCTGAAGAACATATCTGTTTACTAAGGTGAGGAGCAGGTGCACAGAACAGTCCTCTCCCATACCTGCTTTAGGATTTCTCACTAATCCCTCATCGGTTCTGTCGAGCTTTTCTGATGTAGCAATATTCTGGCGACTGATTCAAGCAGTGATTTGTCTAAACCTGCGTAAAAGTGCTTTCAGACCTATTATTTAGCACTTTACCTCACTATGCAAAAGTCCAAATATATAAAATAGTGCGATTATTTTCTTTATTGAATTACTCTTATTTTCCAACGTTTGCATCATCATGTGGTTTCTTCAAATTCTGAACCTTTAATGAACTACATGCATATTAGATCACAGGTAAACAACATCTGGGGAGCAAAGAGAAGTTTCAAGAAGTCTCTTCCTATCAGCTTCTTTTGAACGAGAAGGACCACTGCTAAAGGTGTAAAATACTTCCCAAACAAAAGGCTGAAGGGTGTGCTCTTGGGGAAAGCAATATCACATGCATAATCAATAATAACTAAGTTCCATATCTTTTTGACTCCAGGGTACAGCTATCACTATTAGCACATGTTACTTCAATATTGATATTGAATTACATTCAATTAAATTCAATGATCTGGCACAAATGAAAACTATATGTGAAAGCGGGATGCATTTTATTGGTAGTACTCAGTGAAAGTCCTTGAGGTGGCTATGCTTGTTTTTGTTTTGGAAACAGGGTCTCACTATTTAGTTCAAGTTGGCCTAAAACTCAGGATCTTCCTGCTTCAGCCTCTCGAGTGCTGCGATTACAGGTATGCACCACCATGCCCGGTTAATGACATGGTTGTTGCTGAAATCTAGAGAGTTTGCCTATGATTGTGGCAGCATAATCTGGTATTTTCCAGATTCTTCTAGTTATCTTCTTAAAGGGTAAAACAAAAATCTTGCAGGCTGCCCGCAGGATTTAGGATACTGAGGAATGTGAACAGATAGGAAAGAATGAGAGACAGCAGAGATACAGATCATTGACAAGGTTCAGAGATAATCAAACTCCTGCCCGTAACTGATCTGGCTCACAGTGTATAGGGAAGGAATGTGAATTTCAGTGAAAGTCCTGCTGAGATGGACCTCATCACACTTTTCTGAGACTGTCTTACAGGGAAGTGATTTATCCACCCACTAAAGTTCAAAATCATTTGATTCATAAGAACCAACACTAATGTTTCCCACAAGTATGTCTCACATCCCTTTGCAGATTCTCTCTTCTTGAGGTTAACATCAATGTGCTGATTCATGTCTTCATCTCCAGGTATCTTGTTTGGGGGAAGCACTCAAGAAATACTAGTTGAATGTGTTACTAAATGTAAGAAATGTAGATTGCTGTATTAGGGCAGTAAAAATCTTGTTGGATTGTGTAGGTAAATCCTGAGGTTGCATAAAATTCATCTGCAAGCAGATTAACAGAAATATTGATTCCCTGAATTGTGAATTGTACAAGACAACCGGCCAATAGCAGAGAACCTTCTAAAAGACTTCTCTTGCTATGCATGTTTCCAAGGGTTCAGGCCACAATTTGCATCCCGAAGCTCAAAAGTGCAAAAGTTAGTTTGAAGTAAGTCATGTTTTAACAGTGAACCACTATTAGGATCGGATAAACATCCAGCTTAAGGTACCTTCCTGTGAGTCCTTATCTACCCAGGGTTCCAACTGCATTGCAACCTTTGATGCCTTATCTCAGAGGCCCATAATTAAGGCTACATACACTCCTCTCTGCTTATGTTGAGCCTAAAACTTTCCCTTTCCCCAAGAAACAAAACAAAACAATGAAACAAGCCCACCAAGCAGCTAAACTGAATTCAAATATCCATACAGTTCTATCCATGACAACTGGCTCAGTTTTTCAGCAATTTCACTTCCAGGGCTCCCCATTCCCAAGGACAATGGGAGAAAACAGGCTCTGATGTCACAAACTTCGGCACCTCTCATGGAGTTAATTAAATCTCCTAGGACTCCTTCACCCACACCCTAAGAAATTTGAAGGGTGTGCAAAATCTAAACGCAATTCAACACCATCAAAATAAAAGCCCTTTAACATATAAAACTCAATCTTGAGTTTCTTTGTCTCTTTGCCCCCCACAGAGCAGTACATTTCCAAATTCCCTAAAGGTCATGAGTTTGGCAGTGGAACAATACATCCCCAGAGCGACTGCCTGGTGAGAATTTATCCCTCTGGCCTATGCTGTGGGGTTGTTGTCTCTCCTGGGTGCTGCAGATGTCATCAGAGAGGACAGAAACTCACCCTCCGGGGAGATGGGGGATCATCAGGTGCCTGCCATCAGGTGCCGGGAGGCACAGAATCAGACCTTTTGGCATCAGGTGCTGCCCTCCAGGGACAGGGGCAGGAAAGCCCTGAGCTTCTCTAGTCTTAGGGTAATTACGGTTTTTTTCACTCCCTGACCTTGGTTGAGGTCACCTTATCCATGAAGGAGAAGGGGAAGGAAAGAAGCACTTGCTGAATACTTTATTTTAATGTGGCGGTCATGACACTGCCAGCTTAGTCCTCAGGCCACTCAGCACAGCAGAGATGATCACAACATACAAATGCAAACTGACGCGCAAAAAAGCTTCTTCAATGTGACGCAGGGAGTTCATTATGGATGCTCGAGTCAAACCCAGGCCTGTCAAGTTCTTAGGTCCAGTCCGAACCACATACACTGCCCTTCAAAAACCAAAAGTGGATTTTTAGGTAAAAACATAGCTTGTCTGTTGAGGCTCTAGACCCATCCTTTTTGTTATAGATTTGGGCTATAACATGTGCCTAATACACAGAGTTTGGTCCCTGGACTATGAGTTTATGTCTGTAACGTGGAAAACCAATCCTTTTCAGAAGCCTACGTAGCAGTGATACTGCATACAACAAATGTTTATAGAGGGGTGAATGAATGTGACTCACTGGGTGAGAAAATATATCAGTTAATAAGTGAATGCACGAATGAAGGCTGACAAGCCCATACTAGGACTGAGTCAGCAAAGCTGGCCTTTTCCATCACTATAATGAAATGCCCAAAGCAACGAACTTAGAAGGAAACAAGGTTTTAGCTCACACTTCTAGAAGTTCAGTCCAAGATCAAGTGGCCTCTTTCCTTTGGGACCTTGGTGAGGGTAGTACATTATACTGGGAATGCAAAGTAGAACAAACCACTTAGACCATGAGGCAGAGCACAGAGAGGAAGGACAGAGTAGGATGTCACAGTCCCCTTCATGGGGACAAAGGACCTCCCACCAGGCCTCACCTCTCAAAGGTCCCTCAACTACCCCACAGTGCCACCTTGGGGGTTTTTGGGGGACTCTCATCCAAATGCAGTACCCATCCTGGGACTGGATTGGCAGCATCACCCTTTGGAAAGCAGTGCATGTTTATTACCATGTCATGAGCCATGTGGTGTGATGTTATGGTGTTTGAAGAAAGCCTTTGTGTGGGGTGGTGGTCTGGTCTTTTTCACAGAAAGGCACCCACCTTATATGATGCTGATTTTTTTTTTTTTGGGTACTGGGAATCAAACTCAGGACCTTGTGTGTACCAGGAAGGTGGTGGCACTACTGAGCTAAATCCCTAGCCCCAAAACGATGCTGATTTTTAACAGCCACTCAACTCAGCCCGAAGCCCAAATCTCCTTTGGAAGTACCTAGGTTAGGGACAAATATGAGAGAGGTAGCTATTTGGGCAAACAAGAGCTATTTAACCTTCCTACAATGCAGTTCTAAAACTGAAATATTCTCACAGTCAGAAAGTGGGAGGGCCTTGGATTCAGCTCAGTGGTTCTGCTGCCTGCCTCGAAAGCACAAGGTCCCGAGTTCAATCCCAGTACCAAAAACAAAAAGGGGGAGAAAAAAAAAATCAAACACTGCTCCACTTTTAATTTTGAAAATGAAACAATGATTGTAGAAGAGATGTCTAATCTGGAAGATAAGGAGCTAATTTCTTTCTATAGCTTCAGGAGCTAATTAAAAAGTGAGGAGGCAGTGATTATATACTCAGAGGTACCGATGGGCCCCTTCTTTTCCACAGTGTAGACAGTCTCATGCCGTGCTATCATAGTAAGGGTCAGATGCTTGGTACAGAAATGGATTTCTGCTCTTTTCTATCCCTCACTATTTGGGGACCCTGGTTAATTCCTCGGCACACTGTGTGCTGAGGTGATGAGACAGCATTCAATCAAATGAAGGACGAGAGACTGAGGTCACAAGGCTTATGGGTCCCTAGGCAAACCGTCCAACCAACTGGGGAATAATCCCTGCCGCTACAAAGGCCTGGCCTTCTCCCTCTCTCCACTCAGAATTCACTTCAAGTTATTATAAAGAAGCTAAAGATAAAACAGCATCTGCATAATGAAACACTAATCCTCAGAATGCAACGCCCACGACACAAATGAATGCGAGACAGAAGATATCCAAATGTCTAGACTTATTCAAACCTGTTTCTCGTAGTTGAGACTTGTACTCTGCTTCGGCAGCTTAGGAAGCAGGCACTGGTTGTACACACACAACCAACAAGCCGAGCCCGGTAGAAGTCCTAGAACCACCCCCACCCGGGACTCTGCCTTCAGTCTAACTATACACACACAGTAATGCCACCCTAAGCCAACAGCAGCTTACTGAAAATACAGGCAGTCTGAAGCATGAAGAGGAGGTAGATGGCTTTTATCCTTCCTTCTACTCCGTATGTTGGCACACTGGATGTTTCCACTTAATTCCATCTTTCTAGTTTTGACTTTTGTGGTACTGGGGATTGAATCCAGGGCTTTCCCACTGAACAATATTTCCAGGCCCCTTTTAAATTTTGAGAGAGGATCTTGCTAATTTGTTAAATTGTCCAGGCTGGGTTTAAAGTTGTGATCCTTCTGCCTCAAACTCCCAGAGTACTGGGATTACAGATGTGTGGCACCACACCCGATTTACTTCTTAAAAATCAGTAAAATGCAACAATTTAAGGATCTGTGGGTTTGTGTTTAGCACAGTGGAATGAAAGTTGTCTTCTAGGATGAACATCAGCTATAATTAGCTGAGTGTATACAGCGGGGCCCTTCTGTACCAATAAATTCTGCATCAATAGATTGAATCAGCTGGGGATTATAATGTTCCCCAACACTGCTTTGCATTTGCTGCACACCAACTACTACACTGAATCCATGCGAATGAAGGGATCTGCAGACAGCATTTAATCAGCACAACCATGAGAGGCTGAGGCTGTGGTGCTTATGGGTCACCATTAAAACCACCCAACTCATTTTGGAATGATCCCTGTACTAATCAATTCAGAAGGATGTGTGCAGGTTATATGCAAATACTATGCCATTTTAAGGGACCAGGGCATCCTCAGGTTGTGGTAACTGAGGCTGGTCCTGGCACTAAGGATCCACTGAGGACCTGAGAGATGATTGTTCTACATCTCAGCTTTGTACTGGGGGCCCGAATGTTATTCTCATTTCATTTCTGTAACAGTTCTCAGGCTTGCATTTCCCTAGTGATGACACCAACTGTGTCCTCTGGCAAATTACTTTACACCTTGGTTTCTCCAGTAGATGTGATAATTTAGAAAAATGAGATTAAATAAAGTAAAGATAGCCACTTAAGTAAAAGTATGTTGGGATTGAAAAAATTCATAGAAGAATTTATACATCTATGAGGACTTGAAGAAATACAACTTCATTCTCTCAGAAGGGCCCCACAATTCAGACTGAAATTATGTAAAATGACTTCCTCCTAAAAAGTCTAAATTAGATTTTGCTGGGTCAGTAATGGTGCACTACACCTCTACTTTCCTTTCCATCCTTTATGCCTATGGCCTCTGACAAAGCTTTTGCTATAACCATGGAACATAAAATAGAGCAATCTATAAATTATAAGAACAATATGTACTTTGTAGGGCTGTGGGGAATCTAATGAGAAAATGCACAAAAAGTACTCAGTGTAGTGCCTGGCACATTAAAGTATTCATAGGCATCAATTATAGCTTTCGTTCTCTTAGTAGATAAACTTTTATTTAATAGAGATATGTTTTTCTAAGGAGATCTCCAACTTATCTTGCTTGAACATCTTAAACTTTAAATCCTTCCAGCCACACACTGACCTTCCAAATACCATCCCATTTCACTGCATTTTGTCCATGGTTCCTTTGTGTTTTTCCACTCTTAGTACAGCCATGGATCCACATATCTGGATATCTCTAGTATATTGTTAGTTTCTGGAAAGCAGAAACACTGCTTATCTGTGTACATGTACTAGAAAATGGTTTGCATCTTGCAAAATGCACTCTTTAATAAGTATTTATTAAATAAATGAATGCATAAGTGAATAAATAAATATAGGATGGAATAAATCCTGGAGCCCAACAAGTCCCTACTCTACCAATGCTTTCACTTTTTTTGCCTTTTTGAAACACTGAGGATGGAACTCAGGGCTTTGCAAATGCTATGCAAGTGGCCTACACCTACACCCTACAATGCTTTAGTCTTTGATAACTTTCTCTAAAATAAACACTTAGCGATACCACCACTCCACCTTAGCACCGCTCTCAGTGCAGGGGAGGAGGCGGCTTCCTGGCCACCATAGCTCACCACTCCCAGCACAGAGGAGGTGAGCCACACGGCCACCAGCAGCAGCCGCCCTCCTGCCTTGAAATGAGAAGACACGTAAACAAGCCTCAAAATCAGACTTCCAGATCACCCACCCCAGCAAATCCAAAGGGAAATGAGATGGAACACTCTTGATACTCAACCACCTGGAATCCCTGAACTGGCAAGAAAAAGAGGATCTGGAAAAAATGAAATCAGAAATAATTTCTCGGATAACAGCAGAGATTGTGCCCATACTGCAAGATACGATTAATAAATCTAGAGAGGACACAGATAAAAAAAATAGAGGAGCTGAGGAAGATGATGGAATTTCAACATAGGAAACAAGTGGAATCCATAAAACAGATGCAAACAGATTTCCAGGAGATTAAAAACTCCATTGAAAGTCTATGCATCAGAATGAACCAATGTGAGGACAGAATTTCAGATATAGAAGATAAGATTGCAATTAGTGACCAGGAAAATAAAAATTTCTTTAAAAGTGTAAGGGACCATGAGAAATCAATCCAGCAGCTGCTAGACAATGCAAAGAAGAATAACATAAGACTGACTGGAGTCAATGAAGAAACAGGAGAGAGTACAGATGACATTAAAAAAACTGTTCACAGAGGTGATGGTAGAAAACTTCCCAAGCAGGGGAAAAGAACTTGACATACAGATAAGTGAAGCATATAGGACTCTGACTAGCCTTGATTAAAAACAAAAATCTACACATAGGCATATAATAGCTAAGATTCCAGAAACACAACAAAAGAACAAAATTCTACAAGCAATTAGAGAAAAGAAACAAATCACATACAAAGGAAATCCCATCAGAATCACAGCAGACTTCTCAATGCAAACCCTCAAGGCAAGAAGAGCTTGCAGTGACATATTCCAAGCCCTAAAAGAAAACAGCCTCCAACCCAGATTGATGTATCCTGCAAAACTATCTTTCAAAATTGACAGAGAAATATGATACTTTCATGACAAAGAGCACCTTAGGAACTTCATGAATACCAAAACCAGCACTCCAAAAAATTTTAGACAATATCCTAGGAAAAGACAATTAGGATCACAACCCCAGGAAGCCCAGCAGAAAGAATCCATTGAAAACAACAAGAAATTAAGCAAAGGGGAAGGATCCGACAAAAAGAAAAAGTCATGACAATGATAAGGCACTATGTATCAGTTATAACCATCAATGTTAATGGTCTCAATTCACCAATGAAAAGAAATAGACTGGCAAAAGGGGTCAAGAAGCAAGATCCAACAATATACTGCATACAAGAAACACAATTAAAAAAGAAACTCAGACTGAAAGTTAAAGGGTGGGAATCAATACTCCATGCGACAGGAACCTGAAACAAAGCAGGAGTAGCTATCCTCTTTGCAGATGAAGTGGATTTCAAACCAACACTGATTAAGAGAGACAAAGTGGGACACTACATCCTTGTAAAGGGAAAAATCCAAGAGGAAGAGATGACAATCGTAAATATCTATGCACCGAATACTAGTGTGCCCAACTATATAAAACAAATACTAACAGACATGAAAAATCATATAAGCACTAATACAATACTAGTGGGGGACCTCAATACCACACTGTCACAAATAGATCAACTAGACAAAAAATAACAAAATACTAGAACTCAATCCAACTCTTGAACAAATGAACTTAACAGATGTTTACAGAGTCTTCCACCCCACAAAATCAGAATACACATTCTTCTCAGC
>NW_004624756.1:10048795-10065978 GCF_000247695.1 Heterocephalus glaber | reverse complement strand
TGGAATTAATATGAGAAAATGGAAAAATGGAAACAAAGTCTTTGTAAATAGGGAGGGATGGAGGGGTTGAAGGGAGGGGGAAAATAAGAACCAAGAGGTTATGTATAGGTGCCAATGATGAATGCCATTATATTGTATATCTAAAATATACCAACAAAATTAAATTTAAAAAATAAAATAAACACTTAGCATTCCTTTCACAAGCCCCAAATAAGTTCTGTAATATACAGTACATAAAAGTTAAATGTTAACAATACATCTCCTCGAGTGACTTGTTACTAATAAGATGTGAATGAACAGGGAACAAAACTAAGATGAAAAGTGGGGCACAAAGCAGTATTGCGTGGCTAAATATCAGACCGAGGTGGATTTTGTGGAAAATGCTATCAACAACAGAATGCAACGGAGAGAACAAAAGACACTGCTCACTGAAGACAGAATAATGGCAATGCCACAGTGAAGGCAGAAGTACCTCATTCCTATTTGTGCCTCTGTATTTCTCACCAAAGTATCAGAGAAGCACAGTGAAAAAATACTTGAAGCCCACGACACAGGCAGATTTTCTGAGAGCACTTAGCCCTCTGAATTTGTTCAAGGGGTCAGATCGATCTAAGTAAATTATGTCCCATGACCTTGAAATCATTTATAAAGGAGATTGTGAAAGCGTGGTAGGTCATCTTTTTGAGGCATCACTATAAACCAAAGTAGTGCTAGAACACTGGAGACAGGCAACTCTTGGAGGTGAAGTTGATTTCATTCTGGAATAGATTATTGGTGACAGAGCTTGGAAACTGATCCCCACCAGGTGACTTGGTACTCAAAAAAGCTTTCCTACTTTAGCATAAGAATTCTAGGATAAGGAGGAACAAGGATTTCAAAAGTCATCTGACGTATCATCATTGCTTCTCTTGGAAAAGACAAATACTGTATAAATGCATAATATTTGATAAAACAACAATTTTGGTATTCATTTTCTCATTCCGAAAGTCAATGAACCAAACAGTCTATCCATGTAACATTGATATAGATCATATAACACATAGATGGATCTATCTAACAAACAGCTAGGTTCCAGAGAGACTATTTCTAGGACTTCTAGGAGATTTCTGGTCACAAAAATGAGACAAAAACCAAGAATCATCCAAAGCCACAACCCTCAATGGAAGACAGAATAAGAATCAGAGAAAGAGTGTCAGAATTTTTTAATGGGCTATCCAGTTGTACAGCTTATGAATACAACACCTAGCTACCAAACAATTGATGCCATTTGGGCTTGAAGTAGTAATTCATGAGTCATTCCAAAAGAAGATGAATCATAAATTATTAATGTCTCATACTTAAAAGGATATTGGCACTATACAATAGTATTACACTGAGACATAAAGTAAACAATCAAGTACATGTTCAGCAATACAATATAGTTCAACTCCCTGGCATTACTACTGCATTCCATGGCTCAACCCCAAACCATCCCTGCTCCCCGTAGAGCATGGTGGAAGTTATGGGGGTGAAGAGGCAGACCAGGAACTATTATCTAACCTAAGAAGCTTTTGAAGAGCAGGTGCTCATTCTCTGGCCTAGTTGGCTATGGTCCAAGGCCATTTCATTCTGGTGCAGAGATCCCAGGACTAAAGACAGTTTGAGGGGTCAGTGGCTTTTTTTTTTCTTTTTTTTACAACACACACACACACACTCACTCACTCACTCATACACCCCACTTCAGTAGCCTTGGAGGATACAGATATTTTGCTACAGCATAAATGCACTCTTTAAATGATAGAGAGTCACAGATTAATGTAAATTATTTCAAACTTCACTGAATGACAAATGAAATAGAAGTCACCATGTCACCAATATTCTCCATGATGTGAGCTGGAGTAGTCTCTGCTACTTTTTATTCCTACAGTAAGAAGGCAGAGACTCTCAATGTCTCTGGAGACCTTCAAACAAATGAACAGCTAGTTCCCAGGGTGACAACTTTCTAAATAAATATTAAAAGCATTTACTATCTGTATCACTTATGTAGTCGAGATGGGAGCTGGGAATAGGCCCCAAACATCTGTGTGTTTTTAACAATAGCTCTGCTGTTGCATCAACAGAGTATCAGAAAGATCATCTTAGAAGTTATGCTGGTGTTCTTCACATGTCCACACAGCCCATAGAGAGACACATCCATAAATGATCACATTACTCTGCCTAAAATGGCCAAAAAGTCAGAACCAAACAAAGCACATAGTGCCCTGAAGCTGGCTGTGATTTATATTCAGTGTGACAAAGCTTTACTCTCAGATCTGAAGTAATTATTAGAAAGTGAGAAAACAGACAACTTTGGGAAAGTTGGGAGATGGCTTTATATTTTAGGTTGCCACTAGATAGAATGACCTATAAAAATAACTTGGAGGACTATTACAACCAGAGCATATAAAATCGAACTGTTCTCTCATATTTTAATGATTTAAACCGCTGAGAGACAAAAGCTGAGAACATGTATATAATCCACCTAATTTTGCACAATTCTTCTGCAGTTGCACAGCCGTTTTTCACTACATCTGTCCCTCACTTACATGTGATATACACATTTACTGGTTTCTGGCATAAAACACTCAGGCTGGCCGACACTCCTCTTTTTGACTCATACACAAAACCATAAGGTTCCCAACTGGAACAGCTAGTAGGACAGACGGACACTTTTGTAGGTTTTTATTGGGTTCATTCAACTCAAATTGCCAGTGTAGCATGAGCTTTGAAAAAAGTTGCTTCCAGCGTTCCTGTTTTAACGTAGCATGAGAAGACAAGTTCACATGTGTCTACGGGTGAGAACATTCAAACTGAAACTTCACATTATCAATCAGTGGCATCATTTTAACAGGAGCAAGGACACAGGAAACAGAAGCTAAATCATTTACTGCACTAAGACATATAATTGTCCCCGTCCCGGATGGATAAACAATGACTAAAACATGCAACTTTTAGATAACAGATTGCTCCAGCTCTGAGATTGGGAGCTGGAATGCAATGTCGAAGTGCTTAAGCTTTTCAAGTTTGAGCCTTTCCTGTTCCTCTAGATGGGGATTTTTCAAAAATATTTTGAGTGCAAAAAGCTGCAGAGTTAAACACTGAGCCGCCTCCTGCTTTACAAGGTTAATCCAGGCTCAGGGGTGAGGCAAGCAAAGTCAAGCAGATGCAGAGCTCCTCACACATGTGAGGGAAAGACATGCGTGTGAGCACACAAGCACTTGTTAGAACTGAGTGTGCAGGCATATACATGTGCAAAGAGGAGTGTGCATGACCACAAACATGTGCAGGCTGAGTGTGTGCATACAAACAAGTGCAGGGAGCTGGCATACATGCACCCAAGCATGTGTGGGTCATAAGTGGACACACATGAGCAGCAGCCATGACTGTGTATGCAACACATGCTAAAAGAGCAAATATGTATAAGCACATACCCATGGGGGTACGTGTGCAACAAGATATGTGCAGAGGTGAGTGTGAATACATTGTCAGGTGAGAGTGGACACACACACAGGGAATAATATGCAGACATACATGTGTGAGACTGCACATGGACACGTGCAGGCTGACTTGCTCTTACACAAGTGTGCACACTCCCACACTTGGGGAATGTACACACATGCCATTTGAGAATGCATGCTCACAGGGACGAGTGTTTGTATGCACACTTGTGCACAGGTACAGGGGTAGCTGAGCATGTACATGCACATTCCCGCATACCAAGCTGCTAGTGATCTAGTGATTGTGACAACCGCAACTCTGACAAATGAAAATCAATCGCAGTGAAGTCCCAAATGGATGGTTTTCTATGGAAATAAACATGGGAAGCAATGCCATGTAGCCAGGATTGACCTTTAAGCCCCATTTCATGGCATGGCACAGGTACTTTGTCTAATATGGTAATCCCAGCATTGAATATGCTACCCTCAGTTGCAAAGACCTCCCTGAAATAGGAATTCTGCTTCTGAAGTCCATGAGGGTGCGTGTTTTGTCTTTGTGTATTTTTTTTAAAATGGCTATATCATATTCCCTTCTGTTCCAGGTTGGAGCAGAACGGCCTCGCTTGCTGCCAAGGGCTATCCTTCCAGAGGGTCACACATTCGAGGTTTGTAGACAGCTGGGCAGACTCCGCATCAAGAAATATCAGACACTCGAGTACTCTGGCAAGACACTGTGCAAATGTTTTTGCCAATGCAGAGGCTTCAGTGGGCTCACAGCAGGTGGGTAAGTGTAACAAAGCTCGCATACAAGTGTGGTTGTGACTGTTTCCACTGAGACATTGGGCACGCTTTCTATCCTCCGCCCACCAAGGTGTCACAATAGCTCCTGTCCACCTCCCCTTCTACTGCTTGGAAAGCCTTTGCCTTACATGAACAGCCATTCCTGAGACAAATGGATACATTCTGCTCTTGCACTTGGCAGGTTTACTCTTTCTGGAAGAGAGACTTAGGCATGAGGCCTCTGGGTCTCTCCAGCTGTGGCAGGTCGGTGGCAGTGAATCCTCAAGGCCAGCTCTGCAGTGCCATCTCACCAGGGGCTTGAGGGGCTGCACCATGAAGAGGGCTTCCAGTCGCCAAGCAACTCAGCCCCAGAACTGGAATCTACCCAGTGAACATGCTTCTTTCTCCTGGTAAAGACACAGCAGCAAATCCTCCTCGCCCAGGACAGCCTCCCTGGGGGCAGGAAAATGCTACCCAACACACACACAGCAACCAGGGCCTCTGCTGTTCACAGATCTCTCTTCCATCTGTGTAACCTTGGTCATCTCCATTTTCCTGAGCTGGACCAAGGTGGTTGACTTTTAGTTCTTTCACATTCTCACAAGTCAGAGAGAAACCAGGAAAGTTAAACATTTGCTAATGAAAAGTATTTCTAATCATGCTTTTAAAACATACTATTGTCTTAAGATACCTGATCTGAGTTAGGTAAGTAATTCTGGAGAGGGACATTTTGAAAAGGGACAATTAGTGGAAGAAAGTCTGTGGGCAGAGATCCTTATAAACACACCCCCCACCCCAAATCTCTGAAAATTCTATTTTGTTAGCCCGGTTTTGAAAAACCAGAGTGCTGCATCTGATCTGTTACTGTCCATCTCTGACCGCAACAGTCCTGAAATTCTGGTCATTTTGTACAACCTCAGATTGCTCCCTCTTTGCTGCCTTTTCCTGAACAGGATCTTATTACCTACCAGCTACAGCCCTTTATTTTGCAGATGTAAATGATACAGAGGAAGGTGCATCCTCTTTCCCTTTATCCTTCTCCATTCTGAAGTCTCTTTAATAACTCAGGCACCCTTGTCAATCAACCAACCAGCCAATCATGCTGAACTAGGTCCTCCTCATGTCCTAGTAATTTAATGACAAGAATTGCTAGCTCCCAACATCCCAGACACCAAGGGCTTGAAGATCCTAGTATGTGCTAAGAGATTAGCAATTTGACTCTATTTGACTGAGACCGTTTGAGGTGCTCTTCGTACATGAGAGAATTTGCAGCCACTTGCTGCTTAGCTGGCTGCAATGTTGCTCATGTGTAAAGTAATGGAGTGGGGAGAAGGGATAGTGGCCTGGCGCATAAGCCCACAGGGCCTAACCTGGGAGAGCAGGTCAGGAGAGAAGAAAAATATGTTTATGAGTAGACAGAGTGAAATAAACAAGTTTCCAGATGAGCACAGTGCCCCTGAACTAGCAAGGTGGCTGCTGTCTTACTGAATCCTCATGTGAGTCTACTCAAGGGTTCCTGATCATGATAACAAACACTGTTGTTTCTGAGTCATTTTTTGACAGAATGTGTATCCAAGGTACACAAAACTCATCAACAGGACGAGCCTTATGTGCATGCCATTTCCCAAGGCTAAAGGCTGTGGTGACAGAATGCTGTCAGAACTCAGGATAGAAAGTCCTGTGACTTCACAAAGGACTTTCTCCTCCGTGGCATCATGCAATCCACCAGGTGATCCCACAGGAGAGAGGCGATAATTCAGGAGAAACAAAGCTTCAGAGAGGTGAAGTGGTTGGTCTAAGGCTGACAGAAGGCAAGTGGCAGACAGCATTAGGCTGTTTCTTTTGTCTTGCTACAATATCACTGCCCAACAAGCAAAATCAGAGCCGTGGGTTTCACAGGAAGGGACAGAAGATGGTGGCTGTATGCACGTGGGCAGAGCAGAGCCTGCTGGGATGAAAATCATGGGGAAAGATAGGGTTCCCTAGGGGAATTCCTGTTGGGAACATCCCTTTACCTTCTATTTGTCCTGGGCTGCATCAGCAAGCCACTGGGATTTGGTATCAGTTTTTCTGTGACTTCCTTCCAGGGTATGTCCAGTACGTATACTGCCAGGCACCAACCCCCACGAACTAACTTCTACCCCATGATGCAGTGGCCATAGTATGGGCAATAGAATTCACCATCTTGCCCGTCTACTTTCCCACTCAGAATGGCAGAGGAATGCTTCCAGAAGCTTCTGGAAGATCTCACTGGCCAAAACTGTGAAGAGGAGGAACTGTTGGGACCTTGGAATGGATTAGGAACCAGGACATTGTAGAGAAGGGGGAAGCATTTCAGGAGCAAATGGGGATGTGGGTGCTCCAGAACTCCCTGAAGGAATCCTTGGGCTAAAAGCAGCCCCATTGTCTGAGTCCTAGAACCTTCTGATGCCACTGGGTCTGGGTTGGCGACTCTGCACTTCATACCCAGGCCTCCCCTATTCCACAGTGTTCCCCTGGCACATAAGCTCAATCAATCAAAAGCAGAATGACTTCTCAGCTATTGCCCTTTGCTTTCCAAAATGCTACCAAGTACCAGTTCTCCTAGCTCTTTCCTAAAACGCACAGATGCTTCATTTCAAAGTTCTACGGAATCAGGTAAAACCAAACATCAACACATTCCACAAGACGGCTCTGTCCCCACTAATTTTACATTTGAGGCAAGGGGACCCTGCTTCATTCACTACACCAAGCTGTTCACCAAGAGGAGCCCACCAGGCCCCTGAATTCCTCACCCAAGGGTCTGCAACACCAGAGCCATTGTGCCACCTTCAGTGAAGATGACCCTCAGTTCCAGCCCAAACAGAAAGCGTGTACTGCATCAGCAAGACGGTGTTAGAGTTGGACTTCAAAGCCAGCCTGATAATAGCCTGTTTGCCAAAAGCACTGCGGGGCAAGACAGGACAGAGCACGTCGCAAGGAAGGGCTCCACGGCACATTGGCCCACAGTGCTGCAATCTGGGAGTGTGTGTCAGGCAAGGCTCAGATCCACGACTTCACTCTGGAAGGGGATCATTTGGGGGCAAAATCTGCAATCTTCTGAGAACAGGAGGCAAGAATGCTTTCAAGTTATGACTAAGGAGCCATTTGGGGAGAAGGGAGTTGATCCTGTCATTCACTTTGACAGGGCTTCTTAGCGGAAGAGGCGGAGGGGGCTGAGGAAAGGCGCCTAGAGAGGATGGAAGGTGAAGCCAGCCCAGCACATGGGAGTGAGACACTGCAATTAGAGACCTTATGGCAGAGCTGCTGGGAAGCTGCCCTGGCCAAAGGAAAATGTTGATTGGACCAGTTTTCGGAGGGAAACAGACAGTTCTTCTGCAAGCAGATGGGTGATAAATCTCTAGGGAGGAGGGTGTGTTGTTCATGTGCGAAATGGTCTTAGCCAAAGAGTAAAAGCGCCAAGCCATGTATGTAAGCAGGAGCCACCTGGCTTGCATGTGGCGGCAGGGGATGTGCGTGCGTGCGTGCGCGCGCGCGCGCATGTGATGGGCGCAGACATGAGTGGCAAAGAGGGAGAGAAGGAGAAACAGGGTGCTTTCTGCATCTCTGTCCTTTTTGCTCTTTTGCTTTACTCTCCCTCTTCCTAACACCCTCTTATTGTTTTAACCCTTTCTGGTCGAACTACAAAATTAAAAAAAAAAAAAATCGAAGTGACCATAATCATCCGCCTACAGAGGCCCAAATGAGAACAAGCCCTTCTACGAACTCACACACAGATCCCTTCTCCCCATAAAGCCTGTTCTTGTGGACTAGATCTTACAGGGGAACAAGCAGGAGGGACTCTGTAGAGCTCCCCGTGGCCCAGCTCCCTCTGCAGAAGAGGGGAAAGCCATTCCTCTCCAGGAATCCTCACCGTGCTTGCTCCAGTAATGTCTCTCTCTCGCACACGTTTAAAAGCTCTAAGAAAAAAGTGGCCCTCATTTCTGATTTTTCAGACTTTCCTATAAACACTTCTAAAGTCCGTGTAGACATCAAGGGTACCCCTTGCACAATGATCTTGCCTGCTGCCAGGTGTTAGGGCCTCAGGCCCCAGGGCTGGGACAGAAATACAACTTCCAGTCTCTCATTCGGCTTCTGCAAAACAATACCGTGTACAGATTTGGGCCTTATAATTGGGTTCTGCGAACTGTTTGCACCCCAAAGAGAAAGCAGATATGCAAAATGATTGAAGTGTCTTCTACAGGGCTCTGGGGTTGTGTTGAAACACTCTGGCTCTGAAACACTGAGACAATGTTTCACAGATTTTCAGTGACTGGAGGGATGTGGTTGTGGGAAGGCAGCTTTGCAACATGCTGAATTATTTAGCTGACTCAAACGAGCAGATTTTTATATTGACAAATGTACCTGAGATGGTCTTTAATGTTTGTGGACTGTCTTTTTGATATATAAAATAAAAGTGCAAGCCATAAAAGCATGAACAAGGAGACATGGCTTCCTTTCTGGTATAGCAGAATTATTAATAGCTAATTTTTTTCCTTTCTAGGGGGCAGTGCCAGGAATTATACCCAGGGCCTCACTTATGCTAGCCAAACGGTTTACCCTGGAGGTACATCCCTAGTGCCTCCCATCTTCTTTTAAATTTTGGGACAGTTTCACTAAGTTGCCAAGTTGCTCAGGCTGGGTTTGAACTTGTGATCCCCCTGCCTCAGCCTACCACAGAGCTGGGATTGCAGGCATGCACACCACACTCGGCTAACAATTCTTAGGTGCTCATGTTGTTGTGAGAACCCTACATTCATTAAACCTTCACGACAACGCTGTGAGGTCACTATTATTCTTAAGCCAAGTTGGCAAGCGAGGACACTAGACACAGAGGTTAAGTAACCTTCCCCACTTCGGTACCTGTAGATGGCAGAGGGGAAACTGAGGGTATCAGGCTCCCGCTGGCGAGTGCCCACCCACCTCCTGCACTGGGCTGCCTTTCTCTGCTGGCATTCACACAGCTAACTACACCACAGGGCTGACTGTGCTGTAAGTAACCAGGTAGTGAGAGCACCAAGGGCTCTGGGGGCCCGGGAGGGAGAGGCAGGTGGCTTTGGCATGAAGACAGGTGTAAGAGGAGGCAGGTGTGGATGGCAGCATGGAGCGGGGTCTGGCAGGATGGTGGGTGGAGGGGAGCATGCTGGGAACTGCAGGGACTTTTGGGACAGCAGTGGCGTCCATTTGGCTGGAATACAACAGTTGATGGAGTGCGGAGGGAAGAGGATGGGAATGTGAGGTCACCCCAAGGTCATGCGAGCGCTACAGTTTGGATATAACCCCCGAAGTTCAAGTGTTGGAGTCTTCATCCCCAAAGTCATGTCAGTGGTACTTGGGGGTGAGCCTGGGGAGGTGATGAGGATTAGACAAGGTCACAATTGGTCTTGCAGGAGGAGGAAGTGAGACCAGAGCCGTCAGGTGCTCTTTCCTGCCAAGCCTTCTGCCATTACTGCAACATGTCATCAGTGGACCCCTCCCCAGATCTGAGCAGATCGGGCTCCACGCTCTGGACTCTCCGGCCTTCTGAGCCATGAGCAAATACACTTTGGTTCCTTACAAGTCACCTGGCCTCCGCTATCTTGCCGCAGCAAGAGAAACTGGGCGAGCCCACCTGGCTACCTGCTGCTGTCCTAGTAGGTGATGAGGACAGAGGAGATGCTGAGGAGCGACATGGGCTGAACCGGGCAGTGGCTTGTCCCTTTTCCCAGAACACCTGATTTAAACTCTGCCTGCCATCTCCCTCCAAAGAAAGATCCCTCAGTTCCTTAAAACCTTTTCCTTTATTGACTGTGGAGACCCTTTCTCACTGACAGGAGAAATATACCAAGAAATTCACCAGCAGGTAACAACAGGATTCCACAGAACTTAGCATAAAACAGTGACGCTACTGCATCAGATTTATTCTTATAATAATGGGACTCTGGATCTCTAGGGGTTTTAACCTAATGTGCTGCACCTAAGAACTACGAGCAGGTATTCTTGCCTCTCTCAGGACTTACATGGGGACTTACAGGTAGGGACATCTCTGGGATTCTTTTCCCCAGATCACACATGAGGGTGTGGGGCACTGTGGAGCCTAAACACAGGTCTGTGAAACCCCAGCTGGAGGCGAATTCTAACACACCACAGTTATAAGTAAACATGCTGCAGATTTTGCCACACAGGCAAAATCACGAGCCTCCCAATGAGCAAGCAACTAAATTCATCTCAAGTAACATTTTTGTGTGATGAGTGCTGAGACTAAAAACAGAAAGCAGTGTCTGAAGCTTACTGATAACTCCCTGGGACCCACAGTCCCTTCCTTCCTTCCATGCACGAGTGCTGGAGGGAAGGAGACAGGGGAAGGGGCACCTGACTGCTTGGACACTTCAAGATGTGTATCACCACGTCCCCTGTGCTTCCTTCTGCTCAGACCCTTCCAGAGCTCAGCAACTATTGGAATAAAGCTATGTGGATTGTTCAAACTCCACCAAAAAGAAAGTGGAAGGATGAAGGGACGAGGAAAGAAGGGAGAAAAATAACCAAACCACCCACGACCACTAGGCTCTCGAGAGCCTAGCCCAGGGTACGCAAAGCTGACAGTTATTGCGAGTAATTAGCACAAAGCAAGGTTCTGTATACACACCATCTCCAGACATGTTTTTGAAACAAGGGCTTTGCCTTTTACCACCAATAATTTTTCTTATTGTATGTTGTTACTCACACAGATGTTCCATAATTTTTTGCATATGGCTCAGCCAAAGAAAGCTTTTCCCCTTCCATTTTTGGGAAAGATGCAACTTGCCTGTGTAAGGGAGAGGGGAATGTCTGGTCTCTACAGGATTTGTATGGTGATGATGGGCTGGAGTGGTCAGCCTGTTGTGTGTGTGCATGCATATGTGTGTGAATGTATGCACACACATGTGCATAGTAACTAGAGTTTCTGCTTAATCTTTCTCATTTTATCCAACTCTCTTCTCTGAGTCATTCCCATGGGACTGGGAGAGTAGGCGGACATCCAAGGTTCATGGAATTTGCTAGGATAACACATTATCAAAAGCCTCTCTAAAAAGGGTTTGAATATTTACAGAAGAAAAAAAAAGACAGGAGAAATGTGAATGCATTTGAGATTTTTTTTTTCTCTCTGTCTTTCCTTCTTGGCAGTCTTTACCACAGAGCTCAGCGGAGCCCTCTCCTGTTTCCACGACCTCCCTGGTGCAGTCAGTTCACATGCACATGTAGGGCATCAGACAACAACCCTCCTCCACAAGGAGGGTCTGTTGGTGCAGATGTAGGTCTCCTGGGAGGTGGTGGGGGTGGAGTGCAGATCTCACAAGGGTGGCGAGATGAACTCGGAGCGCGCTGAGTTTTTAGGATAGAGAAAGGCCACTGGTGGAAGGGCTGGGGAGGAAGGGCAAAGTAAAAAACATACATCCATTTTATTGCAACTTCACCAATTGAGGGAACATTCTGCAGGGGGATGTCTGCCAAGGACTTCTAATTCAGTTTGTTCCACTCATTTTATTTTTAAACCCAAGTACAGATTTTATTCCTGGAATGTTATAGGATTGGTGTGGGCAGAAATGGGCAAATTTACTTCAGAAGTGCTTTATGACAACTTGGAAAAGACCCTCTAAAATTCTCCAAGTACATTTCAGGGTTGAATTTCACTTCCATTTTCTTTTAAGGAAAGTGACCTTGATTTTACAAAAGGGAAATTTGGTTATAATTTTGAAAGCACCGCGAAATAGTTACATCAACTATCTACAATAAGCCAGGTAGGATAATTTGCACTCTCTGATTTTCATAACAACCTTGAAAAACTAAGGGAGTGTGGCCAAAGCAGAGTTGAAATCCAGGTCTTGATATCAAAACCCTTCTGAGCCATGATGCAATTATCCTTCCATGTGTTCCTAAGGGTCACACCATAAGCCATCAATACAAATGACTGATTAAATTCTATACAACTTGGCTCTTGGGCTACTGTTGCATATTCTAACAGGATAGGGGCAAAAGCAGATCCCTTCACCTGCATTTCTGATGAGAGATCATGGGGCAGCCAAAGGCAGCTTGCAAAAAGAGGACCAGTAACTCTAGGAGGTGGAGGCAGGAAGATCGCAAGTTCAAGTCCAGCCTGAGCAATATAATGCATTAGTGAGACCTTGTCTTAAAAAAAAAAAAAAATTTAAAAGGATGAGACTATTGCTCAGGGTGTAGGCCCTGGGTTCAATCCTTAGTAATAAGAAAAAAAAAATACTAGTATTGTGGACAGGAGTTTCCACAGTGTTAGCTTATCAAGAGAGTGGTGGAAGTGTTACATATATAAATTATTATTTTTATGCTGGGGATGGAATCCAGAACCTTGTACACATCAGGCAAGCACTCTACCAGTGAGCTACACCCCTGGCTTCATGTATCTATTTTGAAATGGTAAATGGTACCAATATCGAAACTTGCTCCACCTACTTTGGCAATATTAGAATGCTCCTCCCCTTCCCTCCTCCCTCCAGGAGTATTTACTTCAAAAATCGATTTCTTCTGTCACTATTTATTGTCACATTTTGCTCAGTGGTTCTGAGAAGCCACATGGAAAATCACAATGTTACACTTGTTAAATTGACCCTGCAGGGCTCTACCGCCACTACACGCATCATCCCAAGAGGTAAAAAGGCAAGTATGCCAGGCTCACGCTGAGAATATCATCATGAATCCAACAAGGATATGCAAATCTGTCTGTTCCATAGCTCATTTGCATGGTGTTTCATTGGTTTTGTAGAACCTTCTACTAAATGTCAATTTCCTTTTCTTTCCTAAAGCTTATTAACCGCGTATGATGTTTTCAGCTTGAAGACCAAACACACTGAATAGTTAAAAACATTTAAACTAAACAATTAAGAAGCTTGCAAGGGAAGGACAAAAAAAGACTGATGTAGATCAAACATGTAGATATACTTGGGCTGTTAAAATATGCTTTCCAAGTTTGGAAGATGCGGAGGCCTCCCTCATGCGTGTCTGCACACATAAGCACCACAAAATTTGCTTAACCTGTTTCTTCTTTGTTTTGTTTTTTTTCTTTGCACCAATCTAGAAAGAGCAAAGAAATTTGCTTATAAACTATGAAGGGCTCGAACACCTAGACACTGAGTACACATTTTACAACGAAATCTGAATGGAACCCTGCCAACGCCTAGGCTGACATTCAAACATTGTGTGATTTTATGCACTTCAATCTCACAAAGCTAATGTTTTAAAACTCGTCTGATATTTTCTGAGGCAGCACACAGTTCAGTCCTCACCTCTTCAGTTCAAAGGGAATATTCAGCAACAATACTCTGCGCAAAAGAACTCATGCAAAGGAGGTCTTTCACTGTGATGCATTTATGTACAGCATCAATGTAACAAAGATATGAAGGCATCTGTACCAAATTATTTCACTTTGTGCACGGATTTAGGACCTGAATGTGATGCACAAAGGCTAAAAAGAGTAGAGTTGAAGATATCTTAAAAGTCTACAAATATTTCAATATTAATCACTTAAGTAGCAGACAGTATCTCACAGGCACACTTCATGGAATGAAGTGTACAGGGCTTTGCACTCCTTTGGCAGCTGAGTACAAGACCTACTGTGATCAGGCACTAATTCTACAGCTCTGCCAAAGTAACTACTGACGGTCCACCCTTGACTACTTCTCCGCTGGCAACTTCAGCACAATTTTAGTGGATACTTCAAATTTTACCTGGACTGCAGGGCAAACACTTGTTCAACATTAAATTTTTCACTTGTTGGTTTTAAGGAAAAAAGCAAAACCGGATGTTCATAGGAGATTGTGGAGGTGGGTAAACAGTAACCTGTCCCTTCAAACGAAGGTGGCCCTCCACATTAAGTGCCTCCTAGTCAGATGCAGAGCAGGTGAAACTAATAAAATCATCATTTGCGTGCTAATACTACTGGGGCTACAGGCACCCTTATGTCCTGATGGAATTCAGCTGTGCAGCTCCTTCCTGTCAAACAAAATTCCCTGATTTAAATTCCTTCCTCTAACTGTGATGGGCAGCAGGAAAAAGCAGGTTACATGAACCAGAATAAAACAGAACAAAATAAGAAAAGTGTTCAAAGCAGAGGCAGAAAACAACAAAGCGAGAACCAGTCTGCAGACTGATGTTTCAAGGGCTCTACTGAGGAGCAACTGCTAGAGCCAGGGAAGTCACTATATTTGGCTGTGTGCCTCAGTTTCCTCTTCTGCTAACCAAGGGTCATAACCTCAAATTCTTGAACCTCAAGAATTTTTGTGAAACTAAACAGCTTACAAAACATACTCAGCAAACATGGATGCCAAACTATTATCTCATAATTCAGTGTGCCCACATCAGACTGAGACAAGCAAAACCCCAAATTAATTTGATACCATATGCTATGGGTTACATTTTCCAAAAGCCTTCAAAAGTTGGCATTTATAGTATTTGTGGGTTCATCCTTTTCCCTGTACAGAAACATGTGCACACATCACAACAGACCCAGTTAAGTCTTAATTATCTAGTGGAACATTATCCAAGATTTGTACTGTTTCTCTTTTCTTTGCCCATTTTTTAGCCTCTTTGGCAGTTCCTCCACCATCAAGGAAAGGCGACGGCATGGAAACCCATGCACAGTACCATTTTGATTATCTGTGCCCTCAGCCTCCATGGCAGGAACTAGTGAGGCGGTGTGCACGGATACTCACAGGAGGTTGCAACGTTTCTCTCCATCACTGGGCAATGATGCATTCACATAGACCGAGTTCATCTCCCTTCAGCTTCTAAAACTTTGTAGAATTTCTGTTCAGGAAGCAATCTGTCTGTTTGGTTCTAAATTTATGTATCTTCATTTTAAAATAGAGAAGAAATTTCAACCTTTCTTGGATGACTTGGCATCATTAACAGCCATTCATTATTGTGCCCCACCACACAGCCCCGTTCCTACTGCTTCTGACTTATTCTGTACCCACCCCTTGCGCTTCGCTCTTCACCTGTCCTCGATTCAGCCCATTTTTCCATTCAATCAATCAGATGTCTGTGAAGTACTTCCACTATTCCAGGTACTACGTAGCCAGCAGCTACGGATTAAGTGATAAAAACAAGCTGTTCCCGACTCTCAAACTCGCGTAGAGCTTGAATTCCAGGTAGGTCAAGTTTTTGGTACAGGTGCCCCTTTTCTCTGTAAGGGACATGTCCCCAGTGGATCCCCAAACTGTGGCTATTCCTAAATCCTCCATGTACATTGTCGCTTTCCCTGTGTGTACATATTTGTGAAAAACTTTAATTTATAAAGTAAACATAGGAAGAGATTAACAACTAATAGACTAGGATAGGACATTATAATACACTGCAATGAAAGTTGGTCTCTTTTTAAAAGAGTCAAGATGAATATTTTCAGGCCACAGTCCACCATGGCTAACTCACAGCAGAAGGCAAATTACGGTGAAGGTATCTAAGGGTGGCTACTGTCTTCCCTATTTGTTCCAGCTCAGGTGAGAGTATGATTTCTGTTCATTTCTTCCTAAATGCATAAGTCACCTTGCATGCAGTACACTTTTGCCATAACTAAAGAAGTGAGGTGGCAGATGGTGTATGAGAAGTTTCCTACATTTTAAAATGTGTTGCCCGCAAGTCACTGCCGGGGTGGGGATGCCATCTTACTGTGGGCCCCAAATGGGCAGCTTCATGCTAGAGAAAGAAGCAATACCTTTGGCCAATGCCTCCTTGGAGGACCAGAATCCTAGCACCCCCGTCTAAAAAGCAAAGAAAGAAAATGATTCTTTCGGAAGACTTCGAGAAGAAATAAATTTATTTGTTCCCCATTTTTTTTTTCTATGCAAAATAGTGTGATGCTTTAGGGGGCTGACATTGAACATGTATAGTGCTAGCTGTTGGGTCAGGCTTCATGGTTGTAAAGAGGAAGATAAGTTAGCGGGCACAGTGCCACACACCTGTAATGCCAGCATTCTGCCTAGCTGAGATAGGAAGATCTCAAGTATGAGCCTAGCCTGAAAAACATAGCAACTTAGTGACACCCTATTTCAAAAGCTCAAAAGAAAGGGGTAGGGCTTGACAAAGGACCCAGCTCAGCACGAAGGCCTTAGATTCAATCCCCAGTGCAAAAATTTTTTTTAAATGAAGGTGGTAAAGGTGATGCTGAATCCATATTTCTTGTAAACAGTCAATTTTAGTTAGAAACAAGAAAGCCTACAACTTTACAACTCCACTGAATGACAGCAAGTGTCTCAGCGTCACAGGGCAAATATAATCATATGACTAGTCCACTTACTGCTCATGTATGTTATCCAAGTGATTTATACTTAAAAATCTACCAAGCAAGACCAGGCTTGTGAAATAGATTGAGATTTTAGTGGCAGCCCTTCTTAAGTAGGTGGACTACAAAGACACTTGTAAAATAATGGAAGGAACAAAAGAGGTGGGTCAATCCTTATAGGAGCCCCTTCAGCTTGGCTCAAAGAGGGCACTTGGTTAACCCTGAAAAAGCTCTGGAAGAGGAAGGAAGAGGCAATTCAGGTTGCTATTCTGGAGTCTCTCATGGTGGCTGGGAATCAAGTCTAAGAGAATCATTAATAGACTTTAGTAAGGAAAGCTTCCAAAAGAGGAAATTCCAAACTTCCCCTTTCATGACCGAATCTCTCAGATTCTCACTGGCTCTAAATTTAAACTCCACAGGAAAGGGACCCTTTGCCAAAAGGTGCTAAAGGTTCTCTCTTTCAGAGGCGTGGCTGCTGATATTGTCTTCCATGGTATCAGGGACCTAGAAGAATGTGAAAAGGACAAACAATAATGCAAAGACTTCCTTTTTCAGGATACCATCCAGCTACTAAAAGCAAAGAAGAAAGAGGTGTGGTTGTCAATGACAATTTGACAGCTGTAGTTTAAAGGTTGTACTGAGGTCACTCAGAGCTAGAGGCT
>NW_004624756.1:10002166-10042305 GCF_000247695.1 Heterocephalus glaber | reverse complement strand
AAAAAAAAAAAAAAAGTGTTTTATGACTTTATAAAGTGTGCTGGGCACTTGTGGTTATTAAACCAGAGAAGTCCAATGAAGCTCCAAAACGTGTCTCTAGAAGAGCAATGGAGGTTGGTGACAGAGAAGGCAAGCAAAATCTCAAGAGGGAAAAGAAACGTGATCCCGACCCCTTTTAGAACATCGAAATCTAACTTCTCCTGACTCACAGGTACTCTGCCCAAAGGATACCTTATTCCTTAAAGAACATCCATTCTTCTGATGCTGGTACCAATCCTAGGAAGTGGTAGAGCAAAGAATGACTCAGTTCCCTGGTTCACCAGGATGCTGAACAATAAGTAATAAGTGGCATCAAGAGCAAAGCATTGGTAAGGAACAAGGGAGCAGAAAGGACAGAAGCACCACTTAGCTATCAGCTTTACTAAGACGCTAGTTAGCCTTAGAATCTTTCTTTATATAGGATTTCCAATTTAATCTGTATTGAAGCTTGTAGCTCTTGTACGCATTTAAAAACCCAAGATCATTCAGTGCTTCTGCATTTCATTTGTAAATTGGATTTCTCACTATTAACTGTGATGTTTAAAAGTCCTTTGTATTCACTTGATGGAGGAGTTATGGGCCCAAATTTCCACTCAATGCAGGGAGTGGAGGCAAAATTATCCTTGAGATTTTAAGGCATAAATAAGATACTGATATACTTCCACTCAAACCCTTGGGCAACTCCTACCACATTTGTAGTAAAATCCATAACCCTGATCCTCGCCAAGGCTTAGAAGTCCCTCCGTGATCTAATCTCAACTACCCGACATCCCTGCCCCCTTCCTCCCTGAACTTCCTCCTCTGCTGTCTAACACACGGAAATCCACATTCTTTTTTCCTACCCAGGCACCATCCTCTTCCTACCCAGAATGCTCCTCTGGCAAATGTCAAATGTGTTCCCTTCATCAGGTCTCTGCAGAACAGCCCTCCTCCAACTCGGATTCACCTTTGCTTGCTTACTTTGCATTGGCCTCAGAGTCCCGTCAGGGCTGCCATTGCGCCCTCTTGTTAGAACTGAGAACCAAGAACCGAGTTCAGAGTGCCAACCTCAGCACCCACTGGAGTCTTGCTCAGAGTGTGTGGTGAATGAATAAAAGTCCCTTAAATCACCCATCAAGGATAATAGACAAGGATTTATACCATCCTGTGCAATAATTATCACGTGTAGTAAAATCTGAAAACCACGGAGCTAGATTATAGCACGAGAGCAAAAGTCTACTCCAGCTCTGCATCTGAGAATCCAAATCATGGTACCTGAAACAGGCCTTAAGTTCTAAAGCATTCTTGCTTGCATGAAGCATTTCCTTCATCCCACTGGGATAGGAAGTCTCTGTACCCTTAATACTCACTCATTGAGCAGGATGGAAGAACACCTCCCAGCACTCTGGGAGGCTGAGGCAGGAAGACTGCAAGTTCATGCCCAGCCTGGGCAATTTAATAACTTACCAACCCTGTCTCAAATAAAGCAAGCAAGCCAGCAAGCGAGCTATGGATGTAGCTCAGGGCAGAATTCCTGGGCTCAATCCCTATTGATTGGTTTGTTGTTCTTGCAAGGGTTAAAGAAAACTGTGTGTGTTTTTTTTTTTAGAAGTTACAGCCTTACTAACTTGTTCGCTAAGTGTCCACTTCTGTTCTGACACCGCGGACACCACTATTGGGCCACAGTGCCAGGACTATGTGACTGGCTGTCTGCATAGTCTCCCCCGTCACCCCAGGTGCAGATATTTGACAGCTCTCAGAAAGGCTGCAGCTCTGTTCTCATTTCCTCCCTCTTCGCCATATAAACTTAAACCTCTGCACGTGCACTCTCAGAAACCTCACACGCGAGCACTTCAGTGGGACATGGCTACAGTACAGTCAGTTACCAGCCAAGGCCACACAGGCAGTCTGATTTCTGGTCACCAGTGGGTGTCAGCGTAAAGAATTTGGTGTGCGGCATAAGGTCTTACACCACTGAGTCGTGGGCACTGAACAATCCCAGCTACTTCAATTAGGGTGGACAAATGTCAGTGAGGAAATCCCAAGTGCAGGATGGGAGTCCCCTTGCAAAACAAAGTAAATTTGTTCCTTCAGAAAGTCAAAGATAAGAGGTCCTCAGACTTAGGAATTCCTTTCCTGGGGTGGGGGCAGGTAATGGGGATTCAATGAGGGTCTTTCTCACTGGTCTATATTTACAGCCCTATTTTTTTGAGACAGGGTCACCCCAAATCACTAAGTTGATCAGTCTGGGCTTAAACTTAAGACCCTCTTGCCTCAGCCTCCCAGAGTACTGGAATGACAAGTGTGTGCCATCACCCCTGGCTTTTTTTTTTAAAAGGACATCAATAAGCATCTCATTAATGTTATAAATTTGAAAACATTTAGACTAGAGGATGCTATTACTGGTTCCTCAAACTGCAGGCTTACCAATTAAAAAATGCAAATTCTTGCATATCGTTAATGATTTCAACTTTGAAACAACCCATTTCTACTCTTCCTTAAGTTCTATGCAAATAAGATTTAAGTGGATAAGTAAAAAAAAAAAAAAAAAGAAAAAAGAAAAGAAAAAAAAATCCTGAAACTGCAAGGTAAGTACTTTTTAGAAAAGAAAATACCCAGTTATTATTTGCAATTCTTTCCTTCAGGAAACCAGGATTTTCTCAATACTGTAGAACAGCATTAAAAACAACAAAAGGAAATGCATTGGAAACTCAAGTTAGAAAGACTGCAGCTGTCATCCAAACTCTCATTTCAGATTTCTGCACTCATCACAAAGCCTCATTGTTCTTTAAGTAGTAAATCTTACAAGTCAGCACTATGCACTGATCTCTAATGTACATTATGCTGACAAAATTCTTCCTTATCTGTTTTATATATTGAGGTTTTCAGATAAGACTGTATTTGAAAAAGTTGGCACTAAAAATGTTTGTAAACCACCAACTAAAGACAATGGATGACATGGGTACCCGTGGGTGGTTATGGCTATGGCTAGAGAATGCTTAAATATGGGGAAGAAAAGGTAAAGAAAAAAAGTAGTCCTCATGGAATTCTTCCCCCACATGGAAGCAAACATTTGGATGTTAAGTTGTGTTTTGATGACTCAGCCTCCCTCATTTTTTTACCCCATATTTGGGGTCAAGGCAATGGCTCGATCCAGCACTAAGGCCACATGTGTTTACCCATGTGGGCAGGTTCTCAGGGCAGAGGAGGACAGGAGTAGAAATAGCTTTGTCTACCAGGAACAATGTGCTCTCCCCTTTCCTCCAAGAAAACTCCAAACTGAGTCACGTCCATTCCAGTGAGCTTCTCGTATCTGCAACATGGAGATGCTAAGAGTTTAATTATTTCTTTTAAAAATACCCAAAATGTAAAACTCACCTACCACCATTCTAAGTGCTCGATAAATAGTTTCAATTATTGGGATCTTGTAGAAAATGCTGACCAGGCTGCTCCAGGAGCAGGAATCGAAGCCCAATCTTGGGATGGACTTTTTGGTGAAAAAATGCAGCGAACCCCTATCCGAAGCATCACAGAGACAGGGAACCCCTTCCAGACGCCTAACCATTCTGATCCCTACCTTTACTGTTTGGCTGTGCATTTGTCTAAGAAGAAAAAAGAACACAGGCGCTAAGAGACCAAGGGCTAAAAGGTGGGCTCCCCCAAAGGGCCACCCAGTGGAGAGAAAAATGGTTCTCCCGATACTTACAAATCATGAAGCATCAGGCTCTTGGGAGTTTTCCTTTTATTTAAATCAAAGTCAATCTCTTCCCAGCAATAAATGGGGGCCCCTTCTCCTCACACTGAAAAGCAAGCATTTGCCACTTCAGCTGTACAAATTACATAGGATTGAAAATAGTATAGTTGAAAGAAACATGGAGTTCATAATTAGAGTTCTCTCCTTTTCCCAGCTCTCAAAGCAAACAGGAACAAGCTGAGCTGAAACATGGTTGTTGAAAAGGTTAAAAGGTTGTCATCCCTGTGTTCTATCTTTAGTCTTGCTCTCTGTCTTTCTAAAATGCGAAGATACATTTCCCCTATGTAAGGAAAACATTCTAGGCACTGTCGCCAGCAGCGTCCCTGGGGTAGTTTTCCAGAGGGGACCAGTATTCAAGCCACTCTAAGATTTCCTCTTCTTTTCTCTACAACTCACGAGGCTGCACAATGTGGCTAAGGGATAAGATGGATGCTTGCTAGTGTAAGGAGAAGTCTGCAAGAAGTTCAGGAATTCCATGCAAAAGAAACAAGATGTTTGGTGAACTAAGCACCAGAGTTACGAGAGTGAGTCTCTCGGGGGCAGGGTATGGCTTTGTTTTTCCTCTCCTGGTGCAGGACATATTGCTAGCATTCAAGAAATATTTGGTGGCTTGATAAATGCAGGAGACGAATACATGATGTCCAGATTACAAATGCAGCCCATAATCCATAGCTACTATGGAGTTATTTTTCACGAGAAAGTAAACCTTTCTGGATTCTGTACATAGTGTAAGATTAAAGCCAGCTGGCAAATGGGGAGATTTAGGAGTGTTCCTCTTAATGTCCTAATGGCTATGTGTCAGTGATCAGAGGAAAGAATTTAACCTTTCTTAAAATGGGACTGGTTGTAGCTCAGCATAGTGTACTTGCTTAGCATGCCAGAGGTCCTGGGTTCAAGCCGCAGCACTGCAAAAACAGTTAAGATGGTATTCTGAAAATGCATTCGTGAGTAAAAACCAAAACATTCAAATGAAAGGGTAGGAAAAAAGAAAAGTTACAGTACTGTTTTTTTTTTTTGTTTTTTAAAATCTTGGGCTGGTGGGAGATTTTGAAGAATTCCTTTCTGTCAAAAAGATGGAGTCAAATGTGTTTAAAGTATCTACATAAATCTGTCTCTTCCTATCCCTCTTGCTCTCAATAGTACATCATACAGTCTCATCTCATTGCACTACACCAAGTTTTATACTCATGGGTAGGTTTATACTTTATGATTTTACCTTTCAAAAATCTTAGACAATTAATCCACATTAAAATGCCATTACTGATTCACAAGTCCAAGATTTAGAATTTAGAGGTCTAAACTAGTTTAAACCTGCTTTTGACTGCTTATGTTTTTAAAAACTTTAAGAATGTTTACCTCATTTAATACATTGACTTTATCATTATCATTTGCACACAGAGAATATGCTAGATGAAGTGATTCAGTCTTCAAAGCAATCTTGTTAAAACTTTATCACAGTTGATGTGGATGAAAGTCCTTGAGATCAGAAGCCAGAAGATCAAAATATTTGGGTTCAAGTTCTGGCTGTGGAACATGCCACTTACATAATCTTACATAGGCACTAACTTCTCCCAGCATCAGTTCTATCATTTATAAAGAGAATAAAGTGAAGTAATTGCTCAAGAACCACTTGAGGATTTTTATCAGTGTAAATGATGCATTTTATAAATTGTATGAAAGCAACTACTGTCATCATTGTCATCTGCACTTAAAAAAGACTCAAATGACAAAGAGTACCAAATACGAACCTGGAAACCAGTCTGCCTCCACCCTGAAGTGACCCAGGGCAGAGTAGGCAGGTTCTTTCTTGTAATGAGTGATAACAATGCTACGTACTTGTGTCACTTGTAGGTCACAACCGCAGCCTTATTGTCCGCATATAAATTTACACCTGCTCTGAGCAGTAAACTGTATTTCTAAATCTGGAGACTGAAGCACAGATAGGGCTGGGTAACACGCTCAGATTCACATATGCTTTATGAGTTAGATCATTTATGGAACACTACAACAAGTACCTCAGTATTTCTTGTTAGGTGGTTCTGGGAGGTGCAACCTAAAGGGACAAGCACCAGTATTCTGGCTGGAAAGGGGAGTGGGTCACAAGGGTACTGACGACTCCTAGCTTTTTTTTGATTTGCAGAAATTTTACAAAATTAATGACATGTTTAATCTCATCTCCAATGAGCATCAGCACCAACAAATGACAAATAACAGGACAAAAAAAAATTTTTTTTTTGGTACAGGGGATCGAACTCGGGACCTTGCGCTTTCAAGGCACGCAGTGGAACCAGTGTGCTAAATCCCCGGCCCCAGGACAAAATTTTTAAAGTAGAAATGCGTAATGAGTACCAGATTCAACCAGCTTCAAAGTGAATGTGCCAGGGACTGTTTCCGGTGTAGAGACAGGGCCAGGTGCTAACCTGGGAGGAATCCCTGCCCTTTGAGTTGACCACAAACTGGATTCTTTTGAATTCCAACAGAGTTTCTCCATTTCTTCTAATCTAGTGTGTGCTCTGGGCTCACGTGTGCTCCCTCTAAAGGCACATCCAGAAAACAAAGAAAGAAAAAAAATACCTTCGCACCACTATACCAATATAAGCAATCAAAATCCTCAAGCCCTGTGCAGTGCCCTGGAGTCTAAGGGGTCACAGCTCTTCCAGGGCTGAGGCTACGCAGGATCCCCTGATACATCTGTAACTCACTGGCTTATGAAGCCCTGTATCATCTAGAAATGTCTTCAGTATGCAAGGACTTCCTCCCCTGCTAATTACCATCACATACATAGTACATGTAACTCCCAGTATTGCATACAAATTCATATATACTTCCCATTTCTCTTACTGCTGTACACTTAGTGATTTTAGTAGCTCAGCAAGATGAAGAAAATCTTTATAGCCCATAAACTAAACAAGTATCAAAAACATTTTAAAAAATGCTTTATAGTAAAACTTAGAAATCAATAGAAAAAGTTCAAGTAATTGCTTAGTGCTAGTAGTTTCCCCTTATCCATGGTTTCCCTTTCTGAAGTTTCAGGCAACCATGGTCCAAAGACATTAAAGGGAAAATTCCAGAAATAATTCATAAATTTTAAATAGCCTTTATTATAGTACAGTCAGAATTTTTCTATTGTAATATCAGTTAATTGTTCCTATTCCTAATTTATAAAGTAAACTATTACAGGTATGAATGTATAGAAAACAATATGGTATCTATAGGGCTGGGTACTATCTGCAGTCCCAGGCATCCACAGAGAATCGTGTCTCCCACGAATGAGGGGGGACTACTGTCCCACCACTTAGATTCAAAAACGGGCCCAAGGGCAGTGATTATATTATGCAATGCTCTGCTTTCTACATTTGTGATTTTGGTTTCTGTTCAGGAGCTGAGATGTCATAACAACCCTTTGGTACTCAAAAGTAGATCAACCATATGTTTTCAGGAGGACGAAGAAATGGGCACCAGTTCTACACATGGAAAGAGGCAGTCAGGGACTGGAAAAAGGAACAGAAACTTGATGCCAGGGAAACGTGGTGGGCACTGGAATGGGAAACTGATGTTCACTGAGCTTCTGAGGTGTGGGGATTGCTCTAGGAGACAGGTTACCAGTGAAACAGAGCATCCATCCAAATACCACACCATCTAACCAAGCAGTGAGCATCAACTTGATGGAAAAAAGTACACCAGCCATAGTGCTGAGAAAAAGGTCCAATACTAAAAAATAACCCAATTGAAAACTGGACAAGACCTGAATGAGGACCTCGCCAAAGAGGTTATACAGACGGGAAATAAGCATATGAAAAAGATGGTGCACATCCAAAGTCACTAGGGAACAGTAAATTAAAACAACAATAAGATGCTATTTTATACCTACAAAAATGGTCAAAATGCAAAACACAGTCAACACCAAATGTGGACAAGAGTGTACAACAAGGAGACTCTCAGGTATCACTCGTGTGAATCCAAGATGGTATAGTCATATTGGAAGACAGTTTGGCAGCTTCAAAAAAAATCTAAACAGGCAGATGCTTTATGGAGATTGGAAGGGGATCCAGAGATGGGGGAAGATGAGGGGGAGAAGTAAAAAGCATCAAGATGCTCCATGCGTAAGTACCAAGTCCCATGAAGAATGTATTTAATATGTTACAAACATATAATACAATTTTATTATATGATCCAGCACTCATGCTCTTTGGTGAAAAATCCAGTGGGTACTAGAATGTTTAGAACAGCTGTAGCCACAATTGCCAAAGCTTGGTGAGTGGGTAAATAAACTGTGGAATGTCACATGATGGAATTATCCAGCACTAAAAGGAAATGACGTACCAAGACATGGAAGAACTTGAGTGCACACTGCTAAGTCAAGAATACTAGTCTGAAAATTATATATAGTGCATGAGTCTACATGCCACTGTAGGAAAAGCAACACTATGGAGATAATAAAAAGACCCAGGACCTCAGGGGTTTAAAGGGAGGGAGGGACAAAGCACAGAAGGTTTTTAGGGTGGTCAAACTACTCTTCTGGATGACAAACATCATTATGCATTTATCAAAACCCATAAATACACAATAAAGAATGAATCCTAATGTAAAATACGGACTGTAGTTAATAATTTATCAATAATAGTTCATCACTTGTAACAAATGTACTATGCAAGATGCTAGTAATAGGAAACACTGTGTCCGGAAAGAGGGGAGGGCCAGGATGTGGGAACTCTCTGTACTTTCCAGTCAATTCTTCTGTAAACTCAAAACTGCTCTTTTAAAAAGCCCGTTAATTAAAAAACAAAAAACTGCACTGTCAGCTATTTAGAGTCCCCCCCCCCCCCCATCCTTCCAGAGATACCAGGCAGAGCCAAGTGGAACTAATCAGGGCCCATGCCATGCAGATGACTCTCAGCCAGGGTCACAAGTGCCAGAGGGGGATAGTTTATTGGTCAGACCCCAGCAGGACATGGATTCCAACAGAGCAGGGAGCCTGGGCAGGGTGTGAAGCCAGAGGCACTGGGAGGCCTGGTCAGCAGCACATCTCGTTTGACGGGAAGACAAAGGCCCAAGGTTAATCACTGGAAGTAAAGACCAGTGTGTCACAGAGGCTGGGAGTAGGAGTTAGAATGGAATCTGCAAGGCGAGCGAGGTCACTCTAGACAACTGGGAAAGGCCATGATGGAATCTGAGTGATGGACAAGGAAGTGTTCACACCATGGACAGAAGAGACAGAGACCCCCAGCCTGGTTGAGGTCCTGGGTCATAAGCCGCCAAAAGGCACAGGGACTACATGAAAAAGTAAAACTTCCCCAGGATAAGGGGTAGTAAACCATCAGGGAAGCCAAGAGGGAAGAGTAATCATTTCTCACACGTCCTGAATGAGAGGAACCCCCCAAGAAGCTATCAAAGAGAGTTCCTAGATTTCTTCTACAGTTTCTCATTTGATCATATTTAGGATAGAGCAAGAGGTCAGCGCAGTGGATACCAGCAGAACAGAGAGCAGGCAGGAAGGAGAGGGCACACACAGCTGGAGGGGTCAACGAATGGTCACTCGTACCCAAGTACTGGAAAACCCTACAGCCCTACCCCCCAATTTTTTTTTTTTGGTACTAGGGATTGAACTCTGGACCTTGCGCTTGTAAGGCAGGCAGCAGCATCACTGAGCTAAATCCCTGGCCTCTCCCCCAATATTTTAAAGGTCTCTGTCTACACCAGAAGATGCTGACAACATATTTTGATATGAGAAAAGAAGGTTAAGAACCATATATTCAAGAATGATTCCATTTTTTGGAAAGCTACACAAATTTATTTGTACACATGTGCACTGAAAATATCCTGGAAGAGAACACATTCAAGTGGGAGCAGTGGTGAATGCCTGCAGGCACTGTCAACTTGGCAGATCTTTTAGATTCCTGGTTTGTACTTCCTCAACTCCTCTTCAAGCTATTACAGAGGAATTCTTTTTCAATGAAAGAATCAATGCTCTTTCCACCTCAGAATTCAACTTTTCTATAACATTCTCCATATTAAGAGTAGACAAGCCAGTAGTGTCCAAACGCTTGCTTTTACATCAGTGTGGTACAACCTCTCATTACAGAAATGACTTCAACAGCCACATCCTGATGCATTAGGGAAAAAAAAAGAATGGAAATTCCAAAGAGCTAAAATCACAAAAAGTAACATCAGGAGTAGCAAAAGCAGGAGGAAAGGAAAGTACCATGTGCAAAGAGCGCTCAACACCCACCCCCTACCCCCACCCCATATCACTAGCACTTGTTCTCCTCCATTGTGGAGGAGGTTTCTTGATTAGTCTACTCTAAAGTTTGTTATTTTAAAAAATCCTAGCTAAAAATATCATCAAAATGCACAGATAGGGAGAATGCCTCGTGATGCAAATTATTTATGAAGATAATGTAACAGCATGACCAGGAATTAGCATGAATCATAGTTACTCTACAGTTAAGCTGTATTTCCCACCACCAAACCACACAGATACATGGCCCAGCTACAGATGCCAGGTTTTAATGCTGGGTCTTACCCATCCACACCATTGCTTTGCATCCGGAGGAAGGAGAGGAAGTGTGGCCCTCGGCTGGAGAGGGGCAGTAGAGAATCGTCACCCCAGGAGCAATGTCTTAATGTATCTTCTTTCACCAAACTTAATTTCACCTTGCAAACTGTTTCAGGAAGTACCTTTAAGCAAATGCCATCTGTTTCTAAGGGCACAGATTCATATAACTGTTTGCTATAGTTCACTATTCAGGCATCTCCAATGGCTTAGGAAAAAAGAAAAAAAAACTGAAAACAGTCAATTTTGAACTTTATTACCTGTCTATAATCTTCTCCAAATGTTTGGTAGGGGAAGAAGCTAAGTGATTGCCTAAAAAAAAAAGATTAAAAGATTGTCTGAAGATTCTAGTTATTCCTATTTTTTCCTGGTCTATGCAAAACACGGATGTGCTCTTGGTAAAGACACCAAGTGCTCAGTGAATATTTCGTAACTTTTTATTAAACAGGGAATGGTAGCAGTAACATAGGAATGACAATAGCAATAACAATTTAAAAAACCAGAATAATTTGTCCATTATCTTTTATAGTAAGATCACTTAGAATTTTCAAATTCTGAGGCCAGAGCCTCAAGTACTGATTTAGGTTTAGGACTGGTTGTTACCTTCTAAAGGGGAAGTACCACCCAACTGGCAGAGTGACTGCTCTTTCCTAAAGAGACATTGTGGGATTAATGGTCAGCCAAAACAAAAGTGAGTGTACATACTGTCCCTGGGCTAGGAGTTGCTTCTACACACTGCATATTATGAGTGGCGGTTGTGAGTCAACACAAAGCATATTAACCAAAGGAGTCACACATCTCGGGGTGGTGGGGCAGGGGGTGTTCTGCTAACAATGTGCTACGTGAATCCACACACCGTGGGTCAAAAATGCTGTGAATGTTTAAATTTTTTAAAATGTATAATAGCAAATGATACACTATCACTCTCCCTAAAAACTTTCCCCTCACTTTGAACATACACATTCCATCCTTCTTGCTACTTTCTGAAGCAGTTGTGGGAAGTCTTCTTTTGTGAATGTCTGTAGTTGTGCTGTTCTGGCTGCCTTGATGTTCTGAATCAATTCAAATGTTTCAGGGACATTGTGACTTTAGGGAAGAGCCAGAAGTTGCCCAGTGTCAAATCCCGTGAATAAGGTGAAGACATCTTATTTTTATGAGCCTGCCTTTCCATTGGAGGAACTCAGCAGTGTTATTTACTGTATTTTTGAACATACTGCATAAAGACACTCTGGAAAGAAGACTCCAGAACTGCTTCAGAAAGTTTCAAGTACCATGGGGTGTGTTGGAAGAGAGGGGAGAGAATTTTGAGAGGGATTAATGGCAATGTGCCTTTTACTATAATAAACATTTTAAATTTATTTTGAAGGTTTTTAAAACTTTTATTCACTTGACTTTTATTAGTACATCTTTCCAGTACTCAATGATTATACTCATTGTATGGGATTGGTACATGTACATAAAACATTTCAATTCCCCCCCAGTTCTTTAAAATTTAAAGATTCACTGTATATTTTGATCACACAACGTATCTGTTCAAGTCCTGACAATGAAAACAGATTCAGAGCAATCAGACAAGTTTGTCATGCTGCTCGAAAATGCTTGTTGAACTTTCATCCTCCTTTCAAACAGAAGGATGTAAAACTGACTTAGACTGATGATTCTTCTGAACAGCAGCAGTGAAACCTGGGTATTGGGCTGGGGGATTTAGCTCAATGGTTCCACCGCCTGCTTTGCAAGCCCAAGGACCCGAGTTCGATCCCCGGTACCAAAAAACAAAAAACAAAACAAAACAAAACACACCTGGGTATATTTGTGACAGAAACCCTCTGAGATGTGGATTCACTCATTGGGATCCAGTCCCCATACCTAAAGATACAGAAAGTTACATTTGAGAGTAAATTGCCAAAACTGCGAATGACAGCATTGACCCTTAGCTACCCAGGCTTTCTAGAAAGGCCTGATTTTAAGATTCATGGAGTGGGGCCCCAATAAATGCCCCACAAATTAATGAACAGTTTATAATTGTCTGTGTGTGACATTTTATCAGAGCTTTAAAAACCAACATAAATGATATAAGAATCCTGCTCTTAAGAAGCTTCTATTCCACTGGGACTAGCAAAATATAAATAAATTCAAGGTAGTAATAATGCAAGATTATAAAGAACAATTGTAATAAAGAGCAAGCAGTCAAGAACTGGGAAGAGGGCAGAGAAAGTGTCTAAGGAGCTGATGAAACTAACTCACACCAAGGTGCTAATAGCTTATCTGTGACCTCTGTCCCAGGATCATTTGCATTTTAATACAAGACAAACTGAAAGTTTTGCTTGATATTTGAGGACTAAATGCAATCAGTAGCATTAAGAGGCTGGGAAAAAGAGGATACTTCAAATACTACTATGCAGAAGCCTTACAGCTTGTCCTAAAAAAGCCCAGAGGCTAAGCACAAATCTCTTTTCAGCATTTGAATTTAACAAGGCCATATAAGAAAGGTGGTGAAGAGACTCAAGGTTATTTGCACACTTGTGTTTATAGTAGCATTATTCACAACAGCGAAGAGGTGGAAGCAAGCCAAGTGTCTACCTATGGATGAACAGATAAGCAAAATGTGATCTGGTCATGCAATGGAATATTATTCAGCCTTAAAAAGGAAGGAAATCCTGACATATACCACAACATAACTGAAACTGGAAGATATTATGCTAAGTAAAATAAGGTCAGCCACAAAAAGATAAATACTTTATGAATCACCCTATAAGAAATATTTAGTCAAAATTATAGAAACAGGAAGTATAATAGTTGTTGCCAGGAGATGGCGGTGGAAAGAATGGGAGGTTACTGTTTTATGGGTCTAGATTCAACTTTGCAAGAAGAGGTCCGGAGACAGAGGGATGGATGATAATACAATTTTAGTCTACATAATGACCCTGAACTGTACACTTAAACACGATGGAGACAGTAACTTCCATCATGTGTATTTTATCACAAAAAACCTGGAAAAACAAAGAAGGTTGGGGAAGCACACCAGTTTTGAAACTTAAGTTACTTGATTACTATTGTTAAGTTATTTAATATAGAAAGTTATTAGAGGTCAGAATAGACAGCATGTATCAACGAGGTAGACAAGTTAGCTGCTTGATCCCCAACATTATTTAAAGAACGGATTTCTGAAGATCTCCCTCAGGACTAGCTGAAATCCTACCACTTAAAAAAAGTCAATCCTTCCATTTCCCCAGCTCTTAGAAAATGGGATTAACCTGGCCAAGGTCCCTATCCAATCAATGAGAGTGTCTTTATCAGACTACTTTCCCCATGGGCCAGTCAAGGTGCATGGACTAATAGGAAGCATTGGGGAGAGGAGAAAAATTTGACCAGAGAGGGAGAAGAGGGTGACTAGCAAGTGGAAGGCTGGACAGGAACCACTGAAATCAAACTGTACCTACTGTGAAGTTTCCCCTATACCACCAACATTTTTCATTACAGGTTTTCATACAAGCCTTCTTCTGCTTTCTCATCCCAATATTTTCTCTTGTGTCTAAAAACTCTTAGCAATAATAATAAAAAAAATCACAACTCAAAAGTTGAAAAGGATTTTCTCAGAAGATGAACACGTTTTCCACTAAATAATTTCCAGCCGTGGCAATGTAATTTCATCACAGAAACTAATTTTGAACTTTCAGTTGCATGAACTGAAATATGTGAGTAATTTAAGGCTGAGAGGGAATAAATAAATATAGAAGCCTTCGAGCTCGGCATGTCTGATTTTGCCATGGTGAGAGGAGTTAGGTTTGAAGAAATCTAGATATGCAAATGACATCATAGATAGACAAACATATTAGATCAGAGGGGCTTCAATGCCAAGATCAGCAAAAATTACAGTCCACGGCTCTGACCTTAGGGCCACATCACAGAGTAAGAAAAGAAAGCCAGCTGAATGCAAGGCTGCCACGTTCACTGGAGTCAACCCACTGCTGTAGCTGGGCAGCAGTTTGTAGAGGACGCCAAGGGTGTGCAAGTGCACGCGCGTACACACACGCAGAAGAAAAAGAGGCAGAGGAAGAGACTCTAGTTACCGTTATATCCAGAGAATCTGCATTAAAGCGTGAGTGCAAGATCCCTCTGAAGAGGGGTAGCACATCTTCCTCTAGAAGGTGCTCAGAATCCTTACAAGCGATTATCGACCTTAGCATCAACACTTAGACCTTCCATGACAGTGACATTACTCAAGGAGAACTCTAAAAAAAGCTGTGTTCTTTCACACTTCACACATTACAAATTTTCAAAAAGCCAGTAAATAACAGGAGGTAGTTTTGATCACAGTGTGGCTTTCCTTGTAACACGGTTACAGTGCTTAAGGTAACAAAGAAAGTGCAGGTGAGTAAGAAAAGCCAGCAAAACTCAGTGAAAATAACACGCAGGTGGTGGAATCCACACACCTGCATCTCCACCCTACTTCCAAAAATAAGATTCTATTTTCCTCCTCGGTACTCCATATCCTCTAGAACAGATTGGCTCAGTATTTATAAAGAGAAGTGTGTTATTTTCATTAATATTTTATGCAAGAGTCACATGAGGTCACGCGTGTCTACAGGAAGGAAAATGTAGAGCCGGAGATCTCTGCAGTCACCGAGGATGCTGAGCTCATTCCTTCATCTGGCACTTGTTCCATCCCCTGCTCTGGAAGCCAGACCAGATTGAGCACAGCAAACCGTATCTCCCTCTCGGTAAAGAAGGCAATGAGTCAGTGTTTATACGATGACGATCTGCTATTAAAGCAAATAAGCAGAATCAGGAATTCCAAAACACTCCATGTTTTCGTTTCCATCTCACATAAGCATGAAGCTCTTGGCAAATTTGGGCACTTCAAATTATGAGGTCCTCTATGGCACATTTCTTTACCAGTCCTCCATATAATTGTTTAACTAAGACTCTCCAATAAAAATGTCTAAAATGCTTACTATGTTTCTCGGCAGCAAACAAGTGCTTGTAGGCCCTGATGATGCCCTGGGGGTTTTTCAAATCTTCTCCTGGCCCTGAAGACGCATCCCATTCAGTTAGGTGCCTGCTGATGAAACACCAGATCAGAGGGGCTGAGCCACAGGCCTGAGATGCGCAGAGCGGTACCCTGGGTGAATTTAACTGATGGAACATTCCCATCTGCGACCATCAGATGAAGAGCTAACCTGGCCAGGTATCTATCTCACAATAATCTGATTTTTAGAAAAGGCCATTCAAACTTGAAGGTGAGAAAACATGGACGGACATCTGAGCGACCTGAGTGGCCTGCCTGTCCCAGAAGATTATGCCTGGCTTCTTTGCTTTTCTTCTTGTTCACTTTTTTCCTGTAGCGTCCCATTTATTCTCAGTATTTGGTTAGGGAATAAAGAAGAGAGCAGGAACCAAAGCCAGCTCCAGAAGCCTGCATGACCCTGTCTAGACTGTTTCTCTTTAATGCAAAAAATGAGAAAACATGATAAATTATCATCAGTTTAATGCACATTTTGATGCTCCTCCTCATTATTCTCTATAAAAGCACTTTCAACATGTGAGTATTAACTCAAGAGGGCTGAAAAATACCCTGCAATTCCCACCTGATATCACGTTGGCCCCCAACTGTCCTGGTGAAAACCACAAGTTCTCTCTTGGTACTTTGAATTTAGTGAAATGAAACAGACACTTCTATTTTAGTATTTTTACAGAGTTAGACTTCGTAGGTAAAAGGTCAGAGCTGGAAATTAACAGGCAAGCACTGGCCCTGTCCAAAGTTACGAAGCATTTCTCGAGAGGCCCCAGGGTCCTTAGAGCACTGTCCTTTTTGAGGTCGTGGGGAAAAACATGTTGGAAAGAAAGGAGTCTTCAGCTGGAGCTAGACTGCAATATGACTGCAAGGAGAAAGCACTTTCAGAGATTGTTGAATTAGCCCCAGATATACCTTGGAATTCATAATCCAGAGTCTAGTAGGACCCAGAGGAAAAATATGCCGCCACTGGAGATCAAGGGTTCCGAGTTCTCCCACCCAATTCCAGTCAGAAAGGTCAGGACCTCAGTCTGCATTTCCTTCACTATACCTGTGAGGGCCCCAACTTCTTTTCTGGGCATATTATTTCAAAAGCACTCATTAGTTCTGAGCCCCCCCCCCCAACTGTAGTACTTCTTTTTCTCAACTGTCCTTGGGACATCTCTTTGGAAATTTCCCTGAACTGTCTCAGTTCTCAAGTGCTCTGAGGCTTTTGCCACCTCAGTGTGTGTCTATATGTCTGATCATGTCAACCACCTGCTTGAAATCATTCAATGACTTGTTTCCTTGTGGTCAAGATAAATGTCAAACTCCTTGGCAGAGCTCATGCAAAAGCTACTCCATGACCTGGCACCATCTGAACATGTCTCCCATACTCTACTCTAGGCACCCTGAGACACCTGCAGTTTTCCAAAACACCAGGTCCTTTCTTACTTCTGGGCTTTGCATGTGTTGTCCTCCTCCATGTGACCAGAGCTAGAGAGATTCCCATACACTGAATGAATGTATTAGGTCATTTGCTCTAGTTAAAGGAAAATTAGCAACCATATTGCAAATAGATATGGAAAAGCACTGGGCACTAGTAGATGAACCTACTGTGGGATATAAAACTGCATGGAGCAGACAAGCAGTCCCAACTGAAGCTCCCTTATTTCTCAGCCCCAATTTATCTTCCAACAGCCAGCCACATGAGTGAGGTCATCTTAAGGTAACCAGTCCCAAGCAAGCTTGGCCAGACTAGAACAGCCCATGTGACTCAAAAAATAAATACAATATGTATGTTTGTTGTTTTAAAACACTAAATGCTAGGATGACTTGTTACACAGTATAAGCTAACTGATATACGCACGTTGTTTTCTGGTTAAAACTAATCATCCTTCAGGTCTGAGGATGAAGGGTTCCCTGACCCCAGAAGGTGCTGCCCTGGTTGGCACTCTTGGCATCCTGTGGGTACCACTGGAACAGGACTGGCATGGTATAAAAGGGTTGTCTATTTTCTCATCTCTGTCTCCAGTGATGGAAAGCTCCTTTACCTGCTATGGATGTCTATCCTACAGGTCACTTTCAGTAACAATTTGCTGAAGAAGGGAGATGATGAAGGCACTGATCTTCAAAATTTGTTTTATCTCTAATTTCAAAGAACTAGACTAAACTGTTAACTATCACTATCTAGACATGATCAAAATATATTTTAATGTTTTTTTTTCTTAATAATTCCACTCATATCAATAGGCTTTGGGAATCTCCCTACTCTTTTGTAGGCAAGACCATAGTATCTTCCAAACTCAGTGCCTTTCAGTATGACTGATACTAAAAAATTTGCCTAAAATTCCAAGAGTCCTCAGTGTATGCATGTGAATAATTCTGACAAACATTATCACTTTCACTGTCATAATCACTTTATGTGCCAAAGAAGCAGAAGGTCTTAATACATAACTGAATCACTGTCAGTGTAATGACAATCAGTGACAAATTCTATTACAGAGGAAGTATCTCTACAACAAAAAGACTAGCAAGTTTCAACTGCTCACCTGTTCATTTCAGTAACAGATCAGTATAAACTTTTGATTCATCATCCTGATACCATCATAGCCTCCCCAGTCACTAGCAAGCAATCACTGGGCAAACGCATACTTTAACTTATTTAATTCCCTCAACATTCTTTCAGGGTAGGTATGGTCATGCCTATTTCACCGAAGAGGTGAATAAGGCTCAGAGGATGTAAACAGTTTCTCCAAGGACATGCAGATAATGAATGCAGGCCTGATATCTGAATGAAGAGTTATTCCAAAAGCCACTTACTTGAGCAAATACCTTGGAATTCGATGCAGTAAAGTGGCAGTCGTAACGGTCTTCATTTGAAAGAAAAGGAAATAGAGGCACTGAGAAAGAGGGTAACTTGCTCAAGGTCTCAAAGAGGCAGGAATGGGATGAGAGCCTTGGTGTGATCTTCCTGCTGCTGGACTGAGCTCCAGTTGTCCCCGTCTTCTTAGTTATTAGTAATTGATTTACATTTACTCTTAAGATCCTCCACAACAAATTTAAGAGGGAGAGAGAACAGGTTCTTCTATTCTAGGGGTGCTTCCAGCTACTGTATGCCTTGCTAGGTTGTGCACATTATGAAGCCTAAAGTTCATGAGACTTAACTGGATTATCATCTCCTTTAGCAAATTTCTTTCTAAAAAATAACCATCAAACCTACAGAAGCATTTTCATCTAAGATGAAATTCATATTACAGCTAATATGAATGGAATACAGTATTTCTCATGTCAACACAAGAAGATTGTTTATTACTCACACCATGAAGAATGAATATAAACCATCAAGTTTCCAATTAAGAGCTATATAATGATCTTTTCTAGAAAAAAAGTTTCTTCTCTACAATATCAATGCACCTAAAAGCTCTTTATTGCTCCAGGAACACACAGCATCTTCTATCATTTAAACCAGTTCAACAATGGAGAATAATGACCTAGCTAGGCATACCACAAACTGTCAAAATGAATTTATCTTATCCCTTAACAAACATCCTGAAAACACAGGATGCTCTGAAATCGAGCACAACTACCACTACCCTTGGAGTTCATTTCCAAAAATCATTTCTCCTATTTTGAGGCCCAGACCTTTATTACCCATCCCTATTCTAGCTGTGGAAGATGGAATTTGTGGCATATATACAGGGTGCTGGAAATGCTCAGTTAGATCCCACTGGCTTTCCGATGATGAAAGTTATCTCAGCTTAAGTATGGTCTGTCAGTGGAGCAAATAATAAACAGACTGCAAAAATTTTTATTTTTGAATGAAAAGATAATACATATTCCATGTCATGGGGTATCAAACACGCTGGGGACATCCCTCTCATTAGGTTTTCTGGTTTCTCAACTCCTTGTAAAGATCGGCCTCTAGTCTTTCTTTGTAAAACAATGTCTGAACATCTGCAGCCTTCAGAGATGGAAGTAAGTATTCGTGTCAGCCAAACCTACTGCCGAGGGAGATTGACAATGAAGTGGCTATGGGACAAAGTAGCCAAGACAATGTCACCTGACTGCTTGATTTCAGACTTAATCTAGGTAAGGTCAAATAGGTTAAGTTATATTCCTTGGTATTTCTATTGCATTTGGATCCAAATCAGAAAGCGGCAGAAGCCATTTGGCATGGAGGGAAACATAGGTTCCACCACCACACTAGGTACAGGGATCAATTACCAGAGCCCAGTAAGAAAGTTCTTGTTACACTGGGTGCTTTTGGGCCAAACTGATCAACAAGAAAAGCACCCAAGATGGGCTGTGGTGCTGTACTCCTTCATCTTCTCTTTCTTGACCTCTCATGCCTTCCCAGAATCTACTTATATCCCCAACTCCGAAAGCCAGTGCTGATAAACAACCAGAACATTAACTCAATTCATAAGAAAAACTGATGCCATCCACTGTACTGAGATTGCCTAACACCCTGGCCTAGCATGCTACATTCTGCCTGGACAATCCATTAATTAGTTATTCTCTGTGGGCTATCTGTACCAGAAAGACCACATGGTCCATGATCCTTAGTCAGTGACATCCTCTTCTGGAGGCCTGCCCAGAAGAGGGAAATGGAGAATCCTCTCTGAGAACACTGACTGCCAACTCCCTTCTGACCCTCTGGAGGCCACCCACTTCCACTGCCACGCCCTCACTTGCCTTAGGGAAGTGCCAGCCAGCAGGTTGCTAGGACAGCTGGTGTCATGGCTGAGGCACAGAAATAGATGGCCAGTGAACCTGAACTGTAAACTCCAGTTAACAGCAATGAGACCCAACCAAATGGGAGCTCAACTCCTCCCTGAGTGGCACAGTAACATAACCCAGGGGTGGCTCTCACTTGGACATACCATCTTTGTGCTTGATGTGGTGGTGACAGAGAAGGGATAAAGACACTGAATGATCCTATCCTGAATTACAGGAGTTGGTAGATAAGCAGTCACCAAGGGAATAAGCAATAACCTTAAATTTGATTCATCACCTGAGAGTGGGGGAGGGTGTTCATGAACAGAAATGTGACAGCCATGAACAGGCAGAGCAACTGAGGATGCCAAAGAGGAGAAAAATCTGTTTGTACAAGCAATAGCTGTCCCCTTTCTGAATAATAGCATCCTACTTTTCTACCTTCATTTCTTGGGGAACAAAGAAGAAAAGGCAAAGGTGACTGGAAAACTAGGGCTTGACACGGTAGCAGAAGAGAACAATCCTTGTTCTGTAGGGCGAGTTTTACAATGCTTTAGAACAGGTAGCAACTCGTAGGAGCCCCAGGCATTAAGACTGCCTATCAAAGTCTTAGATTTTAGCCCTGGAGAAACTATAATTTTTCAATTCCATGCAAGCTACAAAGGCTTGAGAAGAAAAAGGGCAAAGTGAAATGAACATCCTAGTGGAAACTTTAGTAAACTATTTCAGCAAGAACTCCATTTCTAGATGCACAAACTAAGGTGTCCCAGGATCAGCGACCATGTTTGCTATTCAGATTGAAATAGGTTAACATCAAACCAGATGTGGTGGTGCACGCCTATAATCCCAGTACTCAGAAAGGCTGGGGCAGGAGGATTGCAAGTTTAAGCCCAGCTTGGGCATTTTAGTGATCTAGCAAGACCCTGTCTAAAAAAAAAAAAAAAAAAAAAAAAATTTAGAAATGGGCTAGTGATGCAGCTCAGTACAAAGGCCCTGGGTTAGAGTCCTAGTACCACAGGAAAATACATGAATGGTAACACCCCAGAGCAGTAGTAGCTAGACTGAGGGCCAGCAGCACTGTGTCAGCACCACCAGCACATTACACCCTAGTGCCAGACACTCAAGGCCAGAAGAGAGAGATGGTCACCAGACCTTGTATGTAAATGTATTAAAAAGTAGAATTTAGGGCCGGGGATTCAGCTCAGTGGTTCCAGCACCTGCCTCGCAAGCGCAAGGTCCCGAGTTCCATCCCTGGTACCAAAAAAAAAAAAAAAAAAAAAAAAAAGTAGAATTTAGAGGAAGATGGTTAAGTGACCCAAGAGCCAGACTTTTCACAAGAGGGGAGATGAGATGGAGGGAGGGAAAAGGGAGAAGATGAAAAAGGATGAAGATGTGTTACACACACGTACCAACTCTCCACAAGGAATGTCATCATTATGTACTGCAAAATGTACTAATAAAGTATTAAAAAAGCATTCTGAAAACATTTCCATTTTGGGAGAGTCTATTGACAAACTTTCAGAACTATAAAAACATATAGAGAAATAACTTTGAAAAACTTTCTCAAACAGATTTCAAACAGCTAATTTTGTTCCCTTTCCTAAAAAGGGTTTTATACTTGTTGAAAATTGCTTTTCCTAAGTAATACACTCATTTAGGTGTCTGGAAAAGGTTACCATAATCCTCAAGATTGACAAGAGAAGAGTTCATTCTTTCAATAATTTATTACACAGCTACCACTGGAAGTTAACTGCACAGATACTGGGGGACTGGTGAAATGATTTTTTGGTATAAAAATGGTGGTTTTTTTAAAAAAATAAAAGATCTAGTTAATTTTAAAAGTGAATTATCATTTCATTTGCCCCTTAATACTAGTCCTAAGGAGCAATTTATTTTCTGGTAAGAAACACCAGAATTTGTTTTGGCTCAATGACTACACAACGTCATTTCGTTGCTATTTGTGTTTCATCTTTCCTGTGAAGAAAGCAAAAGAGAAACAATCTTTTAGAGGAAAGATGAAAATAAGTGAGGTACTACTATATGGTAGCTTTGTGAGAAGTAGCACACATTAGTAATATTACAACACAGGCGACAGAACACATCGACTTGTAAGATACTTTAAGTATGAGGATTATTTGATCTCATCTGCAAGAATTTGGGGTGGCTTAATAGTTCTAGGGATCTGGCACCTCCCAGTCATCCCTGTTCCTCCCCTTGCCTGTGGACTGATTTTTGAACGCTGAATACTTCAAAGATACACCACATGAAAAACACATTTTTAGTGTTAGTTGTGGTTTCTGTCCAAAGCTCAGTCAGAAATCCTGTTCTTACTACCACTGAGGCATCATCTTCCTGACTTCGCCTCTGTTCTTGCTTCAACTTTTGCATGTAAAGGTGTACAATAATCCTAAAAAAAAATGAGGCCCATGTCCTATAAAACCCTGTGCTGTATCTTTGTGGAGAAACCACAGCAATTTCTGACGGAAAAAAATTTCTGGCTCTGTGGTCTCTTGTGCTCAGACACAGAGAAAGTTAAATAAAACACTAATTCTCACTGTCTCAAAGCATCCCTCCTTTTCCAATCACACACACATCAAGTTGAACTTGCGCCTCTATGTGCAGGCCTAATTCATGAGCTTAGCAGTCCTCAGAGCCTTCCTGAGAAACTGGCTTTGGGGAATCTCATCCATCATTCCCTTGGGCACACCTGACGACTTGGCTACAGAGTACATTCCCATAGTGCTCTCAGAATAAAATCTCAAGACAGTCAATATGGATGACTCAGCACTTTATCCCTCCCAGCCTAGAGGCCATCTTGAAACCCGACACCTTTGTTAATACATATTTATGTAGTAAGTTCTAAACTTCAACAGGACAAACTTTTTACTTTAGTACTATTCATTTAGAAAGTAGCCTAACCACCTTGCCAATGACCTTTCCCCCACAGAACACTTATTTGGTAGAAGATCCATGAACTCCTTCCACAAGTCCCAGGTGCTGTATCTTCCTTCAGCTCTCTGGGATGCTGAGCTCTTGAGGAAGACGGTGTGAGGGGGAAGGGCGTGCGTGGATGGGCTATACTTGGCCAGCGACTCAGCAAGCAGCACTGACATCTGCTCTCAGAAGTAGCATCTCATAAAAGGCCCCACCAAAGGTTCTGGACCCACACGATATACTAGGTGTGACTGATGGGCAGGAAGTAGCAAGGCTATCAATAAGAAGTGACTTGAGGGAGTCCTGAGAAAAGGAGACAAATGGGTGAGGCAGGAAACCCTGGTGGACTTGCAACTACACAAGAATGCCTGGAGCACTCTCGTGGAAAGTGCTCAGTTACAGCCTCTTCGCTTTTGTAAGGAAAAAGCCGACATGCAGGGCCATACAAGCCAGGACTGTTGGTAGCTGGAGACTGTTTCCCTTTATTTAACAGTAAAATCTCTCCTTTCCTGACACCCTTATCTACTTCAGATCTTGTAATGATAATGCCACAGAACTTGGCATCACAAATGGCAAATCTAAAAGGTACAAATTGCCAGACAGAGGGAAATTCCCCAGTTGCTCTTATTAAAAGTGTGGATGTATAATTCTGACTCTGGACACCAGACATCCAGATCCCATTTTAAGATGTATAAAGTCAGCAAGCACAGTGCTGGTTCAACAGGCAGAGCAGTGTCTATTTTCATCTATTTCTTCCTGGGGACAATCTAACTCCTGTACTCAGGACACAAAATTCCAGACACATTTATTGCCACTGTCCTCAAAAGCAATGTGACACAATGTTGCCCTAGTAAGGCTTTAACCAGCTTCCCTCTGCATAGCCGAGACGGGCTTATTTTGTACCTGTGTGCTATTTCTTCATTTCCAGTTGTGCACAGAATGGTGTGCTACCCAGCTACTTCCTGCTCTGTTTCTAGGTAAATACAGCCCCACTTTGAGAAAAAACAAAATAGTAACAAGAGACAAAAGCACCACATCCACAGACCACCACTGTTCTACTCACAAACAAACCACAAACCACTCAGATGGAAGAGGAGGAAATACACGGTGCAGAATTTTGTTTAAAGTATCAGAAAATCCCCAAACTCTTTTGATAGATCTATAAAGCTTTTTTAAACAAATGGTTTTCACCTTCACATTTACTTACACAGGGTAGACATTTAGCATTTACTTCTAAGGAAAACAGAACAGACTGGACTCTGAGACAACCTTTATCCTCTCCAGTTGCTGCCAGATTCAAACAATTCTCACAGCTGGAGGGACTTCAGGTTCCTTTTCCTCCGGATTGAGGCAGCGAAGAAGCCTGAGGACATACTTTACCCTTGGACAGTCACTCAACAAATATTTATCCAGAGCCCAACAGGGGCCAAGCAGGATTTCAGGTGCTGGGATTCCTTGCTTTTATGGTGCAATGATCCTCATTGTTTTGCTTAAATCTAAAATGTTCCCCACAAGGCTCATGTGTTCAGAGGAAAGGCCTGGTTGTGGGAGGTGGGTCCTACAACCAAAGTAAAAGTCTACTTTTGGAGACTGACAACTAGCAAATAAGCCTCTGACTGCAAAGTACTTAAAAGGAAAAAGGAGTAGGCTAGAGGAGAGGTATGAGAAGTCCCACTTAGGGACGGAGCAGACCTTAGGCGAGAAATATACGTCATGGGCTCCCAGGTCATATACTAAACAATATCAGTAGTAGTTTTTAAAAAGGTTAAAAGAGGCTCCTGGGTGGGTAGTGTAGCTCAGTGATAGAGTTCTTGCCTACTATGGGCAAGGCCCTGGGTTCATTCTCCAGCACTGCGAAATAAAACAAAAATGGCTCCTCTTTCATTTTTCAACATAACTAATGAGTGTGGGCCATAACATAGGTGACTAAAACTATATTCTCAGGAATCTCTCAAATGGATACTTCTGAATTGTGATACAGAACCTGGGTCTTGTGGAAAGAGTTCCATGGGGGTGATAAGTATAATTTTTTTTTTGCCATAAGGCTGTACTTAATGCATTAAAGCAGCTGTAAATGAGGTCATGCAGAATCACTGTTTTCAGGGTAAAAGATGGGTATTAGTCACTTCCCACTGCTAGGACAAAAAACCTGACATCCACAACTTAAAAAGGAGAGGGCCTTATTTTGACTTATGGTTTCAGAGAGTTCAGTTCATAGTTAGCTGCCTCCAAGCCAGAAATGGCAAGGTGGTAGGGGATGGTACAGGAAAGCTACTCAACCCGTGACAGCCAGGAAGTAGAGAGAGAAAAAGGGAGAAGCCAGGGACAAGAATACACCCTTCCAGGTCACATGGCCAGTGACTCACCTCCTGCAACGAGGCCTTGCCTATGAACACATGAGACTTGTGGGGAACATTTTAGATTTAAAGCATAACAATGAGGATCCAATCTGCCTCACAGGAGATTGGTACTTTATGGAGCACTAGATGTCAAAAGAGCCACTATAGATCACTGACCTCAAATGCCCCACTCTGACCATCGTAGAGTGGGTCCCCAGGGTTATACAGCTAACCGCAGCACTATGTGTAAAACCCAATCGTGACTCTTCATTTGGCATTCACTGCCACTCCTTTCTTGTACAAGATAGCACTTCTTAGAGCCAGTCTGAGACACATGGAGGGGCAAAGGCCATCTGTTAGAAAGATGGTGACAGATCCAAGAGGCAGTTAATAAGAAGCAGAGGAGTAAATGGAATGAGTAGTGAGCCTGGGGTGCCTGCGGAGGACAAAACTGCTTATTGCAATGGCTGCTACGATCATTACTCACACGCTCACACACCCACACATCCACACCCACAACGGTCTACGTGCAAACATACATTCTGTGAAAATCATTGCCTTCCCTAGTACACCGCCACTCACAGGACCAGCCTTGAAGCACAGAGACACTAAAACCAGGGTAAAGGCTGTTGTAAAAACGTGCCGAGATCACAAGAAGTGACTGATACTAAAATGTACTAAGAAAACTGGGAAGCTCCCTCCCATCTCAAGCAAAGCAGTTTTGAAAACAAAGTTGTTAGACGTTCTGGCACCTGCCTCGAAAATGCCAGTTCCCGAGTTTGATCCCCAGTACCAAAAAGAAACAACAACAACAAAAAATCAACAGAAAAACCCAAAGCTGTTAGTGTGCTTAAGGAGTTCACTGGAATTTAGTATTTTCTTCCTTTCTCTCAACATACTCCACTTACAGAAGGATTTTATAATTTAAGTCTGCCATGTGGCATCTAAGTTTACACTTCAGAGCTTCTTAAAACTTAACTTCTGAGGTTGGACATGGGCATTTCAAAGCAACTATCAAGAAAAACCCCACCACCAGATGTGAAACAAAAACTGTATTGATTATAGTAACTGTGCCTGAACCTAAAATGTTCTTCTGTAAGACACTAGCTTCTCAGGAAGAACCACTGCTCTAGCAGAATTTCCAGCAGAACACCCTAACACCCAAATCCAATGAGTCCCCAAAGTCTTCCTTGATAATGACAGAAATTTTACAGGAAGAGATTATTTGTGGTAAGAATTAAGGTGCCCACACAATATTCTGCCCCTCATGGGGACCCCAAGCCAACTGTTGACTGCTTAGAAAACAGGTGGATGCAGCAATCCATAGACTAACAAAATTGCACTTTTGGAGCATTTGTGATTTGTCCAATGTTGTGATTATACTTATGGTATGGCCAGCAATAAAATTCAGGATCACCGATTTCAGGAGCTGTGTATTTTCCACTAGAACCAATATGGTCAAATGTTCAAAATGGAAATACATCAAGATACCAGCATCTCCCATTGTGTGCTATGAGGCTGTAAGAAATTCTGACTTTAATAAGCTAATTTTATTATTACTATGTAACCTGCAGGCAATCTATAGATACATATGCATATTTTAATACAAAGTGTTTTAAATCCATGAAATAAATATTCAGTAGAAATTTCTCTTTTCAATGTCCATACTTTTATTTCCTGATATATAATGCATCTTTTAAATCTTTTAGACAACTGGCAAAAGTAGATGGCAAACAACTGGAAAGTTATTCTGATTAAGTCAAAACCTTATGTATGCATATAGAATAAAACATGCACACATACACAACACCTAGTTAAAGCTGAGCCTTCATCTTCTAAAATTTGAAGAGATTATTATTTCCTCTTTCCAGAAGTCCTTTTTGGCCATACTGGATTTCCTGTAGCTACATTTTTTCCTGGCCAAGATTCACCAGAAAGTTTTTTTTGCAACACAATCTAGCCATCAGGCAAAAATGTCCAAAAAGTAGCAGAGCTGGGCAAATCCACAAGTCTAACAGCAACCGACCTCCCTGAGACTCATGCTTGGCCATCTTGTCAATGATGTGACACTAAAACTTCTCATGAACCACTGGCTAGCCTGCAGGTCTAACTTTACAAATCCCATAATCCCTATCTAGTAACATGGTATAAGCTAGTTACTTAACTGGCTAATATTGAATAAAGGAAGCACCCAAAAGAAATGTGTATATTTGCATACCTCAAAATTTTGAATGTGAGGACAAAAATTAAACACACACAACCATGCCATAATAGCATTTGAGTAGAAACGCTAGTGCTAATCCTGCAGAGTACTAATCCTGCCTATCCATCAGCCTAAAAGAATGGCAACAGCCCCATCTAAAGAGACTGCTCTGTATTTGCTATTATGATAGCCCCATCTCAAGAGCCAGTAGCAAGAGTGGATCCTAATCTTTTATTCGAGTAGATAACAAGCAGCACTCTGCAAAAGCTGAAAGAGGTGAGTTCCTGGCAAATACAAACAGAAACCGCTTCTAAGAAAAGCAAGTAATTGGATGATCATCTAGAGCTTGTGCTAATGCCCCTTCACCACCCTGGCTCAGCTACATCCAGTGATTCACAAATCTGTACCAGACAAGCCTCTGCAGATGCTGCTAACTTACAACATTCACTGTGCACTGTTCCCAGCGAGCCTCAGCCTGGACTTCACCATGGAGACTTTTCACAGAAGCTGTAGGACGCCTGGTCTCAGATGTATTCTTCCTTCTTTTCACTGACAAGTGAGAAATACCTAGCATGGGAACAGAAGAAAAAGAAATAGGTAAATGCATTATCCAATCCCTTATCTCTAATGAAGTCAATGATCATTTAGACTGATAATTCACCAAAGACCATTTCTAAACCCAGTATCCTTTCCTGAAAATGAAATGCAGTAGTTTTTGTTCTTGTGCCGGGGGATACAGCTCGGTCAGCTTTTTCCTTTTTTTCTTCTTCCCGCCTCTATGAAATAGAAGACAATTCTGGGAGACTTCAGACACAAATTCAGGCTGAGATGAAAACTTGCAAAACAGCCTCAAGTCACTGAGGCCTGGAGGTATAGCTCAGGGGTAGAGCACTTAACTACCGTACGTGAGGCCCAGGTTCTAGCCTCAGCTCCACCAAAACAAAAAGCCACGCCATTTAATTTCACCTTCTGCAAAAGGGAAGGAGGACTAGCATCTTTCGCCATTCTTAGGCCTTACCCAGGTGATCAATAAGATCACTTTTACAAAGCGCTCTCACAGTTCTCGAGAAGGCAGGTGCTATGTAAATGCAAAGTATTAGTGGCCAGAAGCCTGTCACTGAGCTCGGAGCCAGAACAGAAAAGCCAGCTTTGGCGAGGCACCAGTAATCAGCTCTCCTGGGGCACCCAGAGGTCTGCCTGGTCCGCTGTGCCGGGGCAGGGGATGGGGAACAGAACTGAACCAAGACATCTGGAATTTCTGGGAGAGAGGAGGGAAGGTATGGAGCAGGACGCTAAGGGGTGGGAGTGTGTAAGGTAGGCACCAGTGGCCCGGCAGGAGCGTGGGTATTTGGCACCCAACACACAGCTCGCCCAGATTGTAGGTTGGCAGCGTTTCGTGCACCGAAATGTTTGCAGGGCTATGAAATTTTCCACTTGGCCGTTTGCCATTTCCGCCCACCAACGACAACATTCACACAGAGGTGGCACACCGAGGCCCCGCTGGAAAAGGACTGGATATGGTTTATTTGTTCCTTTTAGTGAAAAGACCTATTCATGGTCTCATCGTGAATATTTTCCAAACTGGAGTTTGATTTTTCACACATCTCCCCTCCCCGCTGAAGGCAGACCCAGCGATAGCCATCACAGTATCAAGGATTTTGACTTGTGCGCCCTTGCGGAGCACACTTGAGGGACAGGAAGTTATGAGAGTGGCCTTGGGAAATGACGGAAGACACAGAATTCCAGTGCTGTGCTGGGATCCTGTCTGTTTCCAGTATAAATCATCTGCAAGTGCCAGTCAGATGTTTCCTTTCTGTTTCTTTTTTTTTTGTACTGGGGATCGAACTTGGGTCCTTGTGCTTGCGCAGCAGGCGGTGAAATCAGAGCTAAATCCCCAGCCCTCAGATGTTTCCTTTCAAAGTCACGAGCACCAATTCATTTAACACAGGTGGGAGTTGTGGTATCAGCATTGTGGGTGTGCCATGTAGTATTTCCACAAGAAAAATGTGGCCCTCTATCTCAAAAAAGAAAGGAGTGAATAACACCAAATCTTAGACTTAGAACTGGTAAAACACTCAAACTTTTAGAGACAAAATTAAGACAGAAGGAGTGTCTGCTTTGGTATATTTAATCATCACCTTTATAGGGAATCCAGTTTACCAAGTGCTTTCTCATTAACCCATTCCCTGGGAAAATTTTTACCTAACACTACTATATCCACCAATTTGTCAAACTGAGGGACAATGGTGAAAAAGTGAAGGACTCTGTGCTCAAGGGGCTAAGTCAAGAGGGACAGACATTAAAGAATCATAGCCCAGCACAGTGGCACATGTCTGTAATCCCAACTAACTCAGAAAGCTGAGGCAGGAGGAACAAGTTCAAACCCAGTCTGGGCAACTTAGCAAGACCCTGTGTCAAAATTAGAAAGGGCTAGGACAGTGATGGCAAACCTTTTAGAACTTTCAAGGGTAATAAACAGCTGGCTGTGGCATGCATCCCACAGGTTTGCCATCATTGGGCTGGGATACAAGTGATTCCTGGGTTCCCTCTGGGTTCCATCTTTCATTACTTAAAAAAACCCATCGCATATAATTTTCAGTCTATGTACAAAATTTGAAAACTATATAGGCAGAACAAAGGAACAATAAGTCTTGTGAATTATAATCCTAACGGGGCCACCTCATTTTGGAAGATGGGGCTCTGGAAGGTCTCTTACAAAAGTAATAATCAAGTGGGGAAGTTAGTGGGTATCAGGTTTCTAAGGAAACAGCCAGTACATCAGTTGGTCAGATCTGCAGCTAACTTGTTATTCTATTTTTCTTTTTTTTTTTGAGGGAGGATCATTTCATCGGGGTCTCCTGGACTAAAAGCAAGAGAACTGTCTTCAACACACTGACATAAAAGAGTCCTCCTGACTGCTCACTCAGCTATCTAGCAACAAGCACTAGAGCCTTCTGCCAGAGGATCACCATCCAACGCAGGTATTGTCCTCAATGGGACAAGAAAGACCTTTCTTCTTGAGGCACCCCAGTCACCCAGCATCACAGGAAAAAGGAAGCTCTCTGGACACCTGCCTGCCACAGCTGGACTTAAGAAAACCCACTGAAGGGCTGGGGATTTAGCTCAGTGGTTCCATCGCCTGCCTTAAAAGCACAATGTCCCAAGTTCGATCCTGGGTACCAAAAAACCCCAAACAAAACAAAGAAAACCCACTCAAAACAGATCATATCACATGTAAATTTCTGAAAAAAACAGTACCTTGGTTTAGGTTCCAAATTTCTGGCTTCCTCTTGTCTACCAGGATATTTGTTATTCCTTTCCTGCCGTATTTATGCCCAACTTTAACAGTGTCTACCAACCTTCTCTCTCTCGGTTCTTGGTCTGCTGAGGTTTACTTACCCAGATGAGCAGAATGATGCAAAGAAATACAAAGTAATGGAAAAACTGTGCCCACATGAAGTGTTTTCTGGTTCCCTCTCATCCCAGGTCTGGCTCAATTTAATTCTTCCACTAAGGAAAAATCAGTCATTTGCATTCTTCATCCTACAAAACCAAGGCATCCTCAGGCAGGCTCATTCATGTTCTCTTCACGAAGGGAGCAAGTTTGAAAGTCTGTCTGCAATGGACATGCCAAGCTTCTCTTTGAGCCTCTTTCCATTTAAGATGCCTAGCATAAAACATCGTTTCTCCTCCAAGTCTCTCATGCAAACAAATATTAATAATACTCCGGGTGCTAAGTCCCAGAACACAAACTGTGACTTTGACCTAGTAGTTTTGACAAACCTTAGCAAACTCAGAGAGGAGAGAGTCCAAAGAAGGACTTCGTGTGGCCAACTTGTCTGATACCGCAAAATTATGCCAGGCTGCTGGTTTTTAATCCTCAATCCAGAGGAGAAAATGACACAAATACCAACTTTTGCCTCCTTGGACTGGCCTCAGTACTTTACAGCCTCTGCCACTTTTGCCCTTGGCTTCTTTCAGTTCAGCACTGTTATGTTGTCTTTTTATACTCCATTGAACTTAAGTCTGGAAGGCTCAGAAAGTTTATAAACTCCTTGATGAAAGAAACCTTGCTATGCCCTCCTTTTGTAAGCACCTAGAAGTGTCTAGTGGAAGAGCCTGAATTTAAATTAAATGAGCCATAGCCAAAGCTGTTCTAGGACTTAATCCGTATGGCAAAAGGAATCTCTCCTGAGAAGCTGGAGCTGAAGCCCATCTCACCTCTCCCTGTCCTCCAGGATCGGGAGCTCTCATGATGCCTCTTGTCCAAATGAAAGCCCTTCCCACACTGAAAAACAAATTACAACTTTACCTCCTCTTTCCTAACCTTCCAGACCACTCTGTCTTCAGGTACTTGCGGCTTCTGAACAGTTGCTGGTGCCTCTCAGGACTTATATACCCTCTCGACCCCCACCCCACCCCATCACGGGAGGCTAGATTGAGGATTCTCACAGATTTTTCCAAAACCACCATCACAGACACCTTCCTCCTCCTTGAAGGAGAGATGCAGCGGGTTCTTAAACTTGAACCAGCATCAGAAACACCTGGCAATCTCATTAAACCACAGATTTCTGATTTAGAAAGTCTGACATGGGCCCGAGAACTTGTCTTCCCATAATGATTTACAGATGATGCCAATCTGGGGACCGCGCTTTGAGTGCTTCTGCTCTAAGGGACTTTCTCTCAACTATATGGCCAGAAAGTGGAAGACCCTTGAATACACTGCATCACCACACAGAGAGGAATGATACCTGTCTATTCCAAAGAAGTGATAAATGACCAAGCACACAAAAACCACCACCACACAGTGTACACCTGTAAAATCCAGGAGGAACTTTCTGTGAAAGTTCACTCCACTTGAGCTCCTCCTACTGGCTCCAGGTCCTACTGGGTCAGTTCTGTCCCATCTCTCCCTTGATTTCCCTGCTACTACAAAAGTCCTCCTTGGCCTACAAAGATCCCCAGTCACTGCCACCCCTGGAGCATCTTCTCCATACCCTGGTAGGTTTCCAAGTGACTGTCACCTGTCTCCCATTCACCAACAAGCAGGTGAAGGTGCAGTATTCCAAGCTGGTGCCAGAACACATACAACATAAAACCTTGGCATTCCTGCTAACCGTTTTTTTTTTTTTTGGTACCTGGGATCAAACTCAGGACCTTGTGCTTGCAAAGCTGGTGGTGGAACCATTGAGCTAAATCCCCGGTGTTCTACCATTACTTTTTAGTAAAGGTCAGGACAATTTCCAGCCTTCTAAATGTAATTGACCTCTGCTGAAGCCCTCCAACTAACTGACTGCTCTTCTACTCAATATATTGTTTACCAAAAGTTCTTTCAATTTTTTTCTCAGCTGTTTAGTAGACTACAATTTTTGCCTGAGAAGCATCTTTCTGAAATGACCCCTTCTCCATTTTCTTTGTCATTTGGGCCAGAATGACCTCCTACTTTGGCTCCAAAGGGGAGAACAGGACCCAGGTCTGCCCAAACAAAATACAGTTATCCCCCTAGCCAGAGTTGACTGGTTTTCCGGTGAGGCATCTACCAAAGGCAGGCCAATCAAAGGCTTCTCCCAGAGGCTGGAACTGAGAGGAAAGAAGTATCCTCATCTAATGAGCAGCAATGTGTGATGTTACCTGGAAGTGTTTCCACCACCTTGGAAAGACAGCTTCCTTGAGAATGAAGTTCTGTGGCAGAGAGAGATGCCGAAGGCCAGATGTGATTGTGAGGTCCTGTAGGACCAGCCATGCCAAAAGTGAGATTTATCCCTGGAACTTTTAGTTGTGGTGTCATATGGGACAGGCAAAATTCTAAGATGGTCCCCAAGACTGTCCCATCCCTTGATGAACACACACACACACACACATACATACACACACACACACACACTCACACACTCACCCTTTCGGTTATTCAATGGCACACCAATCCAGGTACTATTTCTGTGAAGCAATATTTGAAGATATAATTAAGGTCCCAAATCAGGTGATTTGAAAATGCAGAGATTATACTTGGTGGGCTTGCCCTAATCCAATGAGCCCTTAAAAGGGCTGGACTCTACCAGGAATGAGATCGAAACCATGACAAGACCTATTGGGAAGGGGGACAAGTCACATGGCAAGGAAGTGAGGTAGGTTCCTGAAGCAGAGAATATTCTTGAGCTTGCAGCCAGTCACAAAACAGGAGCCTTAGTGTGACAACCAAAATGAACTAAATACACTACAAATAACCATGTGAACTTACAAAGGACCAGGAGCTCCAGATAAAAACCTAGCCTAGTGAACACTGCAGTCAGCCTTATGAAACCCAGAACAGAGAACCCAACTATGCTGAAAGTGTGAGATAATAAGTGGGTGTTGTTTTAAGTCACTATATTTGGGATCAATTGTTATGCAGCAACAGAAATTTAATATACATGTGTTACAACAAATTTGGGGCTTTTTTTTTTTTGGCTTGAATCACTGTGAATTTTATTTGCATACTACAGCCAAAATAGATACAAACTTTTGATTTCTTCAAGATGGTATTGTCCTGGAGTCTTTTATCCCTCTGCCCCTCCTCTTCCTTGTTGTTTTCCTTTTCCAGTAATCTCTTCTCATTGTAAAGTATGTATTCTCCCTGACTACAAGTTCAGTTCTCTTGTCTTTCTATACATTCTTTTGATAAAACATTTAACATAGTTCTTTAATCTCACCCCCAACAAGCTCCTGAATATATGCAGCATAAATAAATTATGTATATTTCAAAATGTCCCATCTTTCCCCCCTAAATCAGTTCCCCTTGAATTTCTAATTCATGCTAATGGTATTGTTGTCTTCTAAAATTTTCTCTCGCAGTTCATTAGTTGTCAAGTCCTATTAATCCTGCACCTGTTCTATTCCCACTGCCACCAAGCTAGTGTGGACGCCATTCCTCTCACTGCAGCCCCAAAATCGGTCTTCTGGCTTTCAGTCTTCTCTCTCCAAGCCATGGGAGTCATCTGTGTTGGATCAAACTTCCTAAAGCAATGATTGGATAATACAACTTCTCCAGGCCAGACCTCCTTGGTTCCTACAACTTACTGGAAATCTTCCACATTGTTTGTCTGGTGTTGAAGACCTCTGCGATCAGGCCCAAATGTGCTTGCCCAGCCAATTTCATTTTCTTCTTCTCTCTTCTTGCACACTGGACTCACCACACTGAGCTTTTCACTTCCTGTCTGAGAGGCCATGTTTCTTCTCCTTGTGTCACCAATCAGGCCATCCCTCCTAAGGCCAGCTCAAATCCCACTGTCTCATGACTCCTTCCTTCATCCGCCTATGCTACAACTTTACTGCAGGGCTTTTACATTTTTTTTTGGCATGTGAGTTCCCATGGCTTTTATTCTTTTTCCATAAGGTACCCATCATTTTATTCCTTATGCTAAAATACATGTCTTCTCCCCACATAAGACTACAATAAACTCCATGAAGGTAGGTAAAAATTGGAGATGGTAACTCCTTGATAAATTCCTGTAGGTGGTTGCAGAGGTGGCATTTTACTTTCACTCTGAAATGTGCTCAAGCCTCCTTCCTCTGCAGTTATCAAACGTGAAAACTCACTTCTGGGCGGATTGGAGAAGAATCATGACAAAGTGTTTGGCTTCTGTCTGGATGTCCCCCCAAAGCCTCATGCAGTCACAGGTGTGGCTTTTTCAGAGGTGGCTAAATCTAGAGTGTGTGACTGATTCACAGTGCAATGGTAGGAATAAGGACAGGTGATTACTATATCAATCCACTAATTGTGTGGCACTGCCCTAATCTCAGCTGCCTGGACACAATATAAGGGACAGAAAGAGGCTTATCTTGTCCCTCTTACTTGCTTTTCTACCTTCTGCCCGCCATGAACCATTTCTCCTTGGCAATGGCCCTCTGCCATGTGCTACTCTTCCTTGGAGCTAGTCAATTACGGACTGAAACCTCTACAAACTCTGAGCTAAATAAACCTTTCTCCTTTTAATTTTTCCAGGTATTTTGTCTCAGTAATGAGAGAAAAGTAACTAACACAGAAGGAAATGGCTCCGTCAATCAATGCAATGTTCTGCGAGTGCTTTGTTTTCCAACTCAGGTCTAAAGGTACTCTGGGAATGGCAGAGTTGGGAAATATGTCCTCCGGTGAGCACACTCAGTAGGTTGCAGAGCTGGTGGCTCACAGGGAAGCATCGACTGTATGACAGTCACCGGGACCAAAAGCTCTCCTTCCCCCAGGAAAGGCATTAGAAGTTCAGAGCTTTTGAGAAGAACTGGAGGGAGGCCAAGGGGGAATGAAGGCCAACACTCAAGGCATCACCAAGAATCAGATTTATTCTCAGATCCTACCTCCCCATTCAACCAAGCAATAGCTGATGGACTGTGTGAATGATCCACTGTAAAACTTCTCCATACCATCAGTCCTTGGATTTTTAGGGTATATTTGGGACATTTTCTATAGATTATTAACTGGTTTGTATTTAGAGAATAAAAACTAAAATTAATATTTGCCCAAAGAACACTTAATCAGGGAGATAAATATGCCGAGAAAAAATGCTGATCAAACACTTAAAAAGTTTATTTCATGCTGATCCATGCCACTGTTTTCTGTTATTAGCATGGCTTATCACACAAAGGTAAGGCTTCATCTGTGAAGATACAGCCCCTGTAGGTATGCATATGTGTATGTAGATTACGTCTCCTCATTGGCACAGCACAAAGTTTGTTGTGAAATATAATTATGCATCCAGAGAAAGCATTTCTGCCTATCAGCAATAAAATGAAAATAAAATATATATTGAAAGACAAGTGCAGCATAGCTAATCTGTACCGAAGGACCGCAGAGTGTCTCCAGGAAATTATTTTAAAGTAGCATGCGCTCCTTACAGACAATTTCTTCCTGACCATATTTGTTGAGTTACTTGGGGGAACCACAGGGACTGTTGAATCCTATCAGAAGGCGCTGTGGCCCAGGGCATGGCGAGATCTTGAACAGGAAGCAGGGACCACACTGTGGTAACCCTTCTTCTGGGTCACACATCCCCTTTCTGGCTGCTGTGAGTCATCACGCACGTTCTCCCTGGAGGCGAGTTTTATTCCTGCCTGCTCAAAAAGGTCCATGTTTAGTTTGGCTGTTGCAGAAGTGCTTGGTAAAGGGGAAGGCTTGAGACTTATCTCATGCCTTGATAGTTTGTAAAACATTTCTAAGTCAGAAGCAGTTAAAGTCCACGTGAAGCTATGTACACAGTCCAGTCCTCTGACTTCTATGCTTCTCTGTTTCTGCTCTGTTTTTTTAAAGAACAAAATTAGTAAAATTCCTAAAAAAAAAAGCTAAATAATTTTCTCTCGTTCTATTTTTGTTCTGACCTTAGCAGTTACAGGAAAGTATCCTCAACAGTTTTTATTTGGCCTGACTTTGCAAAGCAGGGAGTCAAGATAAAATGCAAAGACAGATTCTACATATGCCCCTCACCCCCAACTATTCACCAAAAGCACTAAAAACACAGCACTGGAAGCATCCTATCAAAACCACAACTTCCTTTCCTAAGATATTACTACGCAAAAGCATGGCTACAACCAGAGTCTCAAATCATGCTTTCAAAGTAAGAGTGTTGTCACATGACTAAGAGTTAAAGAGGAAGGAATAATCTTCCAAAACTCACAATCAGTGGCTGTTTTAACTACTCAAACTGTGCATAATGTTTGGTCCAACAGGAAACGTAACTGTTCACCTCATTTGCCTTCTTGTCTACTTGTTTTATTAAATTAAAAGCCAACAAACACGATCCCATGTTAACATTTCTCTATGCCATCCCAGGTAGCAGCTTCCTTGCTTAAATATTACAACTTTCTGATGCAATCGGAACAGACAGTGCAAGACAAAGGAGCTATTCAAAACGTCTCTCCCTTTGGAGGAGGGTTAAAGAAAATGACTCTTTCTTAAAACCAAGATTTCAATGGTCTCAACTATGCACACCAAGTAACAGAAACACCACTTGGCATTAAATCTGGGGATTACCTGTTGAAACACCAAAGGCAGGTAGACTTTGATGTGGGTTACCTGGTGCCAGGTAAGTACTAAGAAATGCAATTATCCTTCCTTTCAATGAATGTAGAGCTGACCACTTGATACCCTATTTGGAGCAAAGATTCACAGTGGGGAGGGCGAGCGGAGTGCAGGGGAGGGGGCTGAGTGTGAGCACACACCCACTTGCCAACTGGAGCCCATTACAGGTCACACTGCAGAGGAAACCCGTGTATCCCACTTGCTACCATGTTTCACACTCAGATAAAGAGTATCAACTGGTATTTTTTAAGTAAAAGACCCAGGCGAGACACAGCTGCAATTTGTCTTTAGAGGCCAGAAACTCATTTAAAACACCTGACGATCGTGTTGCATTAAAAACCCCACACGATCTCTTTATACAATGAACATTCTACAGGTTTTCTACGTCTCTTTAAAAATAAGTATTCTGAACGCCTAACAGTCAGCAACATGTTTGCCCCTCGGCTGTAGGGCATACCTTCTCAAGCACCAACATACAGTACTTGTTTGTATTAAGAAAAAAGAATAATAGGGGCTTTTCCTCTCCTCCTTCATCTTCTGCATTGAGGGGTTTCGCCTAATATCACAGCTCTGGGGATTCTCACACTTACAACTGCTAACATATCAAAAAAGGAGAAAATCTCTTGCTCCTTAATTGTTATGTCGAATAAGCTCTCAAAAGTTCATTTTTGTTACCTTTTTCAGGCAAAATAAGAGGCCTTTTACAAAAATTCTATTGCTAAAACAATGGAATTCTCCCGGGAATGACTTCGTTATGGAAATTAAGTGACAGCTTCTTTTATCCAGCCAGGCAGAAAGTGTGCATTTATAAAAGGCATTCAGAGCACTCAAATGTTGTGTGTGGGAGGACAGAAAATGCTATTTTTAATTCAGATTGCAGCATTCCCCTCATGCAGGTCTTTCAGTATAATCATAATCATAATAAGACTGATCTAAAAAGGAAAGAAAAAGATTCCCATTCCTGCTGACCCCAGCAGAAAGAGAGAAGGAAAAAAATGTGAAAATGAAAATTAGCATGATTAATACAGCTTTCTTCTGCTTTTAGAACCCTCTGTAGGCTCAAAGATCCACTCTGAAGGTGATCAGAGCTGACCATTCTTCCCACGGCTAAAAGGCACTTAATAAAGTCTGCTAATAACCATGCTCCACCTTCTCATACCCATTTACATTTCTGTACCTGTGACTTTTTCGCTGTACTGAGTTTACAGAAGTTGCCCATGCCTTCCAGGAAAGGCTGCTTCCTCCCTCTGTTTCTAAGACTTGACCTTGTTTGATGGCTTGCAGTGGATGAGTGGGTCCAGCCAGGTGCAAGGGCCACCCTGGAAAGCAGACTTTTAATTTCAATCACTGCCCACCCCTAGGGTCAGCATGAGGCTCCCATCCTTGTGTTTTTATGAAGGCTGTTTTCTAGGTCAGAGTTGGTATGGAAGCAGAGTGGTGAATGGAAGCCATTAGTAAGGAAGTGAAGACCAGTCAGAGGATTCTGCAGTCTGACACTGGAAGGGAAACGGAACTACAAAGGCTAACTGATGGAACAAGACCCTCTATCATAGCAATGGCTAAGTGACTGGCTTCGAAGGCCACACATGCATCATTAAAGAAAAAATGAAGTCAGAGTTACTTTGTAATGGAGGCAAAATTCATATAACTGAAAAATTACCATCTTAACCATCTTTCAAGTGTAAAATTCAGTAGCTTTTAGTCTGCTTACAATGTTGTGCAACAGCACTACTATCTAATTCCCAAAGATTTTCATCATGCCCCACAGAAGCCTCACACCCATTCAGTCACTCTGTCCCCCCTTAGACTAGTGATGACTAATCTGCCTTCTGTCACCAGAGATTTGCCTTTCCTGGATGGTACATATTCATTGACTCAAACCCTAACATGGCTTTTTGTGATGGGCTATTTTCTCTGGTATTATGTTTTCAAGGCCTATCCATTTTATGGCATGTAACAGTACGGCATTCTGGTTTTGGCTGAGTAATACACCATTGCATGGACTTGCATATTGTTATCCATTTACCCACTGATAGAGTTTTGGGTTGGTTCCACTTTTTTTTTTGGAAGCAGTTTCCAACCCTTTTGAGTACATACCTAGAAATGGAATAGCTGGATCATGTGGTAATTCTGTATTTAACTATCTGAGGAATTGCCAAACTGTATTCCATAGTGGCTATATGATATTATATTCATTGTATCATCAAGGTATAAAGATTCTAGTTTCTCTATATGCATGCCAATATTGTTTCCTTTTCTCCTCTCCCTCTCTACTTGTCTCCCTCTATCCTTCCTTTCCTTTTTCTTTCCATTCATTATGGTCATCCTAAATAATATAAAGTAGCATCTCATAATGGTTTTATCTCCCTAAACAATAATTGAGCATCCTTTCATGTACTTCTTGGCAATCTTTATATCTTATTGGGAGAAATGTCTCCTCGAAGCTGTTGCTCATTTTTAAGTTGGATTGTTTATCTTTCCATTTTTGTAGGAGTTCTTCATACATAGCAGAAACTAGACCCTTGTCAGAGACATGATTTATTCTATTCTGTGGGTTGTCTTTTGACTTTGACAATAT
>NW_004624756.1:9771054-10001765 GCF_000247695.1 Heterocephalus glaber | reverse complement strand
AACTCGTACCAAGGATCGAACTCCAGGTGCGGCACCACTGAGCTAAATCCCTGGACCTGCATTTTGATTTTTTGTATACGTTATCAAGTAAGGGTCTAACTTTCCTTTTGCATCTGTACCATGTATTCTTTCCAGCTGTCCTGCATGATTTGTTGAGAAGAAGTAAGAGATTTTTGAGTATAGGGCAACTTAAGTACTTTGTCTTCAAAAACCTTTATAAATATGACATGTATATACATTATTTATAAAATTTTGCAAATTAACTTTAGTCAGCTGGCTTTGGTTGTAATGTGACTGTATTCAGCACACAATGAATATTTAGGTTTTTTTCTCATTGCACAATGTGAAGCTATACTAAGAATCCTGAGCTTTCAGAGCAGCCAACCTGCAGTTAGGTGCAAGTATTAACTTCCAGAAACAGCAAGTTCAGCAGCTTGAAGTTGCTGGGTCTTCTATGCTTTAAGTTCTCTTTTGCTTCTCTGTTCATCCCCCACCGGTGAACTACCCTGTCCTCAGTTACCTAGAGACCTCTGCTCTCTTCCCACACCAGCGCTGGGAATACATACGAATGTGTGATATTAATATGTACTGGCTATTTGGAGAGAACTTAATAAACTAATTCATCCTAAAGCTGGTTGACAACAGAAATTACACACTTTTTGCACGATACCTAAGTCTCTGTTTAAGCAAAAACAAAGTCTAGGCTGTAGAATTCTGGGCTTCATCCATTCAGCCAGGACAAGAGCAGGAGGCTTTCAAATCTCCCTAGAGCATCAGTTCTCAAACCTGGCTGCACATTGTGGTCCTTTGGAGAGCTTTAGAAAATGCTCCCACCCACAGAGATCCTCTCTGGTCTGGGGTGCAGCCCAGATAATAGGATTTTGGGAAGCTCCCCAGGGTAGTCTAATGGGGGCAAGGCAGGGAATCGCTGCCCTCAAGTCAGTTGTTGGAAGTTGCTACTTCTCTCTCTCTCAAAGGTAGCCCACTTCTTGCTGCCCGAGGACCACTTGCAGGTTACTAGGGATGCACATTCTTTGGTTTTAGAAATCTTATCAATTCAGATTAAAACTAACAAAATTTGAATTTGTCATCTAACTTGCTCAACAGCCCTGTGAAAGTAGGTTTATTATTCTCCTGAGACACATGAGGGAGCACACTCTGAGAGATCGATTAAGCAAGAGCCCCAGATCACAAAACCTGAAAGTGGCACAGGACGGATTGGAATAGAATTCTTCCAACACCAAAGCATGTACTATCTATGCTGTCTCATTTTGTGGTATCAAAAGGGCCACTCTTATCAGTGTAGTCATACCATTTGGTGTAAGACCCACAAAGAGAACAGTAGCTCCACATCTTCCATCTGGCACCTATCTTGTGGAATAGGACTAGGGGATGTACAGATGTGCCTCAGCTTAAAACGGGGTTGTGTCCTGATAAATCCACTGTAAAGTGAAAATGCCCTACACACCACAAAATATATGCAATGCACTTAACCTATGATGGAATGTAACTCCTTCCAGCCTGTGGTAAAACTGGCAACAGGTCATGAAATACCTTTAATGTGGAATGAACATAGCAAAGCCTGAGGAAAGTATCATTTATGAATCATTCTGATGTCTAGATATGATTACAAAGCTGAGTTAGAAAATGGCAAAACCAAAGGCTATGAAAGAAAAATCCCCAATACTTAAAATATTCATGTTCCTATACCAGAGAAGACATAAGTTCCTCTAAAATATGGTCTGTCTGCCAAAACCCAGGGCACATTAACAAGCATACATCATGGCAGAGTAAGTCTGGAATTGACAAAATGTATCAGTAATGGCGGTAGGTGCTGACAAGTGGGATTCAAGTCACTCCTTCCTCTTTCAAGTTGCTGAACTCAAACGTGTAGATTTGCACATGTGTGTGCACATAAGTACATACACACACAGACACACAAGGCTTAGTGGAAAAACACATTTCAGTTCTTGCATTTTTCATAGGTCGAACTCTTTTTTGCTGAAACAAGGAGAGAAGGCTTGTGGTGTTATCTCTGGCTGTGTTACTAGTACCCTAAGGAAGCTGGAAGAATTTCTGTGTAGTAGACTTGGGAGCTGGCAAGGAGTAAGGATGTGCTGGAAGGTTTTCTTAGCCCAGCATCAGAAGTTGGTTAGAGGAGAAAAGTTTTCACAAGTGGGAGTTGTACCTGCTTATCTCCTAATTGTAGTGAATCTGTCAACTTTTTTTCTAGTGTATCAAGACTTTACTCTTCAAAAGCATTCTCAGTGTACTCTGAATTGCTGCACTTTTAAGTTAACTACTTCTCAAAGTGCTGTTTAAAAAGTGACATCTTCAACCACATTTCAGGCTCAGAATACATCTAAATTTGCAAAGTCTCATTGGTTCTTAACAAAGTGCTACTTAAAAAATATACTTGACAGCCAATCTTGAAAATGATTTGTGCAGAAATTGTGTTCAAATTACTTTTTATCAAGACATTTAAGAGAAAATGTGGTTTTCTTTGTAATAGGCTAAAAATAATGATATCCTTTATCTTCAACTGAACATGTACATATGTTGTCTAAGCTGTTGCATTTAAACAAATTGAAAAACAGTAGGATTCTGGCTTTAGTCCATACAGAAACAAAACTTGCCCAGAATATCATTTGGAACATTAAAAAGTACAATTAACTTATTTTTCACCAACTTTCAACCTACATATAGAATCAGGGTTGTCAACCAGGTCCAAGACATCAAATAATAAGTCCTAAGGTTTCAGAAACAGGAAATTCAGAAAAAGTAATCACTGCAGTCCAATTTTAAGTAAGAAGAAAGAAGAAACCAAGAGGAGAGTTATGTACTTTATATTCCTACAAATTCCTTTAGGGTTACCAGCCAATCTGCTGTTGAAGTTGACTCTTATGACAACAGTTTTCTTAAAATATCCCTAAGGGCTACTCTTAAAATAATCCTCATTGACTATTTCACTGAATTCTTATCATGTGCAAAGTATCACTTGGTGAGTTTCTGAAAGAGATAAAACATGTTCATGACTTTGAATACAGAATACTGATGTTTAAAACACACATCTAACTGTCACCAACTCTAATAATTCTGGATGATCCCTCATTACCAACAGCATTTCATGTTTTAATTGTATGTTTTTTTAAAGTCAGAGCCCTGTCTTTAAATAAAATCTTATATAAGAAATGGAATATGTACATATGAACTTGAGGCTATTCATGCTGTCTAGCCTATTGGTTCCTCCCTTTCTCATCCACTACCAAGTATTTCTGAGAGCAGCCCCCAGGTGCTGGCCGGGGACATCAAAGAATCCTTAGGCTCCTGGAGAATGTGGTCTAACTGCCACTGATCCAAGGAATCTGTATGCCTTAACATGGTGTATGCTCCTTTATGCACAAGCCACCCCATTGGACTTGTGGCATATGAGCAACGAGAGAGTGCTGACTATTTACTGCATGTGCTATGCACACCATGCCGTTAGTTCCCGGTGTTGAGTCCATGCTATCCTTCAGCAGGTGATCCCTTTGTGTTTCTCTTCTACCTGCTGAGGGCCAAGATATTTCATACTGTGCACGGCTAGCCACCATATTAATCCACATATTTCATGTTTGGCCCACCATGCTGGGTGGTATTCATTGTTTATATGGGTCTCATCTAACCTAACCTGTGAGCAACACAAGGATAGAGACTACACTGTAAAGTTGTACTCCAGCTTTTAGTATGTATAATACTGTCTATAGGATATAATGCAGAATTCAGGATGTTTGTTGAGTGAATGAATAAATGAAGATGGATGGATGGAGGACGAATAGATGGATGGATGGGTGGACCACATGACCTGCCACATTGTCATCAAATCAGAAACCTCTGTATAAATATACATATATATTTCATGCATTTTAAAATTGTGGTAAAATGTACATATCATAAACATCACCATCCTACTCATTTTTTAAGTGTGCAGTTCAGGGCACTGAGTTCTGCCACACTGTTGTGTGGCCATCATTACCACCCCACCCACCTCCAGAGTTCTCCGTTTTTCAAAATCACATAAATACATTTTTTTTTTTTTGGTACCAGGGATCGAACTTGGGACCTTGCACTTGCAAGGCACGTGGCTGAACCACTGAGCTAAATCCCCAGTCTACATAAATACATTTTAAAAAATAATCTGAATACCGTATTCTAACAGCTAGGATGTAGATTACCAGGTTTTTACTTCCCTCTCGCCTCCACCTGCTGCACACTTTGTGTCTTTCATGTGCACTTGGGATGTTCTTTAGGGAGAACTGTTACAAATATGGTTGAGACGTGTGGCCAGCGAAACGCCTGCCTACTAACTTAGCTACTAGCTAGCAGTTTGGGAGACTTAAAATGAATTTCCTTGATCGTTTCCCTAAATGGTAGTTGATTCCTTCTCACACGGATTGTCAGGAGTTAAGCTTTCACTCCTAGGACTGCCTGCGCTGCTCAGAAAGCATGCCTTTGAACGAGCAGAGCCTGTATAGAAAACTGTCTGTACATAACCTCATGTACTTACAAAATGATATCCATGTGATTCACTGTTTTCACATTTTGGAACCCGGGAGATTATATGGTAACACTCCCCCTACCCTGCCTCAGAAAAGCAATCATCAAATCTATTGTGCATCTTGTCATCCGTGGCCCCAAAGAAATCAAAGAAACAAAGAAAGCTGTTAGTTCACATATGTACCAAATAGTTTTTAATTTAAAACATGCTCATATCATGATTGTAGGGCCAATCCCACAGGTAGACAAATATAAAGCAAAGGAGAAAAGACCCCAAAAGGATGGCAAGTTCTTCTGGTGAAGGGAAAGAGGCAGGTAGTGGGAAGCAGGTGACCTGGACCCCAGGTCCGCATCTGATACAAACTGCTTGCGGCCAAAGTCTCTCCATTGCTCTGAGCCTCAGGTGCTCATGTGTACAATTACATGGGGTAAAAGAAGAAAAAGCTAGGTGTAAACTATTCCCAACACCTTTCCTGCACCAGCATCGACAGAGTCCTCTTGGGGGAAATGGTCAAGTCCCTTCGGCACGGCTAGTGAGGGCTCTAGAAATGGAAGAGCCCTCCTCCTGCTGCTGCTTTTGTAGTCTAAGCGCTGCTTCTGTTGTCTAACCGGATCACTGGTACTGCTTTTTACTTCGTAGCAGCTAAGGAACCCAGGCCACTCTCAGCCAGCTCCAACCTACAGTTCTGCTCGCAGGTGTGGTCATCAAGACACCTAGACACACGGGAGGAATCCACGCAGTCCCTGCCTGAAGAAGGCAGCATAGCAGTGGCCCCAGCGTCCACCTTCTCCACTAAGCAGGACTCGTATCACTTGTCCATCGAACTGGCTCACAACACACCACCAGACTTTCTTCCACCGAGAAATAAGGAAACAACATGAAAAGGCCCCTCTCGGGTGGGTGTAGGGTCTTGGCATCAGTACTAGTTTTGTGCATTCTGTCTTTCAATCAAGTGGACATCCCAAAGCTTAAAGAGTTAACAAGGGAAGGAAGCAGATAGGTTCTGCTTGGGAGGTTAAGAGTACCGGCAGCTCCCTAAAATAGAAAGTTAAATACAGCAATGAGATTTCCCCTTGCAATAAAAATGAAGGGGGATTTAATATGAACAGGAGCCAGACTTGCTGAAAAAGCAGACTTTGTCCCTTGAAAAACTGCAGCTATTTACAGAGTACTTACATTTCCAAAAATACTGTACTATGGTAGAACAGACCCTTAGACATTGTTAGGAGTTGCCTCTTCCCAAAACATGCTCAGGAGACTACATGTAAAGAAAACAGGAGGATCTCAGTGAAAAGATGACTGAGAATATCTATGTATAAGTATACTATAATGCTCCTAATTTTTATTTATTTTTTTGAAATAGGGTCTCTCTAAGTTGGCCAGGTTGGTCTTGAACTTGTGAACTCAAGCAATCCTCCTGCCTCAGCCTTCTGGGTAGCTAGGACCATAGGCACATATCACAGCACCTGGCTCAATACTTCTGTCTCTTAAAGGTGCAATTTTTCTGGCAGTTCAGTGGCAGCCTAAATGAGTAATAAAAACCTTTGCTTTCTCCCCAAAGACTCTATATATCCAAGTGTTATGGTTTGGGGCCAGATGCCCCCCTAAAGCCTCAAGCGGTCAGAGGTGGCTTTTTCAGAGGCAGCTGAATCTAGCATGTGTGCGGCTGGGATTAAGGGCGTGGCGTGTGATTCCTAGACCAGTACACTGATTGATTTTGGTACCACCCTAGCCCTAATCCCGGTAGACTGGATAAGATGAAAGGAGCAGAAAGACGCTTGTTAAGGACCCTTTTTGCTTTCGATACCATGTGGGCACCATAAACTATTCCTCCTTGCAATGCCCCTCTGCCACGTGCCCCTCTGCCTTGGAGCCGGCCGATTATGGACCGAAACCTCTACAGACTGTGAGCTAAATAAACCTTTTCCCCTTTAACTTTGGGTGTGGGGTATTTTGTGTCAGCAATGAGAGCAAAGTAAGTAACACACCAAGGAAAGGGGAATGATGTTTCAGTGAACAGCACACAGTCCCATTTCCTTCCATAACAAGCGATCCTTTTTACAATGTTCCCTTTCATCTCCAGTCCCTCACCTACTCCCGTGGGACGGCCCCAGGCTGAGAGCAGCATGGTTTTGGCAGGGAATTCACAGACTATCTTGGCATCGGGGTTTACTGTACCCCGAGTTATACAGGAAGGGAAGATAACTGGAAGCCCAGGAATATGAGAAATATCTCTAAGAGAGTGCAGGACTCTGGCTTATTCTCTGCGCTTTGTTCTCGTTTGTTGGGACCCGTGGTTTGGGTAACAAAGATTGGGAGGCATCATTTTAAGTTCATCACTTCCTTGCTCACTTCATTAATGGCTGAAGCCAATAAAAAAATGTATTTTGAAGAAAATGGTCATTTGGGGACTCCAATAATTTTCCTCTGTGAGGACTAGACTTAATCCTTTTGCCTAAGCAGAGGTTGTCTCCTCTGACCTCTCCCTTCAAAAATTTCCACAAAATAAGACATCAGGCCACCAAGCAGTAGTTCAGCTGATTTTTGTTTTAACTCTTCTACTTACTCCACTTTCTACTGTAATGGTAGCCAAGACTTTTAAGTTCTGTGGGAAACACAGAATCCATTCACACAAGGAATTAAAAAATATTAATGCCTATTTCAAAAGTGTTAGGAGAATTGATAAGTTAATGTTGGTAAATCACTTGGCAATTCCCAGGTCACAGATGTGAAGCGAAAATTATTATTTGTTCCAGTGGAGTCAAAATAAAGACCTGTAGTCTAGTGGGTCTCATTAGGACTCAAAAGCCCCTAACTTGGCAGTAAGAGGAAGCATTTTTTTTCCCAGTACTCCTTTTAACTGATTTTCTTCTCTCCAAAGCAGGCAAAGGGCACATGAATGATTATGGATAACATCTTTCCACCCAGTAGAGTTAAGTTGGTACTAAACCAAAGGATGGATGGATGGACAGACACCAAAGACATTCGTACTTCCATATTGTGTATCAGGGGTGCTGCTCCTTCTCCCTCCCTCCCTCCCTCCCTCTCTCTCTCTCTCTCCTCTCTCTCTCTCTCCCTCTCATTTTATTCACTATTTTCCCCACTGCAAATGTTATTCATATGGGTCCTCTTACTTCTCCTCTTGGAATAGACGCTGCTGCTCACTCGACACTGTCCTTTATCCACGCACACCAGACTAATCTTCCTGAATTGCAATGCTGATCTACTTTTTCCGGTCAAAGACTCTTGTTCCTGAATTAAGCTCAGAGTTTCCCTCTTAGCCCATCTGAGCACAGAACATGCACCCACTTGCCTTCTCTACTCTGTCTCCCACTTCTTCCGACCATGGGCAAATGGGTAGCTCTGTGTCCCCCCTCCGCTTTCCAGAATCTGTCCCCTCTGTCTCATGGGCCCTGACTGTACCACCTCCTCCATCCAAAGGAATGCAAACTGAAGTCCAATTCCTAAAAGGCAGCGGCGGGTAGAGGTGTAGATTTGCAATACCAGCGCTTGGGAGGCTGAGGCAGAAGGACAGCTATGAGTTTGAGGCCAGCCTGAGCTACGCAGTGAATTCAAGGCCAGCCTGAACTAGAGAGCCTGTCTCTCAAACCAAAAATCAAAACAAAGCACAAAATCCCCTACTCTGTGGACATTTTCCTGATTTTCCCACTTCTCTGTCTAACCCTGAAGCATGTTTTCACCATTATGATACATCTTATCACTTTCTGTCTTCTTCCATAACTATCTGTGTACATTTTCAGGTCCCTTTTCAGATCATTCAACCCTGGAGGACACAGAATCTGGCTTCTTTCCTCTGCATCAGCCAGCATCTTGTTACTCAACATAAGGTTCTGGGACCAGCAGGATCTCAGGCCCAATACTGACCTTTAGGGTCAGAACCTGCATTAGAAGATTCAAGGGCCAGGTATTTAGCGCAGTAGCACTGTGCCTGCCTCGCAAGTGCAAGGTCCTGAGTTCAACCCCTGGTACTGGAAAAACAAAAACAAAATAGAACAAGATGCATTGGTGGTTCCTATGCATCAACAAAACTCATGGTTGCCACTCACTTAATACTTGACTGGTTGAACTGAGTAGGAAAACAAAGTAGCAAAAACAAAATATTATCTACATGATTCATTCAAAGATCGTGGTGAGTGAATATGTAATGCTTTAACCATATAAAAACATAGTAAAGCTATATAGACAGCAGAAGATTAACTTTACCAACCTTTCACACAAGAAAGACAAATATTACTGTGGACAGCTAAATATATGAAAAGATTTTATCTTTTCCTAAAGCTTGTCTATTTATGGGTAGAAGTCAACAGAAGACCTGCCCGCTACTGCTAATAGTACAATTCTCCCACTTTAATCAATCAGTTGGCTGTGTAAATATTTAGTTATAAAAAGTTTTGTTACATTAGCAGACTTATTGAGATGTGCCTAAGATGGAAGATTCATTCTCACCTGATGTAGTCACAGAACCATTTTCTTGGTCCTGTTAACAATGTTTTTGATTCTTTCCTACACGGTAGTAAGGAAATACAGACTTGATGGGACACACTCAACTGCTGTTCAGTAAGTGCTTAATTAAGTCAGGGACAGGAAGTGGAAGTCAGGAAAAATCCTTCTAGAACCAAGGGCACTACATGGCCACTAGAGGGTGCTCACTTATGAATGACATAATCCCGACATCTGTGATTCAAACAAAAAAAAAGTGGCTGTTCGTCAATGAAAAGAAAGCTTCAATTTGCCACTTGGCTCACATATGGACAGAGAGCTAACAACCTGAAAGGCATGGAATTACATCTAAACCTCTTTATGTTTTAACACAGCAGGAAATGAATTTGAGACGTGGCATATGCAACATTTCCTTCAGGGCATCTGATTTCTATTATTCAGATGTCTACAACCTTCTACTATCCTTCCTCCCTCAGAAACGATCTACCAACAACAGAAGCCTGAAACTTCTGAAACCCTCTCTGAACTGCATATGCATGTTTCTCAAAAGTTCAAATTGATAATATTATCTGCTACAAATAAAAAGAGTATTTCCTTTTGGAAGCAGGAAAAGCAGATGCCAGGTTGGGGAGGATTGAGGAAGGAAAACAGTATCCAGTTCCAAAGAGAATCAGCAGGAAGTAACCAATTCTCAGTCCCAGGCCAACATAGTTAGTGGTTGCCTGGCAACCAGGTGACTGCCCAGGTACCCGGGCTTCTTCTGCACCCAGGCTGATACTGATGCAGCTCAGCCCTCTCCCTCCCACCTCCCCAGCCTTCTCTTTACTGGATCCCCTAATCAGTGTACACACTCATGGGTTTAATTACCAGGCAGGCCTCCCCAAGGCAGTCCAGTGTCAGCTGGCACCAAAACACACAAGAGGGTCTTCCTCAGGGTGACCAAAGTATCCTCAAAGCCAGATCCTCAGAAGTCCTGCCACCACAGCTGATGCAAAAGGCATCACTACACTGCTTTCGTGCACAGCACTCCTTCCTCCCAAAGCACCCTTAGTTCCAGGGTCTGTAAGCAACTCCAACGAAGACACAATCCGCTCTTGGATTTTTGAGCTATGCAATCTATTGTGATAACAGAACCAAGAAGTGGCTAAACATGCAAACAGATACATCTCAGATCACTCCTCAAACTGAAGGAAAGTGGTGCATTTCTGAACAAATGCAATGGCGTTAGCTTTCTTATTGGTCTCTGCCATTTAGGAGTCTGTCCTCCAAAGACAATGTACGCACACCCATCTTCAAACAGTAAGTGAAAAAAAAACCAAACAAACCTGGCACTTCCAAATTCTAAACACTGAAAAGACACTCTCTTAAGATACAGACAATTTTAGAATGCAAGTCTTTTTTTTCTTCCAATATGTCAAAAAGCAAAAAGAAATAGAATGGGCTGAGCAAAGTGCGCAGCAAGCCCTGAGATCTGCTTTCTCAAGGAGCTCCGCCCACAGATTTTCAGTCACCAATAGCAGTGAACAGTCATTCCTTCTCTCCTGCAAGTCAAGGAAGAGCCAAAGTGAGAACAGCAACAGCAGAGTGAAAAGCAAGGCAAGGAGAATGGTTTGGACCCTGTCGGCCACCCTCTCCATGTAACCAGACACGACACGAACAAGCAGCACTTTCTAGGAATTTCTGAGTGGCTGTGATCACCACGTGTCCTTCCTGTATGCAGGTTTCTTGAGACCAAATCTTACGCAACCAGATGTGGTTGAGGCCCCCGGGACTCACCACTGAAAATGCAAGCTTTGTAAGTAAAATTTCTGTTTTGGTCTGTTCTTTTAGTTCAGACATATCTCAAGAGTTTAGGAAGCTGGGTGTGGCGGCACAAGACTGTAATCCCAGCACTGAGAGAGGCTGAGGCAGGCAGATGACAAGTTCGAGTTCCATCTGGACAACTTAGGGAGACAGACCTCATCTCAAAATTAAAAAACACACAGAAAGGGCTGGTGATATAGCTTGGTGGTAGATTGCTCCTGGGTTTGATCCTCAGTACTGGAAAAAAGGTATAAAGACTAGGGCAGAGCTTAGGGGGCCCCTGCAGAATCTCCTCTACTCCAACAGAACTCATCTGACATAGGAACTTTTCAGCTCCTGAGAAGAAATACTAAACATCCAGAAACATGTTTATCTCCGTGAAACAGTGGACATCCTTTGAAACAAAACCTGACAAGTCAGAGATTACTGTTCACACTAATGGAAAGTGATCAAAAGCTCTAAGATTCTTTATTTAGCATACCCTGAAGCCTGTTCCCACGTTAGTTTCTATGCAAAGTACATCAAAAGAATATTGACATCACTGGGGACTCCAACGTTTAAGTTTCTAGTACTAGTGAGAAACTACACTTGGAGCTATAGAAAAGGGGGAGCAGAACACTGAAGTTGACTTCAGCCTCTTCCCTGCAACACAATACATAATGATCTATAAATAGCTTAGTCTGTCTGTTTAAATATATACTGTACCTCCTCCAGAAAGGATAGAAGCCTCAGATCACCTTGCTATTTCAAAGGAATTATACCCTCAAATCAATCTAACAGACTGTGGTGACTTTACGGATGCCTGCGAGGGACTGAAATGATCAAGAAAGTCACGGTGCATCTTCCACATCAAGAAGGGCGCTCACCAGCTGGGTTTGAAGAAGGGTCAAAGCCATCACAACGAGCAGCTACTCAGGTGCCAATGAGGGCAGCCAAGGGCACTGCAGGGCAGAAGACACTGACTTCAAAGTCCCCATCACACTGTCAGGCTTGCTGCATCGCTGCCCGGAGGTGTCTGCTCCACAGACCCACAGGGAGAGCACAGAAGAAGGAAACATGTTCGGCATTCTCTTCTCCGTAGCATCTCTCCAGCCCACACTATGTGCAGAGCAGAGAGGTGTGGGGTTGTTGCACTGCTGGGTCACGGGGAGCCCAGGCACTTTGATTCCTTTGAGCTACATACTTGTATGTGGGCTACATACAACTTCAGCTCCTCTCATATCTTCTGCCGCTACAGACTATAAAAAGTGACACAACCAGCCAGTCCCAGAAGGGAAAATAGGAATGCAATACAGTACAGTCCCCTCTCTCCAATTCAACAACACTCCTTCTCTTTTCTTACAAATCAAAACTGGCTCCTTGTCAAATCAAAAAGCCTGTAATGTGCAGTGGCCCTTGGGGAGCTTAAAAAAAAAACACAAAACGGTCAGCTTGCAAGAATTTTACCAAGCAGCAGTACATGGCCATTCCTTTCCCAGGGTTGCAGGGAGGCTGCAGCTGATAGCCAGCAAGCTGCCTGGACTGCTAGTCCTCTTATCTGTAGCCTCACTTCCTTTAACTTTCTCGGCTAGCTCTAAAGCATCTTATCTCCACTAGAGGGCCGGGATGGAATGAAATTTCAGCCTGCTGGTTTTGCTGCTGATGTAAGATTTGATCCTAAACCATGAGGAGGAGGGTTAGAAAGGTTAAGTGTAAAGGCTGGGGTTAGGGTAACACTGTTACTCAAAGGGGGCTTTCCCCAGTCCCAGGGCAGCCCTAGATTCTGCTGGAGAAACCTCAACTCAGAACAAAACTGTTACAATAATCAAACACAGAAACTGCAACATAGGACAACGTCAATAGCCACATGTATTCAACATTTCAGTTATCTTCCTTGTTTCTTGGATCTAAACAGCTACCCTAATTCTGCTGATCCTTGCAGGGTCTCCTCATCTGTCTCTTCAAACTGTTCCCAGGGTAATTTTCAACACCTTAGTGCCTTGTATTTTTAGTAGCCTCCTCCAGGGGCGAGTCTGCTTTCACCACTGCCCCCGGGTCATGAGCATGTGTAAAGCTAATCTCACCAGAACACAGTTGGTCACATCACCAACCTGCCAATTGCCAGTTCAGGATCCTCCCCACGGCGGCACTGTCCTGTCCATTTTAAACAGCAATAAAGCAGTCACCCCGTCCTCCTCACCTCTCCCTCCCCAGACCAGAAACCAACAAGCACCACGTCTGAGTTCCTCCTATCTTCTCAATCAACAGAGAAATCTTCAGGGAGCAGGGAGCAAAGGTATAGAGAATTGTCCCCACCCACCAAGCGAGCAATCAACACCACAGGGACACCAGCAGGACGTCCTCCTCTGGGGACTGAATTGACACTGTCACAGGGAGATAGTATCAGGTCCCATGGGCTGAGGGCTTGGTCCCCGGAACTTCCCCCTTCCGCACTTCAGACTCCAATTGGAGGCCCTGGCTGGTCTCACCTGTTTCTGGCCGACTGGGTACAAAGTGAGGTTCCCATAATCTTCTCAGGTTCTATTCATTACTAGTGTGACTTACAGAATGCAAGGCACACTTGCCTACGTTTATCAGCTTTTTATACAGGATATTACAAAGGACACAGATGAAAAATGCACCTGGTAAGGAGTGAGTGAAGGCAAGCAGAGGTTTCAGGCCCTCCAGGGGCGCGCCACCCCCAGTAACCAGCCTGGAAGCCGATCTGGAGCTTGGACTCTAGGGTTTTCAGGGAGGCTTCATTCCATAGGCCTGATTGATAGAATCACTGCCCACTGTTGGTCAATTTAATCTTCAGCCCTCCCTTCCCCGGAGGTCAGGGAGGGCTGAAAGTCTTGACCCTTAATCCGGCCTTTGTTTGCACACAGCCTGAAGCTACCTATCAGTAGCCAGACTAAAGCCAATCATTACCATACAAAGGACATTTAACCACTTTGAAGGTTCCAGGGATTTCCTGTAGGGCTGGAAATGGGAGGACAAAATGGGTAGCATTTCAATATTCCTAGAATCTGTCAGTTGCTGTGTTCATGGGTTCCCACTGTGTTCAGGTTTCTCTTGACTAACAGGACACAGGGAGATGTGGTAGAGAGGGCCTCCTTCATTGGACTGACCCATGAGGTCACCTCCCTTGTCCAGTGCAGTGTCCTCCTTGTCTCTATGAACTCTCCCTTCTCCAGGTTGGATCACACGTGGAGCTTCCAACGTATCACATTCAGGGGCTCTGCTTTTCTCAGCATAGGTGGGGTTTCTTCTAGAATGTTCTCCCATTGATCCAGAGCTGATGGCTGTGGGGTGCACATAGGCAACTCTTTGATACAGGAGGGAGCCGGCCCAGTGAGGTACAGAATCAGAGCTTCCTGGACCAGTTAACTTGTCTTGATTAAGTTTCTTCATTTTAAAACAAGGATAACGATCTCGACTTCATCCAGGAAGCACAAGTCTAGAAGACAGGCTGCCACCAAATAGCATGAGGGCTGTGAAGTGGAGTTTGCGACAGTTCAGTCAGACAGGGCTGGAGCCTGGAAGGCCAGGGCTTTGATGAGAGTCTGTAGCCAACTAAATGGGATTTAATTTGGCCATGTCCTTATGATTTTTCCACTCACCATGGCTAATTAATGTGAACCACTGTGTTGTTACTTTTATTAATGCTCTTTTAATTTTAGTCAATATCTTTGAGCCAGACCACATTATTCGAAGTCCAGGCAGGCTTCAGGGCCTGCCACGGGCCTTACTGCTATGACACTCAGAGAAGCGAGTGGCAGTTCATTCCTCCTTGCACCCAACACACAGTCAGTGAGCACCTGCTGTGTGCTGGGTGACAGGGCTGGGACGAAGCGAGCTGTATACAAATCTACATGCAGCACAGCAGGTGGCAAGTGTCCCTTCCAGGCTGGAGCTGTGAAGCATTTAATTGCTGGTACAATTCTCCAGTTTTCTCCTCTTTCCTCATGACCTCGAAGGAGCCTCTAGAGGGCTGAATAAAAAGATCAAAGCAGCTGCACGTGGCACAGGCCTGCTATCCCAGCACTCTGGGAGGCCGAGGGTAGAGAATTAATCACAAGTTTGTGCCCAGTCTGGGGAACTTAGTGAGTTAGTTGGACCCTGTCTGAAAATAAAAAATAAAAAAGGGCCGGGGTGTAGCTCCGCGTGAAGGCCCTGCGTTCAATCCTCACCACTGAGGGGGGGAATAAAACAGAAAAGGAAAAATTCAAAGCACACTGCATCATGAAGTTATACATGGAGGACAACAGTCCGGAGAAGCACCATCTTCACAACATGTGACACCGTACGTGTGAGAAATAAACTTATTTTGTTAAGCCACTGAGAGTTTATGATTGATCCTTTCCTCCACAAAAATTTATCCATTCTCGACTAATATAAGGTTTCATTTTCTCTATTATTGGTGTTTGGCAATGAATCTGTATATAATAATGCCTTGTAAGAGCGCTCATATTTGCCATGCTTTATTTCTTTTGGTTTCCTAACCAGCAATCATACACAGCCTCAACTTTGCTAGAGCCCCTTAAGGACAGTAATCTTGCCTTTGCCTTTCAGAACTTCTTAACCTTCCAATTCACTTCCTCCCTTTCCCCAATTTCTCCCCAAATTTAGGAGTCAGCCTTGCACACAGCAGCTGTTGAACTCATAGTTGGTGATATGATACGTTCTCCCCAGGAAATCAGTCTCAATATTATAGACAGCTAAGTTAGAGATTAATATACAGTCAGAGAGGGACTGGGCCCTCAAGGAAGTCAGCAGAAAGAGAGGCATCAGAATGATGGCTGGAGGCGCATCGGAGGAAAGCCAGGCCTCAGAATGGTGCTGCAACAGCCAGGCCTGTGAGATAAACAGCAACTTGAGATTACACTGTAATTAGCACCTCCTGGCCAGGTGGGCCTAGATAAGCATCAGGCACATAGGTGGGTAAACAGAATACCCAGACCCCTACTCCCCTCCCTCCCCCCAAATGCCTCTGTTCTTTCAATATATCCTTGCTATGTGACTCCTTTCTCTATTGGATCAACACTAGCTAAGTGGCTGTACTTGTAATCCTATAGGTTGATTGTAGTTTAACCCACATTGTGCCCATGTTGTGATTTTGCTGTAGACAAAGGCCCTCAGCAGCCACCTACTCAAGACCCCTCTTGGAAATGTAGGAGCAATTCTTCTTGCTCTTGTTCCCAACAAAAATTTTAACTTCTGCCTTTGATTTGGGACTTCATTCCTCAATGTTGTGACCACCACGAACTCAGCATATTTGACATCTAATAAGTCAGAAGTTGCATTTTTCCTATATCACCAACATAGAATGACAATTACTTATTTTCATAAACCAAAACCACTATGCAGGCATGGGCCACAAGCAATTAAGTGCAATGGATACAATGTTTCACCCATGACCTCGGGACTCTGTGTCAACCAAGGTCAATCATGGGCTTGCTTGGGGATCATTTCTTTCTTATTTGTGTTGATCTCAATGTCTTTTATTTAATGATTTAGGTCTGAACTTCTAGGATTCTCATTGACCCATTTGTTCATTCATGTAGTCTGTGAGAGGCAGAAGAGAAGAAAAGCTATGGATTTAGACCAGCAGGGAGTCCATGGACCATACAATCTCTTTGTACCCACTGATGCCTGGCCTATAAAGTAAAACTTCAAAATGTAGTTTACACAGTTTTGAGGATTATGGAAATTAACATATGTAAGATATTTAGATAGTTATTTTAAGTACTAAGATACCGTAGTGCCTGGCAGGTTCTAAGTATTAGAATTCAAATATTATTTATTGAGCATCTACTACATGGCAGCTATTAGAGAAACAGGTTTTCTAGTTCCCAAGGAGTTTACAGTCTAGTAAGGGTGATAGATATGTGAAAAAAAAATGAGTGAGTTGAAATGTTACAGAGAAGGAGAGAGAACATGCAATCGTATACATGCATGTATGCACACAAGCACATAGATATGAAGGTGCAAACACAGACACCTACAGGTGCACACTCACAGGCATGAGCACTACTGGCCATTAGCCAGTGGCACACGAGGTGGCTGCTGCTTGCATGTGAAAGAAGGGAAGCTGGCAAAGGCTCTCTGGAGACTGTGAGGGCTGAGCGGAGTCTTACGACCTGAACAGGTGCTGGCCAGGCACCCAAAGGCTGTCTGTCGGAGACCTACGAGAGTGAGCAGAGGCATCAAACAGCAGGCACCCACTTAGCCATTCAACAAATGTGCATCAAATGCCTCCTGCCTGTCTGGCACGGGTTTGAACACTGGGATTCGAGATGAGGTTTAAACACCGGGATAAGGAAGGTCCTGCTTGTGCTGAGCTAGCATTCTAATAGAGGAGACAAACATTAAGCCAGAAAACAAACACTTGAACCCAAGAGCTACGTGGACAGCACAGTGGGCAAGGTGGTGAGAGTGAGCGGGGGCTCTCTCCTGACTGTGGGTTAGGGTAGAAACAAGGACAGGCAGGACAGCAGACCCACCCCAGCCCTGCCCCTATGGGAGCGTTTTCCAGAGCCCTCCTGGCTTCTTGTTCTGCTCCTTTCTTCCCAAAGGCATGCAGGGAGTAACCTGGCTAGAGCTAAAGCCAATCTGGCCCATGCCTGCCCCTGGACGGTGTTCACTGTGCTGGGTAGAGACAATCAACCAAGATTTCAGCTTCTTTCTCCTTCCTTCTTTCTCTGAAGACTCAGAATTTTCCTAGTGAGCAGGACTGAAGTGGGGAATTGGGAACTAGGTAGATGATGTGGCCCTTCTGTCAACCTAACTACAACTGTTTACTTAACTGCTAACAATCACATAGGTGCCTTTTGGCTTCCACTCGTCTTATGCACATTGTCTTATTCCTCAGTGGCTCAGAACATGGGAAGGGAACTTTTTAAAGATAAAGGTTTTCATAGGAGAAAAATCTTTTCTCCCCCAACAGACCTCAAAACTAAATTAGGAATCACTGTCCTAATCTATCAAATCCATCACCTTAATGAAAACGCCTCAAGTTTCTAACTAAATAGTTCCAAAGACACTGTAAAACTGAGAAGTCTGGCCCCTAAGGGAGATAAAATGACAATGACTGTTGGGATGTGGGGGAGGGAAAAGGATGAGCTCAGGGTCAGCCTAAAGTGCGAGCACACAGTTTATGGTAAATAACCACAAAGGAGGATGAAGAAGTGTGAAATCTTTAGATAGTCTTACCTTGTGACTTTACATCTACATTTAAAAAACCCCTGTGATATGGCTTGTATCTAGAGGTCCCCCTAAAGCCTCATGTGCTCATAGATGAGGCTTTTTGGATGGGGCTGGATCTAGGGTGGGCGATACTGGGATTAAGAGTATGTGATAGCTAAATTGGTTTAGCATAATTCTGGGTGTGGATAACAGAAGGCACACCGTGGGTGTGGATGGCACAAACCCATAGGCTTATAGCCTGAATGAGATAAAAGGGACAGAAAAGAAGGCAGGCTCGCTGCTTCCTGCCTACCCTGCCATGGACTGTTTCTCCTCTGCCATGCCCTTCTTCCATGATGCTCTGCCTTAGAGCCAGCCAACTATGGACCCAAACCTCTAAAAACTGTAAGCTGAAATAAACCTTTCCTCCTTTAACTTGCGGATGATGGGTATTTTGTTCCACCAATGAGAAAAGTAACTAAGACACCTTGCTAGAAAAAAAAAAGACTTTCTTGGATTTATATTTGCTTTGAAAAAATTTTTAAAATATCCAATATATTTACATACTAGTATCACAACTTCCTTGGGAGAATGAAAATATGACATTATCCTGAACAAGTATTATGGCGTGGTTACTCTTCACAGGCATAAGAGAAATTTAAAATAAAAGATAAAAAAGGAGATACATAATCCCCACTGTTCAAGTGTTTTCCCTCCACCTCTCTGCCTAGAAAGGCTGCTCAGGCCCCCAGAGCTATCCATTTCAAAAGAGGAGATACAGGACCTGTGTCAAGGGGGTGGCAAATTTTTTTTTAAATGTTTCCAAAGTTCAGAGGAAAACAGCATTGGCTGAAATGAGTGTGCATGCAATGGTCTCATGAAGGCCGTGACAGGTGGCAGAAACACATCAGCGGAGAAACTGCAGTTAGCAACTGTCACTGTGGTAGGAACTCCCAGAAGGAAAGAAATGGGCACTATATTTCCTTGTGAAGCCCTAGTACACCTGACAGGGACAAGGAAAAGCACAGCTTTTCCACCTACTCTTGATGGCTGAGGTGGGAGGTACTCAGCACTGCTGGTGCATCAGAGGCTGCAGGACAGAATCACAGGCCCTGCCTTCTCCTCCACCAAGTTTCAAGCTGGAAGGGGACAGAGGAAGTGTTAACAGCAGGGAGAGCTAGCACAGCCACACTCCCCGCACTATCGCAGGCCCCAGGAGGGGAAAGGAGAGGAGGATGAGCTGGAAAGCCAAAGACATATCAGGGCTGTGCTCATTCTGCCTGGGATACTCAGGCTGCCACAGGCATTATATATTTTTTGGCTGCACAGGCATGTTGCTATGGAACCAATACATGCCATTGCCACTTGGCCTCTAGTAAATAAAATCACAGTGCTGGCAAGAGCATTTTGCTAGAATTCCCTTAAAGGAGACCATCGATGGGGAGTGCTGTTTGAGCTTAGAAACAGGAGCAGCATTGTTCCCAGGGCCCAGCCCCTTGCACTTTATGAAATGGAACACGGTGACTCACGCTTTACAAGGTGCCCATGCCTGGGGGACCAGCCTCTGAGCTGCTTTTCAGGGAAAAACTCATGGCTTCAGTATGAGGCTTTTGGTAAAAAGCAAATGGCTTGTGATATTTTGGATAATAATTTGATGCCTTCTGAGTGTCAGAGCCCAACTGCTTCAGACCCTAGAAAGAAACCAAAATCATCCCAAGTCATCTGCGTGAGCTCAGGGGGTCCTCTCTTCACCAATTTCTTGATTTGACCCCTCTTCACCAGTTTATTCTTTGCCAAAAGACTAGTGCAATATATCTGTGGAGCTTTGCACTTCTCCTCTGTCCTAAGGCCCTTTATTGTCTCTTCTGTTTAGTCTTCTCAATCTCTTCAGTCTAGAGATGTTTGGATTTCCCCAGAGAGCAGAAAATCCCAATGTCTTATGTTGTACTGCGGTATACTTAGTCTAGGGACACACGTTTTGGCCTTTTCTTGGAGAAGATGGGGAAATGGAAGCCCTCAAGTTCACACTTTACTAAGATTAGATCTTAAAGGCCCATGTGCTAAAGACTTGGTCCCTACCGAGTCCTATTGTAGAACCTTTAGGAGAAGGGGTCTGATGGGAAGGCAGGTCAATGCGGGTGTGCTCCTGAAGGGGATTAGGAGCCCCTCCCTGTCTCTCTTGATTCCCAACCACCATAAGAGGAGCAGTTTGATCCACTATGTACTCCCTGCCCCGATGTGCTGCCGCTGCAAAGCAAAAGAACCAACAAAGTGACAAATGTGATAAAACCATGCACACTGGCTCTTAACAGTGCATTTAGAGTAACCCTTAGGTGAAACAAAATGCTTCGCAATACATTTTCCTACCTCACTAACAGAAATGAACAGGACTCACAGACTGAGTCAGCACAGGCTTCCTTCAAAGTGCCGCAGGCAAGTCCCCCTTTCCCAGTTCCACTGGAGAGCTTAGTCCTCACACTTGCCTCAACATCACTGCATGACCGTGCTCTCCTGTAGAAAGCAACATTTCTTAAGGAAGAAATGTTCATCTGAAAGTCACAAAGTCTGCAGGGCAAATTAGTTCTGCATTACACGAGCCCTGGCACCCATTCCTATGCAGGTGTGAGCACCCCCTCCCAGTGGGGGTGGTCAGCTTTGCAGCTGGCTAGCACAGCCCTGCAGGTGCATGGAGGCCTTTAACTGTGAAACAGATGTGCCACCAAGTCTCAGCACAGAAAAACACCATACTGCAAATGCAGACGTCTGAAAAAGCCACACAGGAAGATGAGCCTTCTTGGAGGATGTCCTTAACAGAGCTGTTCTGGGTGGACCCACTCTGCCAATCCCTCCTGGTCACAGCCAGGTTTGATATTAGGAGGTCAAAGAGCTAATCAGCTCCTCTCCTGACGTTTGCCTTGGAGGGGATGAAGTATTGTTATTAACTTATTGGTGCTGCATTAAGTCAAACTAACTATATAAATGTAAGTCCTCTGAAAGAAGCTATGGATTAAAAAATCATCGTGCAGCTGGAAGTCAAATGCCTTCCTGATAATGGCTCTGCTACCACCTGTGGCACCACAAATAAGTGACATGCACAGCTCTGGGCCTTGGCTGCCTGGTCTGTACATGGAGCCCTTGGCAGACCAACTCTGAGATCCCCCCCTTGGCTCACACAGTATTGTTGTTTGTTATGGCATCCACGGGAGAGCACAGCCACATGAACCAAATCGGTGGCTTCCCCTTGCCTGTGGCTGTATCCGTGTGCACCAGTCACTGAAGGAAAGAAACCTCTTCTCCTGTCCTTTCTGCAAACTGAACAAGGTGACAGTAGCCATAATGACCACTCACAAGATGCAAAACATGGGAAAACCAAAAAGAAGTGGCAGGAAAACCTAGGAGGAAAGCCACTGTCCATAGAGAACCACAGAGAGTTGAAGAACCTTGGACGGAGCAGCAGAAAACTTAAGAGCGTGAATGTTACCCAACACATTTCCTTGCTGCCTCAGAGCACTGGATCAAACTGGGATGTGGGTAAAAGGATATGACAGATTGAAAGGATCACTCACCCTATGCATACAGCAGGTTGCTTTCTTTCCACCAATAAGACGTTGGTCTAATTTCTTTGGAAAACTGGAAGAGAAAAAAAGATTTAAGAAAAAAAATGAAGTCCGCTTGCTAAATCAGGGCAGGTACTCAGGCCTACAGATTATAAGGAATTCCAGTATCTAGACATATTGGCTGGCTACAGAAGTTGAAAAACAGAACTTTAATCAATATGCAGAAAATAATCACATGCACGATTTGTTTATGATGAGTTGTACGATCCTTATGAAAAAAAGCACATACTGCGGTGCTTGGGAAATAATTTTTCAGGTGGGTCTTTTCGAACGTCTTGTCTTGCCTGCATGCCCACTGCAGGGCTGACTGAGAATGTCAATAAACAACCGGGGGACCCCACACACTGCACCACATTCTGTCCCGCAATAGAATGTCCCCATTTCCATTCCCCATAGTGATCCCCAATTTGGCTCCTGTGGGAATGTGGGCTTGGGAGAGAAGCTGGGCCGCAGATCCCAGGAGGAAGCTCTGCAGAGTCTGGGACATGGAAAGCCCAAACCAGTGTGGGAAAGAACCACAATGATGTGTGTCAGACAGAGGAAGGCTGAGAGGCAGATAAGGGCGAGGCAGCAAAAGACTGTTTCATCCAAACCACAAAAGGAATTCAGTTCAAGATTCGATTTTTTCAAAATTTCCAGAGACTGTTTTCAAGATGCCTTTGGAAGTCTAGGGGGGATGTAAGGCAAAGCTGCTCCACTCCCAAGTTCCACTGGCAAGTCTCCCAGAGCCTCCGGGGTTCACTCTACCAGTTGGAGGAGGTCTGCTGCTTTCCTGCCTTTTTTCTCAAGAGGACGGAAGTGGCGTAGCCATGGGGACCAATGTGGAGAATCACCTCCCTAAGATGTCCCTCGAGCTGGAAGCAAATTCTGAGACTCAGCATCTGCAAGGCTGCCTCAAAGTCCCAGAGAGAAGGGCACACGTGTGCAGGTGTCCGACTATCCTGGGACATCAAGACGGCTCCACCATGTGGTTCTGGCTACTGAGAAGATTCTGGTCTCTCTGAAAAGCTTCCTGGAAAACAAGGAAGCAGAGAAAGATGGTACGGACTGGCAGCTTCTCCGAGGTTGTCTTCTTTTTCAAGCTACACTTTGTAACCCACTCACACTCACAAGCCTTTTCATCCTAATGACAGACAAGATGTCTACAGGAGAGTGATAAAGACCACAAAAGCAGAGTTCAGAGTCAGACCGAGTCTGGGTCTCAGCTGTGCAATGCCAGTGACTGAAACTCTCGGAGCTCCATCCTCATTTGCATAATGGCAGTAATAATACCTGCTTCATATATCATTTCAAGTCCTTACTGCAGCGCCTGGCATGTAGAAGATACTTAACAAAAAAGAAAAGCCTTTATTACCATTTGGCACAACACATTTGCATACCCGTAACAATAGAGAGACTTGGATAATTTTATAATTCATCTCAATGTGAGAATTTGTATCATAGCCTCATGTTATCCCCATTAGCTGAGATGAATAGAACAAAATAAGACGACTTACAATTAGATAACATAGATGGAGGAAAACCCCAAATAACAGAAATCAGCAAAATCTCACTAAGAATCACTATAAACATTTCCATTTATATGGCTCCAGGCTCTCTCCCATGTCCAAGGATGTACACAGTTTATTATGCACATACTTATAATTTCATACATTCATATATAATTTACTTTAACATACCATGAGAGTATTCATAATACTTTGCTACCTGATAATTTGCTTACCTGACATATTAAAAACCTTTTTTTTCTGATACTAGAGATTGAATTCAGGATGTTGTGTTTTCAAGGCAGGCACAGTGCCACTGAGCTAAATCCCTGGCTCTTAAAAATCTTCTTAACATCAGCAAGTCCAACTACATCCTAATTTTTAAGGACTGCAAGAGTTTTTGCTGTGGAAAAACAAACCAATAAATATTTATTTGTTGAAATTACAGAACCTACCAAAATATTCATATTTATGAGAAGTGACTACACACCGTGATGGCATGTGGTTCTTTCTCTGCTACATTTTCTTCACGACCCAGAAAGGCAGATTGCATAAATATAATAAGTCTTAACAGCAAAAAGTTGTTTTGGTTTGAGTGGGTGTAACTTAAAAGAATACAAAATAACATATATACCACAGGGAATAAAATGACAAATCACAATATTCAGTGGGCATCCAATCTACATAAAAGGGACAAAATTTTAACAACTAGTCATAGTAGACAAGGAGGCCTGTTTTTAAGTATGAAATCCTAAATATGAAGTTAAACACATATCCCTGTTTCCAGCCCCATTATGGTAGAGTTACTTAATGATACAGGGTACGATAAACTGAATGTGGTACAGTCTTGAGTGGCCCTAGACATTAAATCACACTACTGACCTTCAAGATCTAAAAAAAAGTTTGGGAGGCTCAGGCAAGAAGATCACAATTTCAATCCCAGCCTGGGTAGCTTAGCAACCTGGTGTGAGACCCTGTTTCAAAGAAAAAAAAGATAGAAAAGGGCTGGGAATGTAGTTCAGTGTGAAGGCCCTGGGTTCAATCTCCAGTAGTAAGAAGGAAGGAAGGAAGGAAGGAAGGAAGGAAGGAAGGAAGGAAGGAAGGGAGGGAGGGAGGGAGGGAGGGAAAACTGTGCTGATACTACATCTTCCACGGTTAAAATACACTTATTGACTGCTAATTTGAAAATGTGATCTGCCATTTGTTATAGATTGGCTCTTAAATGTTCCCTAAAGGTCAGTGTGTCAAGAGACTTGGTCCCCAGGGAGCAGGACTGGGAGGTGTGAAATCTTTAAGAGGAGGGGCCTAGTGGGAGGTCCTTAGGTCACTGGGGGTGTGGGCTTCATGGGAATTGTGGGAACCAGGCCCCTTCCACTTCCTCTTTTGCCATGAGGTGACCAGCTCTGCTCTGTCATGCATTCCCACCATGAGGTGCTGCTTCACCACAGGCAAAAGCAATAGTGTCATATGATCATGGAATGGCACCTCTGAAACCATCAGCCAAAATAAACCTTTTTTTTTTATAAGTTAACTATCTCAGGTATTCGTTATAGTGTCAGGAAGGTGACAGACACACCAAGATACTGAACCATTACATTGTACCTTTCTTAATATTAGATACTACTATTTACTGAGTATCTGATTTCTGCTGACACATTTTTATCTATTATCTGTAATCCTATCCAAAAAAAAAAATCTCTGCAAAATAGGTTCCATTAGCCCCACTGTACACAAGAGAACAGGGCTCAAGAAAAGTAACCTTTCCAAGTCACACAACAGCAAGTAACAAAGCCCAGTTTGCCAGGGTTTCATGGCCAAAGGGAAGAGATGAGCTTGTCGCAATGTGCACATGGGTTTTTGTATTCCAGTCATGATGTGTAAGCACTCTAGCACACACACACACACACACACACGCACACCCAGACACACACAGGCACTTGCTTTTCACTAGACAGGCAGATATTTCTTTTTCAGGTGACGGGGGGGGGGGGCGCGGTTAGCAAGCAGAGATGCTAGAACAACAATTAGCCATGACATTCAGTGGAGAGCCATGCATTAGCCGCCCAATGGGTGCTGGGCAAGCACTCTTCAGGCAGCTCTGCAGACTCAAAGTGCTGATAGTTGCAGCGACACAAAATGTACCCTTGGCAAGTCAGTCTGACAATTACTCTGCATCACTCTGATTATGAGCCACAGGCATGCAATCAAAGCAGAGAACAATCTTCAATGATCTCCATCAGTGTTTTACTTTAGTTACCAAAGCATGGCAGATGGAACATATTCTCCTCTGACCTAAATGCAGCCTTAATAACCCAAACACACAGAACGGATAAGAATAATAATGGGTGAAGAGCAATGGCCTTGCTGGGGCCCTGGGTTACAATGGGTGAGTTCTATTTTGTTCAACTGTTTCATTTATGAACTCAGAGCAAGTCAATGTTACTTACGTTATCTCTTTTCATAAGTGTATCCACAGTTCAACTCCACTTACGTTTACCAATTCCTCAGACATACAACTGCATCATGTACATCTTTCCAGGAGGGGCATTTTTCATATTCAGTTGTAAATTTCTACGTGTTCTCATCTCCCCATTATACTGGCCAAGCTCTGATAGCAGAAATTTTATATCATTTATCTCTACATTCCCCATTGCCTGGCATCTATACCAGACATTTAAAATGTGCAGAAACAAATGCATTCTGGGTCGCAGATAAAAATGCATGCATACAGAGTTCACGGATGGCCTCAGCTCGGGAAAGTCACTAGCATTTCACAAGACAATATCCGATTTCCAAAACTTGTCTAATAAAATGGAAAAGATGTTGTTCTAAACTTATACCATGAAACTCTATAGAGATCTGTTCTTAGGGAATGAGAACATACAAATACAAAAATCAACTGCTCAGCATGGTGGTGCACACCTGTACTCCCAGCATTTCGGAAGCTGAGGCAGGGGGACTGCCACAAGTTTGACGCCAGCTTGGACCACACAGGAAGACCCAGTCTCAAAAACTAAAAATAAAATTTAAAACCCAGTAACTACTGCTACCATTTTTACTAAGGAAAATCATTTTCAAAAGATTCTTAGGGCCGGGGATTTAGCTCAGTGGTTCCACCGCCTAACTTGCAAGGACAAGATCCCAAGTTCGATACCTGGTACCAAAAAAAAAAAGATTCTTAAATCTCAAAGCTTAAAACAAGACAAATAGTATTTAGTGAGCGGTTTTCAAGGAAAGTAACTATAATCACTATAGGTTGTAGAACCAGTTCTAAGAGAGAAATATTCATTACTATGCTGCAGGAACTAAACAGAGTTCAACTTTATTTCAGTCAACTTTATTTCTCAAAGGGTAAAGGGAAAGGGGTATAATTTTTCGTGTCTCTGCCCCATGGCAACCAATTCCCATTGCTTCACCAAGGGCCAGGGATTTAGCCCAGTGGTTCCACTGCCTGCCTCGCAAGCAGAAGGACCCGAGTTCGATCCCTGGTACCAAAGAGACCCTCCAAACAACAAAAAACCAGGCCCATTGATTCACCAACAGGGCAGGAAGGTCCCATGGAAAGGGACAGGAGCTCCATCTTGCCTTCTGGAAAATCTCATACCTGCAGAATAAAGTGGCCTCTAACCAGGGTCATTCATTGTTGGTGTCCCAGCTGGACTGCAGAAAATGACAAGCCCACCATTTTAGGGAAGAAACAGCCACAGACAGATGTCGACTCGACTTCGTGATTTCCCAGGTGTCTGCTTTTGTGTGTGGGTGTGAGTGTGCGTGCACATGTGAGTGTGAGTGTGTGTGTGTGTGCAGATTTGCAATGCTCTCAAAGGCTATTCTACACACTTTGAAAAAGTCAACATGTAACACCCTTCCACTGCCTGAACACACTGTATAAACTCTACCAAGGTGGCGTTCATGCGCCTGGGCAGCTTCAGCAGCGAGGTAAGTTCACCACAGGAATGGCCAAGAGGTTACACAGAAGGCATAAACAAATCAGCAAGGCAACAGTGCCTCAAAATCCCCTAACGGGCAAAGGCCATCTTAGTGTAGCTGCAATGGCTGTTTCAGTGTAGCTGCGCCTCTGACTCAGGTGGGGAAGAGCAGGTGGGAGGGAACAGGGTGTTCTGCTCTGCACTGCTCAGGCTCTTCTCATTGCACCCAACAACCAGAGCGACTTCACCCAAGTTTTTTATTTTGTTGGTTTTTGTACTGGGGATTGAACTCAGGTCCTCTGCCCTGAGCTACATACCCAGCCCTTTTTTTGCCAAGTTGCTAAATTGTCTAGGCTGGGCTTGAACTTGAGATAGGGTCTTGCTAAGTTGCTAAATTGTCTAGGCTGGGCTTGAACCTAAGACCCTCCTGCCTCAGCCTCCTAGAGTGCTAGGGTTACAGATACACACCACCATGCCTAGCTTTCACTAAAGTTTAGAAAAATTTAAATATGTATTTGAACACAAGAAAGGGGGAGAGAAGACAACTCCTGTTGTCACTTTGCCCTGTGTGGGAGACTTCAGGGGAAAGGCAGGAATTGGACTCCATGACTTGAAGAAGTGTCACCTGTATTAGAAAGCTTTCTGTCACATCTGGCAGCACACTGATGATGCTAAGACGCTAAAACTCTTGCCCCAGTCAAATGAAGAGGTCTAAGAAACAAAGTAGGAGTTCAGTAAATACTTAAAACATTGTATTTTAAAACTCTATGAGAGCTGGGGATTTAGCTCAGTGGTGCTGCGCCTGGCTGGCAAGCGCAAGGTCCTGAGCCCCTTTCCTGGTACCCCCCTCAAAGGAAAACTCTATGAGCCTTACAATTTACACAGTGATTGAGTCTGTAGGAGTCAGCATCACTCTATTATAAACATAATTCTAAAAACAAAATCTCTTAAATGTGTAGCGCAGCCAAGGGTTGGAAAACTTTTTCTATAAAGAGCCAGATAGCAAATGTTTTGGGCTTTGTGCATTGGATAATTTGGGTCAGCTCTCACCCTCCCACTGTGTTGCAAAGGCAGCTGTGGACAACAACAGTGCGCATGGGCAAGGTAGCATTTCAGTAAAACTTTATTTACAAAAATAGGCAGGTTGCCCATTTTTTGATTGGGTCTTTTGTTTTGGGTGGTATTTATACACCATGGAGCACTACTCTGCCATAAAGAAAGATAAGCTTGAGGCACTTGTAGGCATTTAGATGCAACTTGAGAACGTAACGGTAAGGGAAATAAGTCAGATACACACGCTTAAATATGGCATGGTTTCCCTTACATGAGAAACTAAAAGTATACACAAATGGAGCAAAATGGAAGATCACTAGGATGAGGGGGTGGGGAGAGGTTCAGATGGTTCCCCAAATTATTTATTTGGTTTGTTTCAAAACTATTTTAATATATATGCTAAATTGTCCAATGTATACTACTAGCTTCTCTTAGTTTATTGACAAGAAAGCTGTGTACCACTATCTGCTCCTTTCTTCTTTGTAAGAGAGAATTCTTTTTGTTGATGGCTGGTACTCTGAGTTACTTTGAAGATAATGATACATGGTGTACTAGCTATTGTTATTCTTATTATTTTGTTACGAAGTTTTGTTTTATTTTTTCATAAAATTGAAAAAAGAAAAAAAAATTTAAAAGGCAAGGGGCAGAATGCGGCCCATCGTCTAGAGTTTGTCCACCCCTGGTCTGGAGACTCATTGTACCAGAAAACTATCATGGATCTGGGCTTCACCCATTTGTTAGTGGAAAAGCAGGCGATGGCCTGGTGCTGAAGCAGCCCCCAGCAAATCTCCTCCACAGTACGTAGCCAAGGGCAAATCTTAGAAAGCCAGGGGAGGTTTCCAGGGGAAGTCACTGCTGCCCATCTCTGCATTACACATGCGCAGAGGGAAAAGCCTGCCCTGGAACCACAGGTACATGTCTGAAAGCCATCTGAAGTAGTACTACCTAGGCAAAAAGAAGACCCATGTGCATAACAACAGACATGCAGCCTAATTTAAAAAACGGGCTGGGAGTCAGGCATGGCCGCGTGAGTCTGTAATTCGAGCACACTGGGAGCTGAGGGAGGAGAACTGCAAGACTGAGCCCAGCCTGGGCAGCTTAGCAAGACCTTGTCTCAGAATTTTAAAAAGAAAATACAAAAGGGCTGGACATGGAACATAGAGCCTAGAGTTCAATCTCCAGTACTACCAAAAACAAAACAAAACAAAACAAATGAAAAGCAATAGATATGATGGATTTGAATTGACGTTTCTCCTAAGAAGATAATACAAATGGTCAGTGAACACATAAAAAGACGCTAATCATTAGGAACTTGAAAATCAAAACTACCATGTACTACCATCTCACGTTTGTTAAGACAGCTTTTGTAAAAACAACCAACCACAAGGAAAAAACAAAAAGCCCAGAAAATAACAGGTGTCACAGGCAAAGATGTGAAAAAATTGAAACTTATGTGCGTTGCTGGTAGAAATGTAAAATGGTGCCGCTGCTGTGCCAAACCTCTGATAGTCCACGAAAAATTTGTAAAAAAGCTAAATAGGTAAGTAAATAGCAATTCCATGTCTGCATACACATACACACAAGAACTGAAAGCAGGGACTTGAGGTATTTGTGCACCACATTCATAGCAGCATTATTCACAACAACCCAAGGTAGAAGCAACTCAGAAGTTCAACAACAGACGAATAACGAAGTGGTGTATCCTCACAATGGAATATTGAGTGGCCTTGAAGAAGAGGGAAATTCTAACACAGACCACATCATGAATGAACCTTGAAGACATTATACTACGTGAAATAAGTCAATTAGACAAATTCTGTGTAATTTTACTTCTATGAGGCACTCAGAGCAGCCAACTTCTAGAATAGAAAGTGGAACAGTGGGCGCCAGAGCCTGTTAATGAGCATGGAGTTCCTCTTTGTGAAGGGAAAGAGTCACGCACGTTGGTGATGGTTTTGTCACAATGCCAGTGACTTAATGTCCCTGAACTGTACACTTAAAAACGATACAAGCAGTAATTTTGTGTATGTGCTACTGGCGATGAGCCCCTCCCCACTGCTTTTTTAAGACGAGTTCTCATTCAGTTGCCCAGTTTGGCTTTCAACTTGTGATCCCCCTGCCTCAGCTTCCCAAGTAGCTGGGATAACTGGTATGTGCCACTGCACCCTACAGAAGGAGTAAATCTTATTATCCCATCTGTATCTGACCACAAGGAGGAGGAAGAAGGAGTCCTGTGATCACCCTGCCTCATAAGGGAGATTTCAGGTGATCTATTTGGATCAAGATATCCAGGAAGGCTGAAGTCGGTCATTCCTGAGAGGGCTGGTTTATGGGAGGAGGCTGCAGAATTGCAACTTGGTTTGAGTGTCCTTAGAAATCAACTAACATTTGACAGGTTCCACATCTAGGAATCCCCTGAAGTAAAACAGCACATGAGGGCTCTTAGAATGAATTCTGTACCTTATGATCTGACCAAAATGCCTACAATGCTCTTTTCTGACTCTTACAATTTCAGAGATTCAATTTGACAGTAAATTTGACAGTAAATGCAATGACAGGAGTAACAGTCTGGAAAATTTACCATAACCAATGGGGGACACAAAATTTAAAGAAATCCCTGTGTTAAGGCAAGTCAAATCTATGTGTCTGGATTAGAGGGAAAACTCAGCCTCCAGTTAAAGGCAGGAGAAGTCTCTTTCTCGTATAACTCCATTCTCCTTGATCATGCATGTGTGTGACTGCATTTACTTGATTCATTTGAAATGCGAGCTTCTCTGAGTCAATTTCTGCATGACACTCAATACCGTATACTGCCCACTGGAGATGACCTCATGGAAACTGTCCTTTTTGGCATAGCACTGTTCCAGTGATTTCTCAGGTATCACCCTTGCAAAAGTCAAAGTAATACAGGGCTGCATCACCTACTCCAAGCAGAAGGATGCTGCTTCATGGTTTCTCTGCCAGAGGAAAAGGCTGTCAGTTCTTCCCATATTCTCAGTAAGGACAGGCGAGTACCTAACCAGGCCAGGCACAGGGGAGGAGGAAAGAACTATGGGTGAGCTATGGCGCTGAGGACTACCCTCTGGTGATGGCAGGTTTTCCCATGCTGCCAAAACAAGTCAGAAGAATGGATAATCATCTGGTAAATTTGGATCATTAATTCTCAATTCACTTATCAAGAATGGCCATTAGAGGGTCCTTAATACCCCGGTTAACTGAAACATATTCTGGATATCAGAGTTTTGATAAATGTATAGGAAAATAAAGCTTTCATTCAGGGACCTAAATCTTTATTGTAACAAATTTTTTGAGGGATTTTGTCAGACAGTTCAAAGCACTGAAGAAAAATGTGTATACAAAACAGACTTGCGGAAGTAAATACTCAGTGAATGAATGCTATGTACTAGATTTTTTATATCTAAAGCCAGTTGCTATGATTTGGTTCTTAAATGTCCCTACTAAAGACCCATGTGCTCGAGGAGGCTTGGTCATCATGGCAACACAATGGGAAGTAGAGGTACCTTGAAGAGGCGGGGCTCAATGGGAAGTCCTTTGGACTTTGAGGTGTGCCCCTGAGGGGACTGTGGGACCTGCCCCCACTCTGCTGTCTTTGCTTCCTGGCCATGAGATCAATGGTTTTGCTATGTCATACACTTCTGCCATGATGTGCTACCACACCTCAGGCCCCAGGATACAGGGCCAGTCCTTTATGAGTTGGAACCTCAAAAACTGAGAGCCAAACATTTGCCTTTTATATCCTGGCTGTCTTGGGTATTTTGTTATATCATTGGAAAACTGACTGACATACTAGTGATACACCAGGAAATGTTTAGCAACAGCCAGAGAGAAGAGAGAAGCCTTGATATGTACCATCTACAGATTCCTACAGTGTAAACTCTCCACCATGGCCAATTTCAGGGCCAATATGACCTGGTTCCACAACCACACTAGCTGAAACCCATTTTTCTCATCCTATCAAGATTGCTGAAACCCACTGATACCTAAAGCAAACTTAAGAAGCTAAAGACCTCCATTATTCAGGCCTCTTCTTACCTACAAATATCTGAACGATACATTCACATCTTCCCCTCCAGACTCCTCATCTGTACTCTGAATTCCTACAGCACTTAATACCCGTGTCCTCTCCTTTGATTGCAGAGGGCACAGCCAGCTCGACGAAGGCAGGCATGTGCCTGTGGTGCTAATCACAGACGAGTCTGACCCAGCTTGTGCTGAATGAACTCTGTGGACTTGCCTGGTGAGGCTGGCTTCTGTCTGGCCTGCAGAGTGAGCCAGGCTCAACCACTAGGATCTGCTGAGCAACTGAGGCAACCCTGCAGTACGAAGACTCCCCAAGGCCCTCCATCTGCACATGCCAAGCTTCCACAAGGGAAGAGGGGATCTAAGATTTGTTAAGAATAAAATTTCTACAACCCCTAGCACCCAGATACTAGTTTCTAACAACATTCCCCAGTAAAAGGAACTGGGGGTCCTTGGAGAAGTGGTTGATTCTATGGCTGGGTCTGGAATATCCAGGACAAGTGGGAGAATCCTGTAGTCCCGAGAAGCACAGGAACACTAAGTAAACAGCCCACAGCAAGGGGTGACAGGAAAGGGTCACAGGGACAATATGCTTGATATTTCTGAAAGAGCTCCCAGTGGCCAAAATGAAACAATCAAATAGATAACAGCAGTGAATTATAACCTAAAGCACAAATACCCAGGAGTTCATGCTGATATAAATAAATTACTGGATATATTTTAAAACTAGGAGGAATTTAAAACTATCTCATGCAGAAGAATTTCAAATAATCCACGTGGATGCTGTGCCTTCCAGAAAGCAGAGCATAAAGTCCCACTCCTTATGTGTGGGCTGTGCACAGTGACTTCCTTCCAAAGGTAGTAGAAGGCAGGCGTGGTGGTGCACACCCATAATACCAGGTATTATGAGGCTGAGGCAGGAGGATTGCAGGTTTGAACTCAGCTTCAGCCACTTACAGAAACTATCTCAGAATAAATTAAAACTAGAGCTGGGGATAGAGCACTTGCCTAGTGCATGTGAAGCCCTGGCTTCCATCCTCAGCACCACAAAACAAAACAACACAAAACAGCAACAAAGCAATGACACCAGGAGCACAGTATGGGAAAGGGGTGTGTGGCATGTATCCATGAAAAGAGTAAAGGTAAATTTGATATAGCTGGCAAACACTACCTGTGACACCACACTACCTCCTCACTGAGGTAAGCAGCTCATTACCAAGTGACAGTCCCACTGGCAGCATGATTCTTGACATGTGTGCTGTGGTGACAATGAGGCGTAGGGGTCAGTCATTTTGTGGACTGTCCCTCGATCTGTGGTTTTCTAAGCAGAAGAAAAACATCAGAGACACTCACATTGTAGGACATTCCACAAAACAAGTGATCATATTCCTCAAAATGGTCAAGGTCACCAAGAACAAGCGTGAGAAACTGTCCCATTCTAGAGGAGCCAAGAAGATACAACAACTAGCAGGTGTGGTGGCACGTGCCTACAATCTCAGGGTTCAGGAGGCTGAGGGACACTGTGAGTTCATGGCCAAGCTGGACTAAACACTGAGATCTTGTCTCAGAAAGTGAAGAAGAAGAAATAGAAGGAGGAAGTGGGAAGACGAGGAGGAAGAGGAGGAGGAGGAGGGGAAGGGAAAGAAGGGGGAGGAAGAAGGGAGACAATTAAATATAATATGGCCCCTGGGGTGAGATCTTGGAACAGAAAAAGCAGATCAAGTTAAAAGCCAAGAAAATCTGAGCAAAGTATGCGCTTTAGTAAGAGTAAAAGAAAATCCGCCTGGTACTCTGTGATTTATATATAGTATTTTGCTTAATCCTCCTAATGCTATTGAATGGTTTTAGTCCCATTTTATAGACAAGAAAATGAAAGTATTTTGTCCAAGGCAATAACATTAGTAATTGGTAAAATTCAAGTTGAAACAAGTGTTGAATTATTCTAAGAGCTTTAGCAGTTTTAACTCAGTTATCCTCACAAACCCCACAAAGTGAGCAGCTATTATTATCTCAAACTGAAGCTCGGAGAAGCTAAGTGAGTTATTCAAGGGTTGGTTGCACAGCAGGTTAGTAGTGGCAGAGGCAGGATTTGAACCCAAGAGACCCGGCTGCAGAAGCTGAAAGTATCACCTAAATTCCACCCTCTCAAGCTAATCGGTAATGACTGATTTTTTTTCTTTCTCCAGGGTAGTCATTTTTGTATTCCCTGGGTATTCTACAAAATCTTTCATCACAGTGGCCTCTTGGGGTTGGGGTGGGGACAGGAACCGACCAGGAAGGAGCAGAAGGGAATAGACAGTCTGTCCTAATAGGGGCCTGGGACACTCAAATGCACGTACAGTTTCCTGTACACCAATTTTACCTAAGAACAAGAACTAAAGACAAATACAGGTTGAGTATCCTTCATCCAAAGTGTTTAAGATCATAACTGTTTGGGATTTCAGACTTTTAAAAAAAATTCTGAAATATTTGCATGTACATAATGAGATATCTCACGGATAGGACCCAAGCTTAAAAACAAACGTCTTTTATGTTTCTTATACATGTAACCTAAAGTCATTTTATACAAATTTTTTAGTGGACCTGTGTTTTGCTGTGATCTGTCCCGTGGTGAGGTCGGGTGTGAAATTTTCCACTTGTGATACGCTGTTGGTGCTGAAAAAGTTTCAGATTTTTAGAGCATTTCAATTTTTCAGATTCAGGGTGCTGCAGCTGCATTAGTTAATAACACACACTAACTGGCCTTGGGATGCGTGAGCTAAAATAACATAGACTGAAGGGTGGACAAAAGGCTAGGTAGGAAATAATGAAAATATAGTATAATATTAATCATTAATTAATTAATATTAATATAGAAAATGTAGGCAGGGAGTCAGTCTATAGGTGTTCACTATACAACTCTTCAACTTTGGACTTTCAAAATTTTTCTTAAGAAACTATTAAGAAACCATGTCTGAAAAATGTTTCCAGGGTCAACACAGAATGGCATCTCAAGAATTATTTATTGGAGTCAAAGATATATGTATATGATATTTTTCATTTATTTTAATAAAAAAATTAGATTCCTGATTCTTTTAATGTCTTTTTCCAAAAAGACTCACCCTCCCCTGTAGTGAACAAAGCGCCACGGCCAATGGGTGCAATTAGGCTGTTAAGTGACAGGCACGAGGCCAGTGTTTATTAATCAGACAAAAGCCATCTAGGATGCGAGCTCCAGGCTCCGCAGAGCTTTATTTTCCACATGGATCTTCTAATCATTTCTGTGGCTTGGATAGATTTCAAGATTTGTACTTACCACGATCAAAAACACATCAGTACTGCTGTGGTCAATAAGGATCCAGCAATAAATGTGTTAAATAACACATTTATAATACATCTATTTCTTGTATCATTTTTATGAACTTGGTTATTTACTCTTCCTTCAATTCTTTTTTTTTTTTTTTTTGGTAGCAGAGATCGAACTCGGGACCTTGTGCTTGCGAGGCAGGTGGCGGAGCTACTGAGCTAAATTCCCAGCCCCTCTTCCTTCAATTCTTACTTGGCCTTAGCTGTTTCAGAATCTTTTTGTTTTTAATATGAAGATTTTTCTAATGAAATGATTTAGGAAGAAATATACCTCTTCTGATTCTAATATCAGACGGTTATTATCTTTCATAAAAGTTACAATCGACTCCAGAGCATTTTAAGTGTGCACTTTTCCTGGATTTAGATGCTTGGCAAATTCATTAGCATCAGCAAGTGTCAAACCTGTCTTGAGTGTTGTGTGGCTACTCTGCCTGGGGAATTAATGGCTGCAACACCCGCCACAGGATGCGGTGTGTGTGCTCTGTCACTGCCAGTGTCAGGAATGGGACCCGACTCTGCTTACCCTCGGAGAACAGCTTCAGGGCATGAGGAGTTGTACATTAGAAACAATCAGAATGAAACCATGACACAGGCAAAACAATAACAGCCTTTTGATTTGAGGAGAGGAAAAAGAAAGTCTGACACCTCAGGAGCGATGTGCAGATTACACCGCAGAAGCATCCAGCCTGAAATAATCAGCTTGGTAGCACCTGGTCGGGACAGTCTATTTGGTGAAACCCTTTGGAGTAAATTCCTCTGACCTTCCCATGGAGACAGAAATTCTCTCTGCCCTTAAGACCTTGATTCCCCACAACCTTGAGAAGCTATAATAGCAAGGGCACCAACTCTGAGCCAGAGATCATGGACAAATCACTTGAGTTCACTGTTCTCAGATATTACATGTGCATAACAATATTCTTGAGAGTTAAAAGGTTAATATATCAAAATGCACTCGGAAGAGGACTGGCACACCGGAAGTACTATAGAAGCATTTTCCTGACAAATGTCAAAACCGCTGATTGCTACCTAATAATTCCAAAATAACCATTCTCACCTCTCCTCCTGCCACAACCTTTCTCACACTATCCTCCTCCTGCCACCCACCAGAAGTCCGCTTCCTGAGGACGTCTACCGATTCCTGTGTGCAGAAGGCCTGGTCAGCAACACAGGGACGCTGGAAGAGAGTGTAGAAACTCTTCTTCACAAAGCTAATATGTTGATTCAGTTGAATGTACAGGTAAAAAAACTACAACTTCCACTTCTCTTTTTAATCAGAGGTTTTTGCATGCAGCTTTTACCACCCTGCTTACTTCCTCTCTCTTCTCCTATTAAAAAATCTTTTCATTTCCAGCTCTCTCCCACCTCAATTATAAAGGGAAGAAAGAAAGAAACCAGTCCACTAGCTCCAAGGCCTCAGTGTTTTCCTCTGAACTTCACGTTGATAATATTATACACGGTCATGGCAGTTTAATGGAGAGCTGGAATCTAATGAGAAAAGATAAGAAGAGTACAGATCAAGGAACTCTACAAATCAGCCCCATCAGTCTCAGCATAACCTGGGAGCCAGATCTCAGGGCTGATAATACAGACTGCCTCTCACCCAGGGACAGGTGGTTCCCTTTCTGGCTTTTCACTAAAGCTATTCGTCACCCTCACATGGATTTACCTTTAATAAGGACACTCAAAAACCAGGAGTCCTGTGTGGATTTGTCATCCTACAGGCCTCAAGGTCACTGCCTGGAGTAACCTGATGAGCATTACCTCATTCCCTCACTATAGCACAGTTACATCAGCAATCGATAGAGGAGGCTTCTGCTCAACATCAACATACCTTCTCCTGGGAGCTCCCTGCATACATCAGAAACAAATTACACCCTTAAAGGCAGATGACACACGGAAGACAGGAGGATCCTTCCTGCAAAGCAAAGCCTTTGTTCAGCCTGCGAGGCGTGACAATCCAACTTGAAAAATGGGGGAAGAGACTAGAGGAGGACACAACATCCATGCAACAGGAACAGCGTGCTGTTCAGCTCTCTTCTCCACACCATTCTTCTTGGGATGCATGTTCTGGGGACTCACATGGATGTACAATCACATGGGACTGCCATGCTGAGGACCTGGAAACACACTCCTGTTTAAGAACTTGTCCCACAGCATTGATTTCACAAGGCACCAGGGAAATCATCCTTACCAATAATGCAATAAGGTACATGCCAGTGACTACTCTACTACTTTATACATATGACCTGATTTAGCCTTCCCAAAACCGCAGTGAAATAGGTTCTATTTTTATGCCCATTATACAGCTGGGAACATTAAGGTACAGGAAGTGAAGTATAGTACCTGAAGTCACATGGATGAGTGGCTGGAGTTCGTTTTCAAACCCAAGAGCTGGAATTTTGGGTCATGATATTAAACTGTTCGGTTAGCAGCAGTAACCACATTATGTTATATTTATGTTGTGTTTTGTACTTACATCTTAACATGCTTTATTTTCTGCTTGGAATAACCATTCTGTATATTTACTTAGGAATTTCTCTCCCAACAGAGCCTTCTACAGAGAATAGCTCAATACATGTGTGTGGAGTGAAGGTATGAACAGCTGACTATAATTCATCCTTAAATCACTTTGTGATCCAGGTTGGGAACGTAAGTTTCTGTGTGAGTCAGCTTTCAGTTGCTATGACAAAGTACCTGAGAAAACCAACTTACATTATCAGTTCATGGTTTCAGTCCATAGTTGGCTGGCTCCATTGTTTCTGGGCCTGAAGTGAGTGGAACATGATGGCAGAAGGGAGTGGAGGGGCAACTTTGCTCACTTCACGGTGGCCAGGAAGTAAAGAGATAGAGAGAGGAAGGTGCCAGAAGCAAAATATCCCCTTGGAAGCATAGTCCCAGTAATACAGTTCCGCTAAGTAGGCCTAATCTCCTACAGTTTCTACCACCTCCAAACAGTACATTCAGTTATGGATCCATCAATAGATTAACCCTCATGATCCAATCACCTTCCCCAAGCCCCACTTCTTAACACTGCTGCATTGAGGACCAAGCCTTCAACACATGAGCCTTGGAGAGGCATTCTGGATCCAAAGTATAGCAATATGATTAACCTGTTTCCAGGTAAGAAATATGAGGATCATGGAAAGGGATGACTTGTCCAAGGTCACACTGCTTTGAATTTGAGCTCCTCCACCACTTGCCAATGGTCTTCAAAAAATTTAAACGCACAGAACCTTTCTTAAAAATAAATCTTTGACATAATCTTAAAGTATCAGAGCATGAAAGGAGGGCTCTTCTGATGGAGAGGTGCCAGGAGTTGGGGTAAAAGGGGAGCCAGCAGGGCCCCGCAGGATGCAGCTGGGGACCCATGGCAGCACCACACAATACCTTCAGGACACTTGAGCCAAAGCAATGAACAAGAGCAAAGGGGACCCTCAGCCCAATGTCCCCTGACAGTTCAGGAGAGGGTATCCTGCCACTGCCTCCAAGTCCCACTGACCTAACTCCTCCCCATGGGCAGAGGTAGAGGAGAGCATCCCTCCTCCTCCCCACCCATCGGGGGCTCCTGTTCGTGGCCTGACTGCTTATGCATCTCCTTCTGTTCCTTTCTTGGGACCTGTTCTGTGTCTGCTCCATTCCCAGCCCTGCCTGAGAGTTTTCCCTCTGATCTCAGGAAAAGGGACAAGCTCTTGTGACCTCGCCTTTCGTCACCAGCTAGGGAAAAAGAATCACAGCATGCTCTGAGGTTTTCTATGCTTCTCTGTCTGGGCAGTTCTGAGCAAATCTGGGGCCAGGCTTCATCCTACAGTGTAGAAAAGCTGGCCAGGCAGAAGGACCTTTTCAAGATAGCACTGCCCTTGCAGCCACACCTGACACTGCCCAATCCAGGCACACAGGAACCCCAGGAGGATTACAGCATGGGAGCTGGAGGGGACCTTCACGAGCCTTCAGCACAGCCTCCTCAATTAACCAGGAAATTGGGTCCCACTCCTACCAAGCGATTTGGCCAGAGTCACACAGTGGCTCAGCTGAGACTAAAACTTTCTGACATCTTGCCTTTGAGCATCTCAAACTGCAAGAAGAAAAATGAGGACGTGAACTGCAGAAGGAACCAAAGGATATTCTGGCGATGTCAAATGATGCAAGACAGCGAAACATTCAGGTTGTGACTGAATTCGTGTGTGCATCTATGTAAAACCATCTCTTCAGGCTCTCTAGAGGGAAAATCCATCACCTGGAATTACTTGAAGGCTTGTCAAGTGCTTTAAAGCTCTATAAAGCAAGGTGCAATGCTGAGAGACAGTAAAAGAGGAATAACCTTTTCCCCACTGCCTAAGTTGTTCTCAGATGTCTAGTGGATGAGCACGGGAGACGGGAGAGGAGCAGGGTTCCAATGTGCTTTGCTTCTGAGCGTTAGAATGCAAGGTACTGCACAGGGTCATTAGCATACACAATCTGCATTCACTCCAAATGAGATTTCATCACTGCAGCCTATTTATTCACTCCTTAATATAAACCTAAATTGCTCTCTCCAAATAGCAGAGAGCACTATGCTTTAGTAAGGGGAAAGCAATGATCGCGCCCAGGCGTGCTGCACCTTCAGCTTGTCTTCCATCCCGTCACTCGGTCCTGACAGCCTTGACTCAAGCTTCACTGAGCTTCCCTGCTTGTACCAGGACTCAGAAGACATTCAGTCTGCAGTTTTTCATGTCGGGCTCTCTCTGCAGGGGACACATGGGAACACTTGATGCCCCCAAGTCCTGTTGTAGGTGGGCCCGGTGCACGTGCAGCAGTCACGTGAGACTCACAGGTGGGAAAAGTGACACTAAATATGCCACAATTGTGTAGCTGACATCTTTTTCCAGTACTGGGGGCAGAACCCAGAGCCTTCTCACTGTGTCATGGCCCCAGAACTTTTTATTATTTATTTTAGTTAAAGACAGAGTCTCACTGAGTTGGTAAGTTGCCCAAACTGGGCTCAAATTTCAGATCCTGCTGCCTCAGTTTCCCCAGCAGCTGAGCTGACAGGTGTGCACACCTGCATAAATGTGTGTTAAGCATGTACATCTTTTCTTGCTTTTTGTTTACTTGTTTTCGAGGTGTTGGGAATTGAACCCAGGCCCTGGAGCATGCTAGACAAGCGCAGCGCCACTGAGTACATACCTACCCCCTGACACTTCCGAAATATGAACCTGGAAAATTTCACTGGGAACTGAGCTCATTCTTTACAGACGGTGAGGCATTAAAACAGAGCACGTCCACAAATGCTCTTCGGAATGACAGGCCATGCGGTCTGGAAAACAAGAAACAAGCAAAGCTCTTCGAACAGAGCCCCGGCCTCGGATCTGCTCATACCTCCCAGGTCTTGCGGCCAGCACCTCACTCCTGTGGCCTGGTAACCATTCCTCTTGATGAAAAATAAGTATGGCGTCTCTTCCCGCAAAGGGAAAATTGATATCATCACCTAGAAGTTCATACACAAAGGCACTATTTCAAATTCTTTTCATTTGGGGATATAGCAATTTTTTCCCCCTCTCTGTATTTTAAAATAATAAAAAGTTTAAACAAAAGTCCTTTATGAGCTCGCACATGTGCAAAAGGAAGGTCACATAAAGACTCTTTATGGAAAAGCATTCTAAGACAAAAGAAAGATCAATTGTCTATAAATTGATCTATATGTGCCTCGAGCCCAGGCCTATGTGATAATTTTTATCTAATAATCTTGGTCTTTCTGTGTTCTAACCACCACCATCTCAGCTATTTTCTGAAAAAACAAGAAGTTCAAGCATGGTTAGAGCCTAAAGGAATTTAGATGTTTTCAAGCATTACTATCTAATGCTTTTAGAGCTTCACGCTTGAGTTAAAGATGAGCACTTAAAAATTAACTCTAACCTCTGGGTTTGGGGCTAGAAGCCAATGAGTTCCCATGAGGTCACTAAAAATGCTGTATGGTGGCTGGATGTGTCCTGGAGTACTAGAGGGTTTTGTGCTGCAAGTAACATGAAGGTGTCACCTGTGGACCCAAGGACTCAATTATGGCATGTAAAATTGTAACAAAATATAATTTTCCCACCAACCCCTTTTCCCTACCAAGTGAGAAACTTGAGACCATGAGGGACCCACCCCCGCCAGGGTATCAGACACTCCAGTCCTGAGTGTGCCCTCCTGAGAAGCCACAGAACTTCCCCGGGCCTCAGTTTCCAACCTAAGGAACAGGGGAGCCAGTGGGCTGCCCAAATGCTGTGCACTCTCCAAGCCTTCCGGTCTGCACTTCTTGTCCTGCCCTTTGCCACCAGGGACTGAGTGTGTTAGGAAGGCTGTGCCTTTGACCCCCGAGGAACGTGACAACGGCCTTCCTCACATTGTTCCCACAGTAAGCAGAGCCAGCTGTCCAGGCTAGCTGGCTGCTGGGATGCAGGATCACACACAAGTGGGGGCTCTGTTTGGGAGGGTCCCGGGTCCCCCTCCCAGCATCCCCTTTCCCTGGGCCTTGGTCTGCAGGCTGGCACACTCCGAAAAACGCAACAATGAACCTGTGTCCTTTCCTAAATAACTCTTGGGGACTTAAAATCTGGAGAGCAGCCACAATCATTCAAGAACCCCACACCCACGACTGTTGGAAGACCCAAGTATGAACCTCACTCTGGGGTGCTGTGGGCCCTGTGTACCCCAAAGACAGCAGGTTTCCCCAAGCAAGCTGGCAGATTATGGCACTACAAAAAGGATCACAGGATTCAGTGAGGATCACAGGAAGTCTCAGACGAGGGACAGACAAGCCAAGGTTTAGAAACCTGCAGCTATGAGCAGACAGGACAATGAAGGGTTTCCTTTCTGACTGCGGCTTGCCTCTGTGGGTCTAATAAGGGAGGGCCCCTGGAAAGCACTACCATTGTTTTTAGTTTTTCTAAGGGAGGGAGGAGTTTTTGAAAGGGCAAAATGGAAAAGAATGTAGGGCAAGGGTGTAAGGGGGGGCGGGGAGGAGGAGAGACGATTAGGAAAACTGAGGACTCTTCAGGACAGAAAGGCAGCTCCTTTCTCATTTCTTGATAGAGAACCACAGCTGGGCTTCCTGTCTTATGAAACAATGCCAACCTCTTCAGGTCCAGCTATGTAGAGACAAAGGAATCATTGGAAGGAAGTAATTTTTCTAAGAGCATGGCAAATGAACACTTGATGTTGTGGGATTTTTTTTCAACTTCCACTCTTGTAAGGTAGCAGTTGAGGCCACACATAGAGGCCTTCCTGGAGAAGGGCTTGATCATTCAAGTTTGATTTGAATGCAGCTTGACCTGTCACAGGCTTCAAAGCAATGCCTTCGTTAGACTTACAGAGCTCCTCAGCCTTCCAGATGAACAGGAGATGGAGGTACTGCTCCTCCTCAATGAGCTTTACTACTTTAATGTAGCAAAATGAAGATTTGCATCCAGCAGCGTCTCAGGAGATTGTCCTATGGGCTCAGAACACAACATTTTAAGGGAGGATTTCTTTTCTTCTCTTTGGCAAAAGATGATAAAAAGTCTCCCTAATGAGCTGAAGAAGCCAAGAAATGTATTGTTCAATTCAGGGGCTGGGTAATTGCTGGAACCACAAGTTCAAATGCCATCTAGTCCGTAAGGACCCTTAGGAAATACAAACCACTTCATCACAAACCTATTTGCCTGCTGGAGTTTTACAAAACATTCAAGTAAACAGCCTTGTGGTGTGATTGACATGGGCCCAGAGCTAACAAGGGAACACTAGGATTAGTTTCCCAATTCCAAAAGAGGACCGAAAGGAGTTTGCGCTATAGGAGAAGAGTTGCTGTGTGTTTTGTTTAATGGAACTAAATTTGTGCCCATTTAAATCATGAACAGGTGGCACTGGGTAGCAAAGAAAGCCCTGAAAATATTCACATTTACTGAATGCAGTTGTATGTATAATTAGCCGAGATTTATTTTAAAGTACTCTAATCTTTTGTACTCCTTTCTGCAACTCAAACTGGTGAGGAATAGAGAGAAGCTTTTGAATTTATTACGAAAGTACTGCCATCATATTATCTGTTAAGAAATAAAAAACGGGGAAGGTGTTGGAAAGTCTCTAATAGTATGTGTATTAGGATGAGATGGGAGGCAAAGGCTTGCTTGCTTTCCGGGATAGGTTTGTTGCTGCTGGTGAGAAATGAATGACGGAAACAATGGTGTCCAGTAGCAGAGGTGGCGGAGGAATCAAAGGCATATATCTGAGAAGCATTAACAACTGCTTGTGGAAATTTTCAAGCACGGGACAAAAGACTCCTGGTAGGACCCCTGATATTCATTACCCAGCATCAATAATTCTCACCTCTGGCTGAGCTAGGTCTTCAGGCAAATCCCAGGACTCTCACTGAATGCCTAAATATTTCATTATGAAGCACAGACGTTTTTTTAGCTCTGCTACTATCCTGGGATATGTCAAGGCAAATGATCCTGGGCTCCGTTCTCAGAGAACTGGAAGCAGGCATGAGCCCCAATCTTTACACTTTGGGGAACAGTGTGTTCTCTTCCAACCCCAGCCTCTCCTTACCAACCTCTCCACAGGTTTTGAACTGAACCCTGATACTCAGTATCAGCATGGAAAACAAGCACAACACTGGCCGGAAATCAGGAAATTCTAAATTTTCATAATTAGCCCAACTTAAGTAGGTATATGAAATTGCTACTACAAGATATAATTATGACATAGTTATAGAAGGAGTTGACTTTCAACACCTAAATTACTTTTCATGTGCTTTCATGGAGTTTGGTTAAAGTTGTTAGAAGCCATAAAGCATAAAAACTTAGAAGAATTCCGTAGGGTAAGGTCTCCAATGTTAATGAGTTGGGGGCATACATAATTATTACATAACCACCCTAAGAGCCATCTCTACGACGAGTTTATTTATTTTTCTACGTATAAATTAGAAACAACTATTTCAACATGTTGAAATGGAAGTAGCTAATGAAAAGTAACCAAATATTTCTTATAAATTAGCATTTTCCAAAGAGGAAGGAGGTGAGCCCTTCCCTTGAGGAAGGTCTAGGATCTCAGAGTAAAAGACCACGAAAGCCCAAGGAAAGTGAAAAGAAAGAAGAAGCATCCCCTCTTCTGTCATGACCTTCCCAACCCCCTATTCAGCTGACTTACAATGGAACACCGAATTTTCTCAGAAGCTGTCCACGCCTGGCAAATAATAAGCAGATGGAGGGTTGTGTGCCAATGACAAATACACTGCTCAACTGTACTCCTTTCCCTCTTCAACACACACAGAGGCACAGGATGAGGGGGAGGATGGGAGTGAGGTAATTACCTCTTTTAAGAAGTCCCGTTCGAAATCAAACCCAAACCTTGAGATTAGCCTTTAAGTGCACTTGCTTTCAAAAGCCAAACCACAGGAAATCTTGTCATTTTTAATATGTCCTGCCAGCTAATACACACCATGTGTAACCTCACCATAAAACCCAAAGCATGGGCCAAGTGTCAGGGAGACATAGTTGGGTGTGGGGAAATGGCTGACCTGACTGTGTTAGCTTAGCTTCCCGGGGTGACCACAACAAAGTATCACAAACTGGGGGACCTTGGCAAAGAAGTATACTGTCTCAGCCTCTGGAAGGCCACGATGAGGTGTTAGTAGCGCGCAGGCTCCTTTAGAGAGCTGTGAGGGAGAATCTGCTCCATGCCTCTCCTTTGTTTCTGGTGGTTTTCCATCTTTGTTTGGCATTCCTTTGGCAGCTTTGTTCCAGTCTTCATATAAAATTTTTCCCACATTTCTGTGTCCAAATTTCCCACTCTTTTTTTTTTTTTTTGGTACTGGGGATCGAACTCGTGACCTTGTGCTTTGCGAGGCAGGCAGCGGAACCACTGAGCTAAATCCCCGGCCCCTAAATTTCCCACTTTATAAGGACACCAGTCACACTGGATTTAGAGCCCACTCCAGTGACTTATCTTAACTTGACCACATGAAAAAAGTATTTCCAAATAAGGCCACACACACAGGTATAAGATGTTAGGACTCCAACTTCTTTATGAAGGATATAGTTCACTGTATAACTTTGCTTCATCCTCATCCAATTCAGGAATGGTAAGTGAGGAAAGCCAAGCCAGGTCCCACAGAAGAGTCTTGTCTCACAGAACATGGCACCCATCCTGTAGGATCTCTACTACAGCTCTGAGGAAATGCTCAAAAAGAGGCACACAATGCTTAAGGATACAGCTTAGCAAACCGTAACTTGGCTTTATCATGATATCAAGGCCCACTTATTTACACTGCCTCCCTCCCGTGGCCATTCTCAGCTTGCCTACCATGCAACCTGCATGTCAACATGGCCCCTTCCAACCCCAAGCTTCTGCCAATTGTACATCTGCTACACATTCAGCCCATCTTTGTTCTTCTTCCCTTCATAAACATAGGGTCAACCAAGACAGAATCAAAACATACTCAGAAAAGTGAATCAAAATGCATTTTAGCTATAGGAGAAACCATGAAAGTTGTTCTTATACATACTCATTTGTCTAGTTGTAAAAGTGTTTCCCAAGCATTCTAAGTCCAGAATCTAATCATCCACCAATCATGATTGACAGTAATAACGTTACACCTAATTTATGGAACAGGAAACCTAAGCTCAAAATGGTTAAGCAAATCAGCCATACACACCAAGGTAGCAACTAGGGCCAGGAAAAGGACCACCTCTTTGGATGTCGAGGTCTAAATTTTTTACAACCTGTAATATGAAATGATCTGTATTTGATTATCAAGAAAGATTGAAAGTTTTTCTTTCAAAATGGTAGTAATAAGCAATGTGATAGTAATACTATAGAGCAATATGGTAGTAATAATAAAATACTATGCTTAGATTCTCCATCTTAAAATATTTTTCAAAACATTTCAGGTTTAGGTTTTATTTGTCCTGGTGAAAAACCAGGTGAGTTATTCTTTCCTCCATTTTACTGGTGATAAATGAAAGAGGAAGTTATGTAATTTGCCTGAATAATGAGTTGACAGTGGAGCTGGACTGTATCCTAACTCAAGAGGTGACACGGCTTTTCAGAAAAGATAATTGAACACAACATCCTTAGAGACACATGAAACGCAAAAGAAAGTAATACAAATGAAGGGTAAAAAGAAGAAAATTGGATAAGTTCCTACGTATTTTAGGGCCAGAAGAAGCAACATATGTAACTGTCATGGCTGTTGCCGAATGGAGTGCTTCATTGTGAGGGAAGCCAAGCCAGTTGGCCTCAATTGTCCCGTAGAAAATATAAAAGGCTATTTCTAGGCAAGGCCCACAAGACTTGCAACCGGTGAACGCAGAAAATATACTTTCCAGTTCATTACAGGCCCCAACAATCCTTTGATCTTCCACAACCTGAATTCTGAAAGAAGGCTTCCAGAAAGAAACAGAATCTGAGCTAATTCTAGAAAGACAAACAGCTGGAGAAAAGTGAAGTACAAACATTGTCCCCAAATGATCAGGGGTCCATTCTGGTCAGAAGTGCATGTGAAGGGAGGTAGCAGTGGGAGATGACATGGTAAAAGAACGTGGAAAGCCATATTACAGCGGTGTCAAAGGCCTTTTTGAGTCTGTGGAGGCAATTCTGTAAAACCTGAGACGCTTCTGAAGGTTTGAGCAGGGAAATGATCTTATCAGATGTGTACCTGGTCCAGGGACTCTCAGATCCACAAGCCCAGCCCTGACTTCTCTTTCCAAGACCCAGCTCTGTTTTTCTACATGGTTTTCCTGTTATGACACTTCCAAGAGGTATGTCACACCTCTGCAATTCCTTGTAGATCTGCAAGGAATCTGCAATTTTAGTCAAAGTTACGTGTTGTGATATTTTATATTTCTCTCTGGGAGAAAATGAAGACTGAAAATAAACAAGGAATACAGAAGTCATAGTCAAGAGGCAGAGCAAAATGAGCAATATCTCTGAATTGAAAAAAAAATCAATCTAGGTCAGTAACTTCTCTCTGGTTGTGCCCAAATTGTAAACTACACAATTCATCTGTGTGCGCATAAGAAGCTGTATGTATGCATGTATGGGTGCGTGTAGGAGGAGTTCTGAGAGGGATTGCTGAAGTGCTCTCCAAGGACGCACGCTCTTACTGACAAGCTGGCATGGCTTTCTTGCCACTCAAAGCTGCTACCTTGCACCTGCAGAGCGCGCCTCTTGAAACAATAATTAAAGTACAGAGTAAGAATTCAAAATTGCTAAAGGTTTTAATCATTCCGTGCCACGGGGTTCAAACAACTCATGCTCATCTCTAAAATCTCTAATGAGCAAGCTGCTCCTCTATTCTCATGAGGCTGTGTAGTGGGGCATTTCCTGGCCCCCAAGGACAGGTGAAGAACCTCCAAGAGTAGGCAGGAATGAATGTGCTTTGCTATTAAACTTTTCCTCTGCAGCTCTGAAAGGAACAAGTTGTGAAAATCCTGACTTTAACAGGAAGGAGGAAAAAGTAGCACCTCTGATTCATACAGTATGTTTGAGAAATTTCTCTCGTCTTTCTTGGACATTGATTTTGCTAAGGTTTGACCCTCCTAATGCTCACGAGTTGAGAGGCATGGTCCTCAGTGTGCCAATGTAAAGGGTACTGGGGCCTTTAAGAGATGGGTGGGGCTTAGTGAGAGGTCCCTAGATTGACCCCTCCTTGCTCTTTGGCTTCCTGTCTTGAGATGTGACCTCCTGCATTGTTCCTACCCTTATGATGCCATCTGCAATATGTGACATATGCAAAGCTGCCCTCGCCAGACGGAGTGCCTTGCTGTTTAGACTTTCAACCTCTCAAATTCTGAGCCAGATACCCTTTTGCTCTTTATAAGCTCTCAGCTCAAGCTGCTTTCTTATAGTAATGAAAAACAGATTAATACAGCTTCCAACAGCAAAAACTAAGAGTATATGAGGTTCCCACTCCACTCACTGAATTTATAAATGATAGTCTTTTCACAAGTCTTCCTCCACCTGCCCATATCCAACATCCTAGCTGTGACAGAAACAGCTGCTGCCCATTGTACAGCCTTGACTGGAGAAGCTGGTCATAATGGTGTCTCATGGGGGTGGTGGGACCTTCATGGCTCTGTATTCCTGTGGTCCATGCCAAATCATTTTCATGACACCCTATGCTTCCACATCTGTTTCACTTCCACTCATATGTGTACACTGAACTCAAATGGAGAGTTACTTGGCCTGGGCTCTTCGGTTTAAAGATATGGCTATTTTATGCATTCCAGATGGCAAAGTATTAAAGCCCCAAAGAGCCAAATATCTTGGACTCCAAAGTAATGCCTGTGGCTAATGACACAGATACGGTAACTTTTAGATCTCCTCAGGGATACTGCTCAGATTCCACTTCCTTTCAGGCCACTGACTCCAGGATGTGTGCTTCTGGCCCACTGGAAGCACCAAGATATACGGTAAAGAAAACAATACTTTGGGTCTTGGAAGATTACTGACAGCCAAGCATGTGTTCTAAGTGAAGGATATTTTGATGACATAAAATTTTTAATATTCCATTTTCCCCTTCCAGATTAAAAATTATCTCATGGCATTATTTTATCACCAGACTCCCTAAGGTACATCTTGCTCCTGTTCTTACTCAGCCAACTTTGGACTCTCCTGGCAGTCCTATCTGGCCTCTAATGTTTCTACCACATTCTTTATTTCCCACACACAAAGAATTTCGATGCACTGTAACTGACTAGTTTATGGCCTTTACTGTATTATAGTAACTGTGATGTAGTACCATGTAGATATGGACTATTTTCATCTGTGCATCTTTTTTTTTTGGTACCGGGGATTGAACTTGGGACCTTGCACTTGGAAGGCAGGTGGCAGAACCACTGAGCTAAATCCCCGGCCCTCATCTGTGCATCTTAATATTTTAGTACTCAGCACCCTGCTTGGCTTGCAGTAGACAAACATTAGCCGATAAAGGACTGGAATTGGAATGCCTGGTTCTGAATACCTGCTATCTACTCGTGCCATCCATGATAGGAACAGCTGTCTCATGCCTGTCTGACTGGGGCTCCATTTGGCCTCCAAGAGCCCATGGTTGTGGCTACTGCCTGTAGCCATCCTAACTAGGAATGTGTCACCATCCCTAAACTAGAGCATGAGCTTTACTGCTTGAAGACAATCAGAAGCTAAGAGCTGTTAGAGCTGTCTCCTTCCAGAGAGTGAGGAAGCTCAAAGGAATCTTTAATGGGAAACTTTGAAAAGGAATGTAGGCAACTCCTCAGGCATTTGGAGCTGGGAAGAACGATCCCAGTGCATGGAAGCCGTCAGCAGCATTCTGAGTGTCCATTTTCATGATGTGCAAGGCTAGCATCTTTTATAAGAAGATCCATTTTGACATAGATGTTTGCACCATAAATGATAAGTTGCTTAGCATATGTTTATGCCACAAAACACAACAACTGAACCTAATTAAACTGAGGGTCAAAAATCATTGGGGAAGGATGATCAACTCCACTACAACAATATATAAATGGTAAGTGAATCATGAAAGAGATGGTCCTGATAAAACAATAGCTTTTGTTCAAATCCATCAATAAGTTTTTCTACAAAATCTACATTCACCGCCGTTCTAGGATTTATGGGGAATGTGGAAGCTATCATTATCCTGGGTCTGAGCTCATTTCCTTCCACTAGTTAGTCTCTAAGCCCATCCTATAGACACCGCATTTCCAAAATGGGTATTTTACCATGTTCCTTGTGTTTACAGCCTTTGATAGCTCTCCATCCTCAGATCACCCTTGAAGCACAATACACAAGGCCCCCCTCAATGCCACACTAGGCAAGCTTCTCCCGTCTCAAAGTCACACTCCCCATCTGACAGCCTGGGACCATCTATACTGCATTGTTCACAGTCCCCAGGGTTTGAAAGACTGTTTCAAGCCCGGGCCTATGAAAATCTGCCCTTTCCCATTTAGAAGCACTTCCCCAGAGCACTATGCTTGCTTGTTCTTCATAACTGACCTCGTGCATCAGCTCTCAGAGGCCTTCCCCATGAACATTCCTTCCCTCATCCTCAGTCTTGATGTGATGCTCTTTCCTTTTCCACAGCATGGGGGTACTTGATCCACTGACGTCTCCCTTCCTCCTGCTCTTGCCTCCTTGGTGTATCAGTGAAGATCTCCTTGCTCTCCACAAGGCCCTATACGAGGGACTTTGTGTACAACATCTCTAATAAATGCTTGCAAAAATCCCAAATTCTAAGCATTACTTACAGATGGAAAAGTGAGCTCAGGAAAATCCAGCGGCTTGGCCAAACTCACAGACACAGCAAATGGCAGAGCCAGAGGCTTCTGGCTTGCATCCCTTCACTTGTTTTCCCTCAACACATCACTAAGCACTGCTGCTACTCATGAACCCAACTTTAAAGATTTGCTCACAAAATGCTCACTCAGAGCCTCTAGATGCTGGCAATCTGAAAAGGACATACAGGGAAGTTCTCATAGGAGACCAGCTGGGGACAGCAGAAGAGTGGGTGTCCAGAATTACCTGGGTGGCCAAACCCATGCAGTCCATTTGCTTTCCAGAGCTTTCTTCACCTTCTTGCCTGCCATTTAGACCATTGTTAGTGTGTCCCAAACCCCATCCATCACTTTTATTAATTTATGGAGTCAGCTTCAACTCCTTTTGTTTTTAACTGCAGCACACCAACTCTGTATATCAGATGTTTCCAAGACCATCAAAGCCTCAATTGTTACTGTGTTTGTTTTGGTTTCTAGTTCTGCTCATGCAAGGGACAGTCTGTCCCACTAATTCATACTAGAGTAATGTCAGGTTCAGGGTTAGCACATAAAATACCTCTGCAGTTCAGCTTTCTTTGCAAGAGAGCAAAACATTTTTTAAATGGCAACATCAAAAAGAATCAACATGTAAACATGCTTCAATAGACATCCTTTCTCTCTCCACTGATTTCCCAATATCTGAAACTCTTTTTTACTCTTTTGCTTTCAAATGGTAAAATATTTCACTATTTTCTTCTAAGCCTTTTCTGAGATTCTATCATATGTACTGACAATTAGTGTTTTGTGCTATTTTTTGGTAACAATATTTCGAAAAACTAGAAATATTTTAGTTTCTCACATGGGTTGATTTTTGGTGACAGAGAAGAAAGTGATACATGTTTTTATCTCTCTTTCTCTATTCCATCTCATTTCCCTTCCTTTCTTCCCCTATAAAAGCTTTTATTTACTCTCTTGGTGCTATACACATTCCTATAGCTTCTTAGTCTTTTCATTTGATTGGCAAAAGAAAAACAGTGTGAGATTAAAATACAATTGCTGCTTTCTTCCTTTATAGCATGGACTTCCCACTCGTAAACTCCTGTCAATGCTGATAAGAAAATTCATACTACTATTTTATCACTGCAGGAGAACTGACATAGCATGCTTTACCTCTCTGCAAATGATTTCATCAGATTCAGCATTTTCAAAATGCTCTCTACTCATTATGAAGCCCCATAAAAGCCACATGGACATTAAACATGCTCAACCCAAAAGCAGCTTCACCATTAATGGGGGAACATGAGAAGATTCCATTAAAGTTAGGAGCAATACAAAGATGTCTACCCCAAACACTATTATTCAACACGGTTCTAGTGAAGTTAGCCAATTTAGTTACATAAAGGAAAGAAAGAAGAGATATAAAAATTGGGAAAGAGGTAGTAAAAATCATTATTTGCTAATACTACGAGTCCAAATCTAAGCAAGTCACCTGAACACTTACCTCAGAATTCCATAGGGTAATCAAGCAAAAGTTAATATGCAAAGTCAACATCTTTCCTAAATGACAACCAATAAGAAGATATACCATTTTTAAAAGCAACAAAAAGTGTAAAATGTCTATGGATAAACTGAAGGAGAAAAAGGCAAGAGCTATGTAAAGAAAAAATTTAAACTCTCTTGACAGAGAGAGGGAAAAATAAGCACAAATTGCAAAGGTCTACCTTGCCATTGAATATGAAGTCAACAAGAAGCGAATAATTCTTCCTACATCTGTAAGTTGAACGTAATGTAAGAAATGCCATTAGAAAGCTCATTCTGAAGTTCATGTGAAAAAATGAGGAAAGAAAAGCCATAAAAATGAAATAAAGAGGAATAAGGAAAGAATACTAGATATTTTTAAAAAAACTATAAAGCTCCAGAGAGTAAAACAGGATGCACTGGCACAGTAGTTAGCAAGATCAACAGAAAAGAAGTAGAGGCAAACAGCCACTGAAATTCAGTATAGGATAAAGTTGGCCTTGCATTTTAGTGGGAGCAAGAGGGACTTTGAATAGCAGGATGGTCATCTGGAAAAAATACAGTTCTGTCCCTAACTCACATACTGAAAGAAATTCCTGAATAACCAAAATTGTAAACAATGAAACTTAAAAATAGGAGGAAGAGGTGGTAGGTATGGAGCTCAGAGGCAGAGCACATGCTAAGCATGAGCAAGGTCCTGGGTTTGACTGCCATCACCCTTCCCCACAAAAACTAAAAATTTAAAATATGTATAAGGAAGGGCCTCAAAAACATTATACTGAGTACAAGAAGCCAGCCATATCAGGCCACCTGTTGCATGGTTCCATTTATACGAACTGTCCAGAACAGGCAAACCCATGGGGATGAAACAGGTAAGAGGTACTGAGAGGGCCTGGAGGTGCAGGAAATGGGGACAGGTTACTTAGTGGGGTATGAGGTGTCTTTTTGGGGTGACAAAAATGCTCTGAAATAGATTGTGGTGATGGGTGAATATACTTTAAAAACCACCAAATCATACACATGAGAGGAGTGAATTTTATGGGATGTGAGTTCTATCTCCAAGAAAGCCATAATTTAAAAAGTACTCACCAACTGTATGAGATAATTTTTTAAATATAATTATCAAATGGAAAAGGCCTAAATATGCCAAAATTTAAAAGCCAACACAAGTCTGGCAACATAATCTTTAAAAAATACTGCAAGCAGCTGCTCCATAAGCAGGACTTCCCCAGCCACTTCTTAGTTCCTGGTCTAGGAGAGCATGTTCCCATGTTCTGACCTCACTGTACTGCGGCACAGACCCTATTAAAATAAAGGCTCGCTTTGGTGTTCCTATAAAAAAAAGCCTGCATGAAAGAAACATAAAAAGCCAAATGGTAAAAATGTTAAAAATCCTAACACAACAGTTCTAATTTTCTTGAGTTAATCATGTGCTCCTAAAAAAAAATCAACTGGCAGGAAGACCAAAAAACCCAGTAGAAAAATGGGCAATGAATATGAATGCACATTCCTCAGGAAAGAAAATAGGGATGGTTCTCAAACATATGAAAATATATTCAACCATCACTATCATCAAAGGAATGCAGACTAAAACTAGTAGAAAATAGAGTTTTCACCTCTCTTATTGGCAAAGCTTACAAGGTCTGGTAACACTGGTGGAGGACTGGCACATTGAGAGGTAGCAGTGAAGCAGGGCAGTGTGTTAGCAAGCTAGAGGGTGATCTGGCAAGATTTACCCAAATTAAAACTGCTCATTCCTTTTGATCCAACCATTCCCCTTGAGTAAATTCTCCTCCAGAGCTCCTTGCTGACATATAAAATGCTATTTACAGGAAGTTATCCACTGAAACACTATTCATAGTAGCAAATGATTAGAACCAACAATAAAAAAGTCCATTAATTTGAGACTGAATATGTTACGGCAAAACCCTACATCAAAATACTATTTAGATACCAAAAAGAAAAGTAAAGCTGTTTTCTATGTTCTGATGGAAAAGGTTTGCCAAGACACTGAGGGATGAAAAGAGGCAAAAGACAGAACACTGTGTAAGATGTAAACATTGCATTCTTGTAAATACGTATTTCTGTTTATATAATTATAAAATATCCCCAAATATACCAGCAAGAAAATGATAATGGTGCTTCTCTCTACATGAGAATTCAGGTGACTTAGGAAAGGAAGTAAGAGAGACATATAAATATATACTGAGGCCTAAACCCAGGGTCTTCCCTTTGCAATGAATGAGCTACATGCTCGATCCTTTTTATTGTTTATTTTGAGACAAGGTCTCACTAAGTTGCCAAATTGCCCGGGCTGCACTTGACTTGTAATCCTCCTGCCTCAGCCTCTCACTGTGCTGGGATTATAAAACATGTGTTACCACATCTGGCTAGCTTTGTTGTTTTTTTTTAATGTAAGTATACTTAAGGAAAAAGTTAATAATTGTTAAGTCCTCAAAAACTGACCACCTCAGAGACTGATTTCAATTTTTGCTGCGCAGGCATTCTACTAGCCCTCTCCTCCCACGGGTGAGGTCCCTCTCCAGCAAATAATTCCAGCTTCAAAATCTTTTCCAATGTGCCCTCTGCTGGAGCTGGAGACGGACCAGCTAGATAGGTTCCTTAGATTTATCCTCAGGATACCAAGAAAAAAGAGTGATTTTGCCTATTTCAACCCAGCTGGATTGTTAAGTCTGCCACCAGTACACACAGCCAGACCCAGCACAAAAGACCTGTTTAAAAGGTCCTGGCAAACACCTTGGTGGACAGCCCAGCCCCTTGCTGAATTTGCTCTAAGGAAAGAAGGTCACCACCATGATGTCCACACGGCCCAGTTCAGGTCCTGGACTTGAACAAACTTTTCATTGTAATTCTTCCCGAGAATCTTATAGCAAATTCTTATGTTTTATATCTCTTCAGTCAAGCAGAACTCTTTGGATTCCCTTGAAAACATACTTATCATCACAAAAAAGACCATACAGCTTATTTGCCCCCTCTCCTGACTTTTCTGGCTATCACCTTCCACTTTCCATGGTTCCCTGACAGGCTGGAGGGCAGAGCTGGCTCAAATTCATGGGTAACCCGCAACTTTCTCTTAGTCAAACTTCAGCCCTCATTACTCCAGAGGAGAGAATAGTCTCTTTTGTTTTCCCTTCTCTTGTGTTCACACAAGATGGATGGAAGCAGGTAGTGTGGCTTGTACGCCATTTAGAGAAACAACTGAAAAAAATAAAATCAAAAGCTACTGAAGAAACCATCTACAGAATACAGACTTCCTACCTAACTGGCCTTCAAAACAGTTCCTCTGACCTCCTGCTACCAGTCTAGGTATCCAGGGTGCAGTGTGTCTGATACAAGAACCTGGAGTTAACCTGAGTTCATTCTGGGCTGTGTATCATGGTCTGACTGCTCATTCTGTTTTCAGAGCTTGAAAACCATCTAATATTTTCTTAAAACTGAATCATTTCCAAAGGGTACACTGAAAAATGAGCTCCCATGGTTATAGGAGCTAATTATTTTGGTTCAGACTATGCAAAGTCTGCTTTTTGCTCAGCAAAAAGAGGGCATCCTAACAAACTGACTTACAATAGAACATACTTTTCACTCCTTCTTTCATTTAGCACTGAGCAAGTACTTACTACACTCAAGGACACAGACTCAACTCTAAACATGTTGTCTCCTGGATATATGGTTAGAAGCGATGATGTTCAAGAAATAACTGCAAAACTAAGTTAAAGAGAGGACTCAGTAAAAAATGTTACAGGTGAACAGACAAGGAAAAGAGAACTTCCTTTTGGGGTGCCATAGTTTGGATCTTAAGTGCCCCTAAAGGCCTATGTTAGAGAGTTGGTTCCCAGCTTGGGTATACTGGGAGGAGGTGGAGCCTTTAGGAGGCGGGGCCTAGTGGAGGAAGTGAAGTCATTTCCTCTCTTTGCATCCTGGCCATGGTGTAAATGGTTTTGCTGTACCACTCACTCTTGCCATGATGTGCCAGTTTTCCCTCAGTCCAAAAGCAACAGGGCCAGCTGACTATGGGCTGAAACCTCCCAAATTGTGAGCCAAAATGAACCTTTTCTCTTTATAAACCGATTATCTCAGGCATTTGTAATAGTGACAGAGAGCTGAATAACAGGCGTCTCAGATGGGGAATGTGGAACCTGATGTGGTCCCTGGAAGAGTATAGACATCAGAAATACAGAGCTGGGAGGCAGGAGGAGGATCATCCAAGGCGAAGGAAACCAAAGAAGCAACAGAAACAGAAAACCAAGAGAGGACGTGGTGTATACCATTATATTTTCCTGGAGCATGGGTAGCAATAAGCAAGGTAGGAAGTGGCCGTGCCATGTCACAGCACTCTCTCAGCGCCCAGAGACTGGAGAGAAGACAGCACATGCACTGTAGCAGAACCCATTTTTAAGGGCAAGTAGGAAAAGGGGCAAGAGGAAACATGGAGTGGGAATGACTAGAAAGGTAGGGGGAAAGGGAGGAAAGGCGGGTAAAGAACCAAGGGGTCAGCAGAAGCAGTATGGAAAGCAGCCCAGAGGCCCAGGAGTGAGCACTATCGATTACGGGGCTCCAATTCCATCCAATCCGAGGTCAATGAAGACATCAGGGAGAGCACGTCTAGAACCTGGATAATACAGACGATTTCAGTTGTACTCATTACCCGGAGGAGTGGACAGACAATGCCTTCGAAACATTTTCGAAGCGACCAAAGAGAGAAAGGGAAATTGCTTGAAGGTACCAAGGTCAAAGGAAAGGATCTATTTGCTTTTAAGAGAGAGGCAACGGAAAGCATCTATAGAATGAAGTGGAAGTCTGGGTTATGAGAGAGGTAATAACAAGTCAAGAGGGAGAGGAATGGGCACCCCAGACAACAAAAGTGGGGAAGCGTCAGGAACTCAGGGGGTGAGTCAGTCTACGGGAGGGGGTGGTCTTCCTTCCCCTCCAAGGTCAGTGAGCCTGGCAGGGGACAAATGTGTACATCTAACATCATGAGGGCAGAGTAATGGATGGAATTAACAAGAAGAGAGTTAAAGGATTTATGAGATATGACTGAAAAATAGGGTGAATGTTTCAAAATTTTTAAAGAAATAATTACAGTAAAAGACATATTGCCATTAACCCCTTCAAAATGCTCCCCCTTGTTTTGAACACATTTTCCATCATTCTTTCCACTCTGAAACGGTTCTGGTAGTCATTTTTCGTGTCTTTAGTTGCACTGTACTGGTTGCCTTGATGTCCTGAACTGATTCAAAACATTGACCTTTCATGGTCATTTTGACTTTGGGGAAGAGCCAGCAGTTGTATGGTACCAGTTCTTGTGAATAAGGTGAGTAACACATGGAGTAACACCTGGGGTAACACCACAATGTCTTTACAAGTCTGCCTTTCTGTTGGATGTCACTTGGACAGTAACTTTCACTCAGTTTTTTTGATCACACTTCATAAGCACATTCAGGAAATAGGACTCCAAGAACTGACTCAGAAAGTGGCAAGAATCATGGGATAAGTGTGTTCAAAGTGAGGGAGATTCACTGCAATGTGTCTTTTACTGTAATATCTTTTCATTGTAAACAGTCACTGCATGTTTTGATTGCACTTCATACACATGAGTTCCCTCAGGATTTTCAAAGGCAAAAGAAATGATGTTCCTCTACAGAAAGTGGGAGGGAAAGCAAGTTTTGAAGACATTGGAAAAGTTTGGACCAGATCCCATGAGAAATGTGACCAGCAGAGAGGAACGAAGAGGGATGTTGGGAAGCAATGAAGACCCATCACAGACTCAATAGCAGGAATTCATATTAGGACTGGTGGAGTGGGTCTGTGGCCTCTGAGCCCCTGGGCAGGGGATGGGGATCCCCCAGGGCTGGTGTCTGGAAAGGACTCCATGACACTAAACTACCAGGAAAACAGTGATGTCAATACCCAGGGCATCAGGGCTGACCAGGAAACGGAGTTCGAAAGAGGCTGACAGTGACAGAGGAGCCAAGGACAGGAGAGGGCTCATGGGGAGGGTGACAACTAGGTTCCAAGGAAGGGAAGGAACTGCCTGCTTTATATGTTATGAGTCCTAGAAGAGAGGAGCATGAGGGTTGTAAACAAAATTACTATAAGGAGCTGGTACCACTGATTACCCCAACTGTCTCTGACAGATTATCTACACATATGGACACATCACACTGCACCCCATAAACATGGACAATTATTACATGTTCCTGAAACCTTTAAGAAATATTGAAGGAGATAGAAAGGTTAACTCCCTTGATGTAATCCTTACATACTTCATACACGTATCGAGCTGTCACACTCTACCCCATATATCTGGGTACAGTAAAAATAATAATTACTGAAAAGGAAACTTGTTCTTAAATGCAGTGATCAAAGGGTGAAACTGCAGATTTTGAGACAGTAAGATTTTGCAAGGTCCACGGGAAGTTGGTTCAAGCCTGCACACGGGTTGTAGGAGAGGCAGTATCTGCGGGGGGCTGAGGTGGAGACTGAGTAGAGAGCAGTCAGGTTAAACTGAGAACCAGGCAGCGCCAGGATTCCATGATACCACCTCACTCAAGTGGAGGAAAATATTGTTCCCAATGGCGTTTCAACACGGAGGTCGAAGTCCAAGGGCACAAGACAGAATCTCTGAATCTTGTTCCTTACTTTTCTCTCTCTCTCTTTTTTTTTTGATACCAGGGATTGAACTGTTCCTTACTTTTCTCAATCAAATCAAGGAGAGGGATCTCACAAGAAGAAAAGGGACTCTGTGAGGAAGAAACAGATGCACGGCCTGAGGTGCATTACTACAAAGGAGGCCTTGCTGAGTAAAAGTGAAGTGGGTCCAGTTCCCCCATCTTCCCAGCTGAATGACTGCAGGCTCCATATTGCCCTCCTAACCCTCAGCCACCGCATCTGAAAAGTCTGGGCTGTCTGAAATGTTATAACACATGCAGGATGCTTAGGAGAGTGTCTGGTGCTTTAGAAAAAGCTAGATGATCACTCTTCTCCACATTTTCAATGACAACTATTTCGGGGAGCATGAGAAAGGTAAGGAGAAAGAAGAAACAGTTGTGAAGCAAATAAAACTCCGTTTACTATCATAATGTATTACTGCTTAAAAGTAGGCTACACAGAGAAAGGAAGTAACAAGTTTTTGTAGAGACACGTTACTGGCATAATAGTCAAAAAGTGGAGGCAACCCAAATGCCCATCAACTGACGAACAGATAGACTCCAGGGTGTAGTCACACAATGGATCCTAATGAGGAATGAATTATTGATACATGTTCCAAGAGGAGTGAACCTTGAAAACATTATGCTAAGTGAGAAGGCAGTCACAAAAGCCCACATATTGCATGATGCCATTTATACAAAATGTCTAGAATAAGCAAAGCTATATAGAGAGAAAGCAGATTTGTGGTTGCCAAGCCGAACATAGAAGACTGGGAGAAAATGAGAAGGGACTGCTAATGGGTACAGGATTTCCTTTGGGGAGATGAAAAGGTTCTAAAATGTTTTCTGGTTAGGGTTAGACAACTTTGTGAGTACACTAAAAAGCACTGCACTGTACCTTTTTAAAAAGGCCCGCCCAGCTCCCAACTACAGAACATTCCTCTTCCCTGGCTGAGGGGTCTTAGGAGTGGACTGGATGAAATGTAGGACTCTGGCAGCTCCTTACTCATGAGTATCAGAAGATGCAGCACCTCGGCCTCAGGCTCTGCAGAAATTCTCGCTAAATCTAGGGAGGTCTCTTGTCTTCTTAGATACTACATTCTTTTTCTGCAATATGAGCCCTGTGGTTAAAAATCAATCTCTACTTGATCTTCACAGCCAAACACTTTAAGGTAGATAAGTCTTTCATGCCCAATTTAAAATTTAGAAGCACTATCGAGGGGGTGGCTCTGGGCATTGGCTTTTTGCTTGCACGTACCATGAGGGCAGGGCCCCTGCGTGTAAGCCGTGTTTCTTCCAAGGACTCCACCTAACAAGCACTGTTATTGTCTTTAGGGAACAAATCACAAGGAGAAGGTATTGAAAAATCATTCTCCATGCTCCACTGCATGTTTGATTTATCTGATAAACATGCCAATAACTGCTTGGAAAGCAACCTCTAACATCATATTTTCAGTTCCAGGAAATCAACCTTCCTCATAAAAACCAACAGTGCTTTTAAAGGAACACTGACATTAAGAAATCAGCATGCCAATTCATTTGCAAAAATAATCATAATTGCAACAGTAATAATTATAATAATAATTTCCACATGAACTTAAATGTCTCTAAGTAATGTTAGCTTTTGACCACAAAAAGCAAGACTGAAACAAACAAAATAAAAACTGCCTTTGCTATCTGAACATTCCAAGAATTAAATATGAAAACATTTCTCCAAGAATTTCCAGGTAAAGCATTTTAATGCACAGGGTTAATAAAGCCTCTTTAAATGTTAAAGCCTCTTCATAAAATGTGCAGCATTGAAGACGTAAAACAAATGATGGAGCCTCATGTTTTATATCAGGTTCCTCAGGTCAGTGGAGTGTCAGCTGTAAAACAGAAGCTTCTGGGCTGAGGATTTAGCTCAGTGGTTTTGCCGCCTGCTGCACAAGCGCAAGGACCCAAGTTCGATCCCCAGTACCAAAAACAATACCAAAAGAAAAACCCCAGAAGTTTCTACAGAGGCCTAGCACATTCGGCACTGAAAAGTAACCACTGGGCCCAATTTCTACAGAGAGGTGGGAACTCCATTGGGTAAGTGTGATCTACAAATGAATCCAAGCACTACTGGAACCCAGAACAGCATGGGTCTGGACAGGGAGCAGCTATAAAACAAGACAAAAAGTTACCAGGGCATTGGAAATTAAGCGTGGGTCTGTAAGATTTAAGCTGAACCATAAGAAGAAAGCTCTCGTGTATCTCTACGTGAAAAAATACCCTTGACATTTATAAACTTGACTTGGTCATAAAATATGAATCTATTAAACTTAACACTTTATATTTGTCTCTCAACATTTAATGTTGCCATATAAGTTATTCAGTGTCCTATTCTGTTTGTGTCTGGGTGGGGTTAAAATATTCCAGACAGGAGCATGTTTTTCATAGGGCCTTTTAAAGGTGACTTCAGAGTTCCCCTTAACTAATGGTTTCCATTTTTTTTTTGGTACCAGAGATCAAGCTCAGGACCTTGAGCTTGCGAGGCAGGTGGCAGAACCACTGAGCTAAATCTCCGGCCCCTTCATTGGTATTTTTTAATGCTAGATTCCCCAAACACACCCTTACAGCATCAGAGTAACTTCTAGTAACTTGGGTAACATTATAAATAGTGTTGTTATGGGAAAATAAAAGTTGTCTTTTATGTTTTGGCATTCAATGCTCAGTAACAACCTAAGAGTATTTCATTATAATGCCTTACTTTAAAAAAGAATACACTATAGTTCATAAAGTGCTTCTTTCTTGTATGTATGAAGGTTTCTTTGTATTCAACCACAGTTTTATGGTTCAATTTCTGTAAAACCCTTCCAAACACGTTTGTCAACAAATGAACACTAAACTTAAAGGTGATCTGGAACCTACGAAGACCATCTGGGGAAAAATAATTGCTGACTAGAAATGGCACAGACACCATGACACTGAAATCATTCTGATAGTTCTGACACTAAAGAAAAACCATCAAAAGATACAACACAATACATAAAAATGTTTCTTGCACAAGCTGCGGTACTGTTTTAAACAGAAGGGAAAGACCACTGAACATGACTGCTATTCACTAGATTTTAACTACTCCAGCATTGAAGTCTGAATGCGTAACTGCAAGTCAGAATAGCAGCTGAAACAAATGTTTCTTACCATTACAGAGTGAGTGTGTGTGTGGGGGGGGGACAAAGCCTGCTTTTTAATATGGAAGCATATCACTCTGACAGCCCCACTCTGACAAGCTCATAGCGTCCTCGCCGTTCTATTTCTACCTCCTAACAGAACAGCATCAGCAACATTTGTGATCATAGTCTGTCAGCTGCTCTGCTAACAACAGGGAAATTTTCACTCGTACATTAGACTAAGTTCTCCGAGCAGGAACATCTCCAGGACTCAGCTTCACCTTTTTACTTCACAATCTGATGCAGGCGAGAGGAGTATTTCTCCACGTGCACGCAGATTAGGAATAAGCAGGGTTTGCAGTCTGCAAATTGGCTCCATGGGGCAAACAACTGACTCATCAGATATGTGTAAAAGCAAATATGAAATCCATGAATTATTCTCGACAAACTATAAAGTGCTCAGAAATTTTATGTTAACAAGCTCTTTTACCTCAATGTGTAGGATTTCTTTCCCTCTTCTAAGTGTGGAACCCACACGCATACACACACACACACACACACACACACAAAGAATTCTAAACCTCAGAGTTCTTTAACCTTTAAAAACCAACACAGTAATTATATTGCAAGATATCTGACAACAACACTAGCAAAGGATTCTTTTCCTCCTCAGTTCCTTTAAATAGTTCTCAGCTTCTCTACAGTTTTTCTTTTGCCTGTGCAAAAGATGTTCATAGCCATGAATCTTACTAAAGATAAATTAGGAGGTAAAATCAGTATTCCAATTCATGAGAATATTTGAAGCATCTCCAAAGGGAATGTTTCTCCAAACAGAAAGAGAGTATTAAAATTTAAGAGCAAGGCTATCATCAAACTGAGGGCAGAGAAAAGTGCATATAAGTCAACTTGACAAGCCCGTACAGATAAAGTACAGATAAATGCTATCTCTGGCTTGCATGTCCGGGACAGGCTGTCCCCAATTTATGAATGGGTTGCGCACAGAAAAGTTCATTTGTAAATCAGTTATCTGGAACTTCATGCTAATGTTCTCAGAGAGATCATGTTAATAGTTAAATAGTGCTTAGCTTTGCAGGAAGGCAAACAAAAACTATTAGGCCCATGATGTAGACAAACTATAGGTCTAACAGCTCTCACTCAAGTTGTTCCTATGTTCAGCAGGAAACAGCCACTGAAGAAATCAGGAGTAGTTCGGTGAGAAGGTTTATTTTTTGTCCCCTGAGAACCTCCGAAGGTTTTTCTGGCATCTGCTGCCTCTCTTTACATGCTTCTCCCACTGCCTAAATGTTTTATCCTACCCCATAACAGAGCACAAAATAATTTATATAGTTAACTCTCAATCCCTCTCTCAAGCCCTGCTTCCTGGGCCCAAACTTGATTGAAGGCTAGCAAAGAGTTCAGTAAAGACTTGTTTCAGAGTTTGACAGTAGTAGGTACAACCTTGAGAGACTGACTGGGATATAAACAAGACCTAAGTATAAAATGCAAATGCTGAGATGTCACAAATAATGAGGACTGGAGCCAGGCATGGTGGCCTGGAAGGCCACTTGGAAGGCTGAGGCAGAAAGATCACCAGGAGTTGGGAGGCCAGCCTGGGCTACACAGTGAGTTCAAAGCCAGCCTAGACTGCACAGCAAAACTCTGTCTCAAAAAATCAAAACTCAAAAATCAAACAAAAATAATAAGGAGTTGGGTAATGTCAGAATATTCCTTTGGAATTTAGTAATAGTGAAGAGAAACAGGACTCAAGTCCTAGGAAGAGCAGCCAGAAGAAGCAGCCATAGATAAAAGGCAGGGTTTCTGTCCTAAGCCCAGCATGGTGTCAGTGCCATCTTCTAGTGGTAGTATTTGATTTATTTTTCATGCAGAGTCAACCATGATGGCTCACTGTTCCTCCCCTGAAGAAAACATCAGGGATAGAAGTTTAGATCCAGATAGTTTGAGTCCTTGTACATCAACTCAGTGGGCTTAATGATGTTCCTGGCCAGAGGGAACATCTTCCAGTGAACAAGGTATTCACAGCCAGCACCAAGTGAAATATCAGCGCCAGGCCAAGGGAGCATCCAGATGTGGCAGACGCTGGTGAGTTGTCCAACCAACTGGTTTCTTTGTCCTCCTTGGTATCCAGGCTGGCATTTCCCAGCTCTATCTGCAGTTCACCCACTTCCATGTGACTAAGTCCTGTCTATTCCCTTAGTGAACCTCCAATGAGACCAGCTGCTCTCTCCTCCCAATTGCTAGCCAGATGCAGAAGATCCTCATGTCTCCCAGTATCCCTGGGAATGGCTGAGCCATGAGAGGAAAGGCCCTTGGGTCTAGAAATCATCTCCCTATTCGTGCACCCTTCCCTGGCTGTAGGATATCCCCAGGCACGATAATATGCTCAAAAAGGAAGCTCCCATTCCACTGTATCCCCACCAGTTGGGTTGTTCCTGCAACAGTCTTGCCCTCTCCACCATCTCCTCTTTATGGCAGCAGAGGGTATGATCCTTACTCTCATCTGCTCTGAACTGTCTTCAAATTAAATGGCCCTACACTGCTGAGATTTTATAATGCTTCTAGTTTTCATAGGCTTTCTCCTTCCTTCATGGTGGTTGGTATATTTAACCCTAGAAAGCCCTCTTATACTTTTCAATCTACTTGGGAAGCTGGAAAGTGAAACTTGTTAAATCATTAACCTTCCTTTGAGTGTCCCTCTAAGTCACTAGGGATCTGAGTATTTCAGGACTGCACCTCTGGAGTAAAATACAGGATTTTTTGGTCATTTTTCTCCTTCCTGGGAAGGTTTCTTTTCCTATTATTTCCAGCTAGCTATGACGAAAATATGGACAAGAAAGGAAGTATTAGATTATTTTTATGACTAAATCCATAAAAGTGACACTGCTTGAACTTTGAGGAAAGTAGCTTGCTAGCTTAATCCATTCATCTAGTCACCATTTCTTCAACTTCTTTTTAACAGGGGAGAAGAACAGAGACATAAAAGGAAAGATAAGCATGAAAGAGGGAAAGAAGTAAACATTTCCTATGCCTTGCTTTGTAAACATCCTCCTTATGCTGGAGTTTAGCTGCTTGCTACATGGAACAATGAGAACTCTGAATTCAGCTATAATTGGAAATGGATTTAGTCTAATTCTAAACCTTAGCTTTAAGTCCTTGCTCCCTCCACTCTGATTTCTTCCACCCTCATGATATTGTTGCACCTCTAGAAGAGTCTGCTTGGTAAAATGATTGTGTTCTCTCACCCTAGGAGAATGAGCAACAATCTCTGTTGGATGCCCAATACCAAGACTCTGACAAACGATGGCCTGGAGGTTTCGCAGTCCTAGGGAGCTCCACAGAGGGCTGCTCGGTAAGGACCCTGCCAGCCTTTACCTCGCACTGTCTGTGACAATGAGGTCACAATGCTTTCCTGAGTTCAGCACACAACTTCCACTTCTGCTGCCAAAGAGACAGCCTGAAACATGGTGTGGTGCTGACTGTGTAGTGAGTGCTCTATCCTCATCAGGCACTTGGAGACAGGAGGGAAACAGAAGCACACGGCACTGTGGAAAGAGCCCTTAGACAATGCATTTTTTTTACAGAACTTTTATACAGAGCCATTGAGTACCGTTACAATTTTGAAATACGTTCACTATGAAAAAATACTGAAGTCAATACATTTAGTTAAAAAGAACATAAAGGATTCTTTATCCTGCCAGTTTCAACATAGGTGCTTCCACAGGAAGCCTACAAGGGAGGCCTTAGAGGCCACTTCACAAGGTTCTCTGCCATTGCCAATGTCCACCCCACAAAAGATGTGTCTCCTTTTTATATCCTGCACAAAACATCAATTCATATTGTATCACATAATGCCATTTAAGCCATGTTTTAAATGCACCATAGCCCATTCATTGTTCATGGAAAATTCCCATTATTAAAAAGGTCTCTGAACTTTAAGTTTACAGGTTGCAAAGACTATGGTCAATGTTCAATTTCTGAGCAGACTCAGAACTTCTACAATTTCATATTTTTAAGAGTATCAAATAACTTCCATTTACAATTAACTATGAAATGGGGTTAACTTTCTTTTCAGTAGCCCATTGTCAATAAAATGTTGATTTAGCTCAATAATTGACTGATAGCAAAGAAAGCATATGAACTCAATTGTCAAGAAACAATCTTATAATGTTGCCTAAGGGAGAAATGGAGACCTTTTTTCAACGACCTTCAAAACAGAATTCCAATTACTGCCATGTAATCAAATGTGTACTCACAAGGTAAATACACCCACTGCCCTCATGCTACCCAGGCTGCAAAGCCATTTGTCCCCAAGACTAAGTCCAACTGGATGGCCTAACAGGCTAAAATTTCTGACGCTTGTTGTGGAGATTTTTAAAAAATACATTGTTACCCTTAAGCTATGGGTGGAGAGTTATAAAGTAACTGATACAAACAAGGGAATAAAAGCTAGATAAAGCGTTTCTTAAATAACACAGAGTGGGGGACAAATCCAAGAGAACAGCAGAAAGACCTACCCAGAAGAGCCTTAATGGAAAACACTATATACATTGAAAAGACATGGTTCTTACAGAAGAGGAGCTTGCAACTTAAGCATGCATGCACCTTTTCTACTTCTACAAAGTTCTCTTTTTGGTATCTTCCACTTTCATGTTTGGTACCTTTGGGACCTCCAGACTGATATCTTAGGTCGAGGGGCTATGTGTGTGTGGGCTTTCCCTAAGTAGAATGATGATTTTTGTTTGTGTTTTATTTTTGTTTGTGTTTGTGTTTTATGTGTATAAGAGAAGTCCAAGAGTAGGTTTGCCATCTTTATCCAGGGGAAAGAAGTGTGACTGTTAAAGATATCCCTACAGTGTCCGTGGCTGCTGATGGGAACGGAATGGAGTAGACCAATGCCTTCCTTCTCATCTGAAGGGCAGAGACCCCTCAGGGGACCCTCACCTGGCCCCGCATCCATCCATTCAGTCCAGCGCTAGCCATGGGCTTTCTGATCCATGTTTCAGTGTACAAACCCACATATAAACAGACACTGTGTCTTCACACTTTTTAACCCTCTATCATCACCTACAATATAGTATTCTTCAAAGTATCATTCAAATAGCTACTGAGCAAATTATTCCAATTCCTAAACCAACATCACCTGTCTGTAGGCATGACCCAGGAATCATCTTTGACTCCTCCCTTTTCACCCTCCAAATCCATTAGTCACTAAGTTCAATGACTCTACTGCTTCAAACGTCCTAGAATATGTGACCTCCTCTTCCTTCCTTGCCTCCCTCCCCAAATCTCCTTAGCTATCACTAACTCCCCATGAGCCCTGCGATCACAAGAGGAAAGACCACACTCTACCCTGTGTTCTGTTGCTAAGCTAGGATGTTCTGTGGGTTAGGTGTATCAAATACAGTTTTAACTTTTGGTGTTTTCAAATTCATTGTGGCTTTATCAGGATGCAACTCCACTGTCAGTCAAGGAGCATCTATGTGGACCATCTCACAGAGTCACTTGCCTAAATAAGGGTCTGTGGCACTGTCTCATGGGCTCCACCAGCTTCCAACCCCTCTGCCAGGTCCTAAGGAACCTCTAGCTCTGCTTCCCCGAGCAGCCCAACTTTCTATTTTACTGACCTCCAGTAAAACAGCACATGACTCAGCTGGCATCTCCGGTATACCCCTCAAAGGCCATCTGTCCCCCTTCCCCATTCTTTATCACTGCTGTCACTGAACCTGGAATGACCACTCAGTTTGCTCCATCTGCTGATGCTGCTCTTCCATTCCAGATCTACATCAGCTTTTGCTTCTTGTAGCTAACTGACCGCTCCCGTCCCCTGCCGCCTTTCACCCCTCTCTTCACCCACTGGAGCCCCACCTGGCCCAACCCAATCTCTCAGTCGCAGACTGTCACGCATTGCTCTATAATAGTTCTCGTGAATTGGGACTGGGCCTTCCACTATGTTTCTTTAAAGAAAACTTAGACTGTCCCAGAGTTGCAAAATTAGTAAAACTCACTTCTACCTTTCCTCTAGCCTCACCTTACATCTGACATCACCATAGAACATGATGAAAACTAGAAAACTAACCTGTCAAGACTAGTAACTAAACTATGAAATTGATTAGGATTTCACCAGTTCTTCTAAACAGTTATTTCTGCATCAGGAGTCTTATTTTTCTGTCCCCACCAGTTGGTGGCAGCTCTTTTGTCCTTCTTTATCCTTAAAGACTCTGATACTTTTTCCTCCCCTTTCATTTTATTAGTATATGTTTGTGATACATAATAAATACATTCACTGTGGAGAATTGGTAGATACACACTTTTGAAGAAGAGTGATCAGTTATTTTCTAAAATGCTCTTCCAGGTGGGTCTGCCTGATATTTTCTCTTGATTCTCCTTAGATGCTGTGTGACAATCAGCCCATTCCAGAGCATCATGTTAAGGGCTCATACACTACCTGTGTGCCTCCCTGGGGAGGTTAACTTTACTGAGACCACTCCGGGAAGGCAGTATCTGAGTGGATTCTCCACCATAATGCCATATGTTTCTCTTCGTAGTTACTACAGGTTTTGGGGGCAGATGCCTTGAAACTTACAAAAACCTTGCTTCAGCTTAAACTTTTGCCCTTGATTCTCATCCATTTAATTCACTTCTGTACATCTAATTCGTCCACCAGCAGAACTTCCGTCTGGCAACCATTACTATGGATTCTGATGCTTTTCTACTCCCTCATTCCTTTCCCATTAATTGGAAGATTTTCCTCTTTCTCCCACTTATTCATTTACTCAGTTTTTATTTATAGTAGTATAGTAGTTCTTATTTATAGTAGTATTTATAGTAGTAGTATGTACTTATGGGTCTTTATTTTATTCTTTGGGGGACAATCCAGTATTTTTTTCCATTACCCAAGCTGTTCTAGGCCTCAACTAGATTTTATAGCATTTGGGAGCAGACAGGATAATGTCACATACTTTTTACAATTGTCCCTCATGTCTAACATGATGACAAACACATAGCAGGTGCTAGCTTCACCCATTCATTTATCTATTCAACATTATACAGTACTTAGGGTCTCGCTTGGGGTGCTAGAGTTACACCAACAAACAAACAATTGCTTCTTTCAAGTGGTTCGGAACCGAGTTCAGAGAGACATGTGTGTCCACAAGTCTTTGCTAAAGTATTTGGAGAGCACAGCAATGGCCCAAAGGGGAACAGACGCTATTTGGAGAAAAACAGGAGGGTGGCAAGTATAAAAAAAACTTTCATGAGATGAAACAGGGTTCAGATTCCTTCTTTACCCCATGGCTGACTCTAAAACAAGTGACCATTAAAATACCTAGAGAAGAAACTAATTAATTAACTAAATATTTAGAGACAAATGCTAGCCAACAGACCCATTTCCTACATCTCATAAACTGATTTCTGAAATCAAACCCCAAGGGCATATTTTTAAAGAAGATTCAATGTAGTAAGTACAGCCTCTTTATATAGTGACTATTTGCTTTATTAAGAAAAGTGGAAACAGCTAAGGTTAAAAAAAAATCTGAGAAGCTATTTGTCTTAATCCAGTTTTCAAATCTGATTTCATAGTTTTTATTCCTTCACAGGGAATAATGGACAGCAAATAGGAAGTACCATCAATCAAAAATGGACTTTCTGTTTCTCTGCTTAATTCAATTTTCTTGTACTACTCCTACTGTTATTTTCCAAACAAAGCTGTTCTTTTCTATGTCTGATAGTTCAGCCCTGCAAATGTCCCCAGGAACAACAAACAAACAATCGCAGAACATTTTCTACCGCAAATTACACTGGGCAACATTTTTCAAAGCATTCTGAATTCCAAGCAAGCAGAGACACATCTAAAATACACTGCCTTCTTATAAGTTCACCACACAATAGAGGATTTATACTGAGACACTTATTGACACTTCAACCTGTTAATATTTAACTCCCGCTATTGTTCCACACGATGAATAAGCCAACTCTCTCCTGCACACACAATGTTACATCATGTACTTTAATTACCACAGTAAATGCAAGGAAGGGATTTCACTCTCACTATTTCATATCACCCTTCCTAATTCATGTCAAAGTGTCTTTTCCATGTTAGAGAACACAACACACACACATGTCTGTGGGCCTCCGTACACATGCACACAAATGCATGAATGCACCCACAAATATGCTCATGTGCACACAGATTCATCTCCACGTGAGTGTCCTTTTGTAAATATAGCTTGTCCCGCCCCCTGGCATGCATGAGAATTCATACAAATAGCATAGGAGCCGGCTGATTTCCTTTGGTTAATTTTTATAGGAGATTAAGATAAAAAGCTAAAAAAAGACAAGTAGACACTTGGTGGATCTGTGATTAAGAGACTGAAGCTAATGAGACAGATGGGCTGATGCATAAAGGGAACTTCAGCGCCCCAACCCACACTTGGTAAAGGCAGGCACTCCAGGCTGGGCCTCCCCAACTCTGAGTCTCTATGGTTCAGCATCCTACTCACATGGCTCTTGCTCCGGGGTCCACTCACCAGATCCCCCCCTTTTCTGCCCAAAGCTCCCTACATGAGGGTTATTCAATGAAATAAGAAGGCATATTTTTCTTAAGTTTGTTATTAAAGGGTTTATTCCTAGACAATATTTACTATAAAATCATGCCATTTATAGCTCAAAGAGAGTGGACACTCTGTTACAGAGCTTGCCAGAAAATCTTCAGAAAAAATTCTATAAACATAAAAGAATTTCTGGGCCAGAAAAAGGAAAAGGAGAGAAAAAGAATTCATGTGTTTTTAAACATTATTACACAACAGATTTTTCCTCTAGGTGAATGGTCCTCTGTTTCATTCTCATATGTGGTCATTGTCCCTAAGAGTTTGTTCCATATTATAAAAACATGGCAGATTTACAGAAAGCACATATACAAGCCTTTTTAGTTCACAAAACTTTTTTTTGCAGTCCTGGACATTGAACCCAGTGCCTCAGGCTTACTTCACTAGGCAACTGCATTACTATTGAGCTATGTACCCACAGTGCATTAAACATTTTGGAGTATCTCATCTGATTTTCTCAATATCTTTGTGAGATTGATGATTAGAGTTACCACTATTTTATAAATCAGAAAAAAAGTCTCAGATATTTAAGTGACTTCCCTAAGGTCACAAAGCTAATAAATTACGGATCTAAAACTCAAAACCAGGATTTCTCATACCAAATCTTTTTTTTCTACTTACATGAATTTTACTAAATTTTCCTTGAATTCATTTTTGGTTCCATTTTAAAACAGTTTTGACTACACGAACTCTACTCATTGCCTAAGGTTTTATGTGCCAAATGAAACTAAACCTTTAGTCCCTCACTTTCCTTCTAAAGTTCTCCTTTCTGGTTTAACTGCAATGCCCAGGTTGCTTTGTCATCTGGTGCCTGTAGGCCCTGGCATCTCCCTTTGAGAGTGCTGATGTCCTGTGCTCTACTGATCCAATCATCTCTAAACCTGTTCACAAATCTTCTTTGTTGTTTTTTTTTTATTGTTGATGTACCTTTCACTCAGTACTTTCCAACTTTATCTACTACAACTTCCATGTTCTAATTCTAATATTTAGCACAATGGATACACTCTTATGGAAAATATAGAGTTCTCATTTTTACTCAACTGTAGTTGTCTACAGTTGTGTGTGTGTGTGTGTGTGTGTGCGTGTGTGTGATGATGCTGGCGGCGAAACCCAAGGCCTTGCCCCTGCTAGGTAAGTGCTCTACCACTGAAACACACCCCGAGTCCCAAATATATTTCTAGAATCTCCCTTCCTTATCACTGCTGTTACCAAGACCCCTGAAAGAACAGAAGGGTTTTCCTCCCTAATCTGTCTATGCAGAGCCAATGCGAAGACATTTCACCATAACTACTCTGAGCTTGGTGCAGTCTGATCTCATAAATACTTCACTATGCTACTATCCTGTGCAGGGCAAAGCAGGAAAGGTGGCTTTTTAACAATAGATCTATTTATGTCCCAACACAGGCCGATAATTAGACTACTGGGAGAAGAGGGATGGAGAAGAGCATGAGATGATGGCTTCATGGACACCAGATGAGCCCCTGTCAGGGTACGTGCAGGAGGTCTTGGTAGTGATCACCGTTTTCCAGTAGTGACACAGTCCATGCTGCCTGAACAGTGGAGGGAGTCAGACTCCGGGGCAGATCGTTCTCCCTTCTTGTTGCCCAACTCCACTTTCCCTGCTGTTTTAATTGGATTATTTTGAAATCTGCTATTTCTGTCTCACTCTTTTTCCCCAAACTGTCATATAAGTACTGCAGCTTGACTATCACACAGCTGCCAAATTTCACTCCAGAGAGATGGCTGTGTCTCAGCGCCAGGCGGAGTGATGATCCCTCTGTACCATCTGAAGACTTGTTTAAGGGGTTAGGCATCTGGAAGGGGGTTGCCTTTGTGCCTGGGAGGAGTGTTTTGTTTTGTTTCATTTGTTTTAGCATCACCACTGGAGGAGCAGGTCATGAGCCCCACCTGAGTTCAAGGAGGAGGCCATGAGCCCAATAAGGACTAGATGCACATGTACTGAAATCCACGGAGAGAACACAAGGATTGTGGCTTTTCATAGATTCTTTTCTACCAAGACTTCAAAGCCTTAAAATATCCAGGACGGAAAATGGCAATTTTTAGTAGTAGAAGAGGCCTCACAGAGCAACCCACTCATGTTCCAGATGGGAAACTTGAAGCCAGGTCACTGAGCACCTTGTTCAAAACTCTCCTAATTTTCAAGTCCACGGACACTGCCCTGGAACTTGGGTCCCTCTGCGGACACACTCAGATGATCAAATCTCTGCCACTATAGCCAAACACAGCCCCAACTTCTACAGCTCTCAATACCAGCCATGGAGTTCTTGTTTGTTTATGTTTATTTGTTTTAGATACTCACCAGAATCTCCACCAAAACAACCACTGTCAAGCAGAAGCAAAAGGACACAGTGGATATAGCCACAGCTGGTGTTCATGTAGCATACACTACGGACCAGGCTAGGCAAGAGTCTAAGGCAGGGATGGTGAACCTTTTACAGACCGAGTGCCCAAGCTGCAGTCCAAAACCCACTTATGTATCACAAAGTGCCAACACCGCAGTGAAACCTGAAAAGTGAGGTTTAGTTTAGAAGAAAACAACCATACAATCTGTGATGTCTTCAGAGAGAGGGCTCTATGTGCCTCCTAAGGCACACACGTGCCATAGGTTCAAGGCCCTAGGGTCTCTAAGTACATAACTTCCAACAGTGATTTACTGCCCCACTATAAAGAAAAGAAAAATGAAGGACAGAGAAGAAAGAATCTGTTAGAGAAGAAAACAGAGGGGCAAAATATAACTCCCAAGGCAAAGAAGATACCTTCCCAAGTTTACTAAAACATTTAGTGAAAACCTAAATATCAGTGACGTACTTCTCATTTAATCTAAAGAAATGATCCTTTTCGATGCTGCTTGGCCTCCAACTGTCTCTTCTTAGCTTAAAAAAATTACTCCCAAGTCATTCTATGTATTATTTCCAAATCTTCTAATAGTTGTTTTAATAATGAACGAACGATGGGGTGTTGGGTTTTGAGTTAGGGGGAAAAGGGGCTGAATCATTTTTCTGTCCCCTTTTACTCTATTATCAGTTATAAAATTTATATTCTAGAACTTAGAAAAGGTATGTAAATGCTTCATTTCATTTGATGAACACTAAGAGAAAAATAATTTGAAAAGTACCACAGGGTGTCTTTTTGATGAAGCTGTAGTGGAGGATTATCTCCACCTCTAGTCAGGATTCAGACTTTGAACAGTACCTTTGGCCTGCGTGGAAATCTGCATTCATGTACTGGGGAAGGAAATCCCAGCTGCCATCTATCTGCTTTAGGGTCCCAATGTGGAAAGGCTCAATGGTAGATTTTTTTTTTTTGGTACCGGGGATCGATCTTGGCACCTTGTGCTTGCGAGGCAGGCATCAGAACCACTGCGTTAAATCCCCAGCCCTCAATGGTAGATTTTTTTTTTCTTTTTTGTTTTTTCTTAGCCCACACTCGGAAGAATGTGGATTTTTTTCTGGTGGACTCAATGCATCTCTTATTTTGTTTGTTTGTTTGGTTTTTTGGTACCGGGGATTGAACTCTGGTCCTTGCGCTTGCGTAGCAGGCGGCAAAACCACTGAGCTAAACCCCTGGCCAGTGGTAGATTTTTATATTAAACATTTTCTAACGTGTTTTACTCCATCAGATAATAAAATATTCTACTGTACTTCATGAAAGTTATTACAACTATGTGTATGTTTCTATCCTGACACTATAAACCATATTACTTATAGAAGTTGTAAAGAATAAAATGTTTCGGGATGGGGATTTAGCTCAGTGATTCAGGCGCCTGCCTCGCAAGCACAAGGTCCTGAGTTCGATGAGAATAAAATGCTTCATAGAGAAGGCTGGTAAATTATTTTAGAAACTCTAATGTACTCCAAAAGACTTTTGAAAAACTATGCCTACATATGAAACACTATGTACTCTTGAATCTTTGACCCTACATTTTTTCCTTTTGCCATGAAAAATATCATTAAGTGTCTTAAAATAATGCCTTTCCCCAAACTGGCTATGAATTATGGATGCTGTCTCCAGACTGAAAGACTTGCAATGAAAAAGTGAACAACATATTTATGTTGAAGGTTGAACTTGGGGGAGAGGTCTGTTTTAAATATTTAGTGGACATCAATATGGTTTTCTTAACGATAGAAATGGACTTTGCCAATCCCTGAGTGGAAAAGGCCCTATGTTCCAGAATGCTCATGATTCAAAGGATGCGTGACTAAACTGGGCTTGTCAAAGAAAAGAAAAAAGCTTGTTTTTTTCATGGTAAATGTTTGAGCCCCAGAATACAGCAGCTGACAGAGTGACATAAGAGAGAAAAAGGCCCATTACTGATAGCAAAACTAAAGCGAAAAACCATCGCTTTTACCAAAGCCATGTATAATTCCAAAGGTGAGCAAAGACATCTCTGTGTGGATCCTACTATTTAAAAGCCCACTCACTACAAGCACCCAGGAAGGAGGGGAAGAGGGGAGAAGAACCAGGTCACAGACACAATGTTACTAAAGTGGCCAAGATGTAACAACTAGAGAGAGACAGACACTATTTTGATCTGGAACCCAGACTGTCTTTAGAGTTAACTAAAGTTAATTATGCTTGTGTACAAATGGTAGAATTGATTTTATATTTAACCTCACTCTGTAATGTAAATTACAGTGGATAAAGTAGGAAAAGATACAGTTAATAAAAGAGTAAGGCAAGTACATTCTGGCGAAGCAGTCACCCCATTTCTTCATTTGTGTGGCGATTCAAGGAAGAAAGTAGAGGAATTCTTCCTGTTCTGCAGTTTTGTTTACCATGGTTTCAGTTCCCCACAGTTAGCTGCAGCCTGAAAATATTAAATACAAAATTCCAGAAATAATGCATAAGTTTTAAATTCGTAACTTTTAAATGTTTAAATGATTCTAAGTTTAAAAATTCCAGAAATAAACAACTTCTAAGTTCTGTGCAGCGTGATGAAATCTCATTCCTTTCCACCAAAAAGAGAATCATCCCTTGGTCCCATGCACCCACACTGACTATGCTGACCCCATTAGGCACTCGGCAGTCACCCGGGTTATCAGACCCACTGGCGTGGTGCTGCAGTGCTTGTGTTCAAGTGACCTGGATGCTACTTAACAACAGCCCCAAATTGCAAATTTTTCTTACATTATATTGACAGAATCGTTCCGTATTTATTACTGCCGTTAATCTTCTACTGGGCCTATTTATAAATGAAATTTCATCACAGATAGTGATGTCTAGGAAAAATCATAGTATACATAAGGTTCAGAACTATATACATTTTTCAAGCAACCCCCTTGGTACGTATCTGTTGAGGATGAAGGAAGATATGCTATTACCACAGACCATGGCAGAAGAGGATGACATCCACTCCTCTAACATGTATACACAGTCATAGAAAATAAAAGATTCGTTTCTCATATTCTTAATATGTACTGTCAACATGATGCATTTATTAGGCTATCTAAATTAAAAGATCAAGAGCTGCACTACCTTTACTGGCCTGGCACTTAGATATTCCAGGAAAGTTTACAGTGGTCTTCTCTCCCTAGCTTCTTTGTTTCCCGACCTGGTGCTGCTGTAAACAATCACAACCTCACTGCCCATCCCCTGACTGCTCTTGAGTTCTCGCTACTTCGTGTCTTCCACATCAATGTCTTTGCTGGTTTCTCCAGTTTCTCTCATCAGATCCCTTCCAAGTCTCCCTGCAGAACGATCCCACTGAGCTCCCTCTCTCTTAGGACTGTGCAGACCCCACATCTACCCTGTTCCCTTGGAATCTCCAACGCCCTGCACCCTAGAGAGCAACAGCAGCTCCTAATGAAGCACATCCCAAGTGAATAAATGAGTGACAAAGGGCTGGATGAGATAAATCTAAAGACACTGTCACCTTTGCTGATGACTCAAAAGTTTGGTTTTAATTCTCTATTGGTCACGTCCTGGGGTCCCCTAAAGTTCCTATGGCTCCCTGTGGAATAAGTTTTCAGCAATGGTTTGGCCCTGGACTTGCAGGCTGCAAAAATGGTTTGGATAACAATGCTTAAGGAAACAACCAAACTCTGCTGGACCACACATGAGGCCAGAACACTACTAGATATGGTTAAATCACCCACTGTCCTGCCTCCTGGAGAAATTTATCCTGGTAAACCCTTGATAATCAGTGTTGTCTGAATTTCTGCATTCCAGCTAGCGATCCACAGCGAAAGAATTGTTTCTTCCTCTCTGTTTGAGTCTCTATTGATTCTGCAGCTTAGCCAGAAGCTAAGTGCTATCCAAATACCAAATGTTCCATATGGTAGTCTTATTACCATTCTTACTCGGCTACATACGGCCCTTCTACCTACATTCATGAGGTGCCTCATCCGAGTCTGGAAAAACATTAGGAACTCTTTTCCTGGCCAATATTTGCCAAGACATTTGTTGTCCTCTCTCCTTCTATGACCTCATTCATTTTGCTGAATTAATACATACACGCGTACAAATACAAATTTTATTTTCTTATTCATCCTCATAGTCACTTAAAGGAGAATAATTTATGACCCATTAAAGAGGAATTCTTATGCTCAAATGTTTTAATTAGGAATTCAGATGTTCCTTTTTTCTGAGAAATACAGAGCTGTTCAAATTAGACTGGAATTTAGGACCCAAATGAATGCAATGTCTATAGATACAAGCTAGTTGCAGGGAAACCAGGGAAAGGCAGTGGCCGAAGCTATCCAAGTGGCCTCGTGTTTGTCTCTTAGTGCCAAACAATTCTTTGGCCCATTGTCCTTCCACTTTCCAACCTTAAGATGCAGCCAAAGAGTGGTGGAACTCAGAACGCCACAGTTTTTGCTTTTGTGTTTATGCAGGATAAAGCGTGCATTGCCAAAGAGCTGGGGCAGAGGGGCTCTTAATCTACCCTTCTTTCATTTATTTAGTGAAATGAAGCTTAGTTAGTAATGGAAGAAAGACCTGAGCCAAGTAGGACAAATCACATATGGTGCCAGACAGTGAGGAACTCTTCCTGTGGTGTCCACAAGAGGCCCTGGGCGGGCCTGGCCCAGGACATCAGCTGTGCCACCAGGGTGTGAGGGATGGGATGTGGCTCTGCTCTCCCAAGGGGCTGACCCCAGGTTTCCCCTCAAAGCCCTGGGTTAAATGGGTCTCTTACTTGAAGACTTCAATTGGGCAGTTTCTCCAACACTGGAATTACTCTCTGAATGCAAACCAAAGTCATTTAGAAATACATTCAACTTGTTTTCAGACAGCAGAGGAGGACCAAAAAAAAAAAAGAGGAAGGGAAGAATAATCATACAAGGCTGGGATTCTGCCATGGTCAATATCATACTTTATATTTGTTTACGTCTATTATGATCCTTTTGCTATATCATTAAACATTCTCTTGATATAAGATGTTTGGTGATTTTTAAATACATGTTTATTCACTTGAAACTACATCCCATGAGATGGATACTATTTTTATCTAAATTTTACAACTGCAGACTCGCCCAATGTCACACCTCCGGAGAAGAGCAGAGCTGCTATCTGAGCCCAGGCCTTCTGGACCCTCAGTCTTCCCAGTGGATCCCCAGCCCTGTGTCCTGCAGGGCTGCCATGGTTATACTTAATCACATCCCAACACTGGGTGTACATGCACACGTGCACACACACACACACACACACACACACACAGACTGAACTAGTGAGTAGTACAGCTCCGGATAAACATATATGAAGGCTTTTTGAAATATATCTTTTTATTCTTTTTAATAAAAGAGAAACTTAGTTTTCCACTAGAAAATTATTGCTATCCAGTGATTTCACAATTGTCTAAAAATATTTGGCAGAAAACGAAGAACTTGAAATTTCCTAGGGATCTTCCACTCCTTTTTGATTTAGTATTACTTCTCAAATGTCAAAATCTGCTGCATTTCGAGCCTGCTACTCTCTACAAGAGGAAGGCTCTTCAAACCAGCATGATTTACAAATAAATTCTCTCTTGAATGCATGTGCATCACACACACACACACACACACAGAGTCACCATTCCTCATAATCAATTTGCAAAGCCTTTTTTTTTGGTACCGGGGATCGAACTTGGGTCCTTGTGCCAGCAAGGCAGGGGGCAGAACCACTGAGCTAAATCCCCGGCCCTGCAAAGCCTTTTTTTGTTTCCTGAATTCTCAGCACTAGAAAATTGTGTGGACATAGATACTCTCAAACATTTCCTCTGGAAACAGAAACTCATGATTTATTGGAAAGTAATTTAGCAACAAGTATCAAAAGTCTTAAAATTGGAAACTTAAAAGTCTTAAAATCAATTCAACAGTTTACTGATAAGCATTTATCCTAAGGAAGACATTAGTAATGGGAACTAATATAGAGCTACGAGAACTTTTCTGGTAGCATAAAAGCAAAAAACTTACAGACAACTCAATGTCTAGGTAGAGGCAATCAACTGAATGAATCTTAGCAAATCTGTTCAATGGTATGCTATATAATCATCCAAAATTACATTGTAAATGAAAATATGCTGCTATGGAAAGATGTTGGCTGTTAAGAACCAAAGGCTGATGACAGTATATATTGTATTGTTCCCTACTATCGTCTGATGACCTTCTTTCTGGCTGAATTTATAAATATCACCTTAGGAATTATCCTCCACATACCCTTTTTTGTAGTACTGGTACTGGGGACTGACCCAATTTCAAGCATGCTTGGCAAAACACTGAGCTACATGCCAGACCAGAATCAGCGGCCCCCCTTACCAATGCCTTATCATCTAACCTTATCAGTAATCTCAAAATCAGTAGAAATGATTTTTCACACTGAAAAAGCAATAATTCTATTTCTCTGAAAAGAGACAGGAAGAATACATAGAGGAAGAATATGTGACTGTGTAGATATATATTCATTATGTATATGTTTGTGCACGAAGAGATACCACCGGCACATCCCCACTGCTGCTGTGGGGAACTTCACAACTAAATGGTAATTCTTTCTGGTTAAAGACTTTGGAGATGCTTACCTGTACCATGTGCTTTCATCCCAGTGCAGAACCATCAGCAGTCAGGTCTTTCCCAGTAGGCCTTTTCACACAGGTTTTGCTTGAGTAGAAAGGGAGGCAGTAGAGAAGCTCAGTGTAAGATGCCTAGACCTGTAATTATAAAAACAATATTCCCACTGAGTTAGGCAGCACCTGTGTCCTCAATTAACATTAGCTCAAGTCACGGAAAAGAGAGACATACTGCTGCATGATCTCCCCCCCACACACACACACTCACTCACAAGACTGCTTCCCCTAGAAAAAACACAATCCTGTTTCTGAACACATCCTCCCATTCCCCTGACCTTAGGGATGTCACCTCCCCCCTCATCTCCTGATTGCAACATTTCAGAGAAATAAAAACTAGTTCTCCAGAAAATGTCAGGAACATGCTGAATTTAATGTTCCCCAAGATTCCATCTAGCCACAAAGCTATGCTAATTCAGCACGAGTGTTTACCATTCTGCTTTTCACTTTTGAAACCTTAAGTACCTCTCTGTTGATGATTCTGGTAATGCGTGCTATCAGTGATGTCCGAAGTCATCAACAATGATTGAATATTGACTATGTTCCTGACTCTGTGCTGAGTGCTTTACACACATTTGCTCAATCCACCACACCCCACGAGAGAGCTGGTCACCACAATTAGCTCTGTATTAGACAAGAAACATGAGACTGCAGACAGCTACCAGTAGGATATATTATAGTCAGCATTCAGGCCATCACCGTTCTCATGCTTATTTTTCCAATACTACATCATCTTTACAAGGAGTAGCCTTTTTGGAGATGGGCAAGGGAATCAGGGGGAAAGGGAAGAGCTGAGAGGAGAGCTCAAGAGGGGAGAAAGGGAACCAAAATAGTCACCCTATGTTACATAGGCCAAAATGTACCAATTCCCTCAAACGTAATTATTATAGATCGCAAACACATACCCATCAAAAAAAGTTAGATATCAATTCAGTGTGACTTCACTGCTCCCCAAAGTGGATATGCCACTTAACTCCTAATACTATTAACTCTTTTTGGATGTGACTGCCTTTTGAGTTGTATTCACAAGCTTAACTGAACTTAAGATGTTCACATTTCAAGTGACAGCATATTAATCGTTACCTTAGTAAATTTAAAATGTTGGGTAATCCCAAATTTAGATGCCAAAACACTAATTGAAAGTCTAAAATCCACATCCTACATAAGTGGCTAAATTTCACGGGAAAGAAGAGAGATAATAATATCAAAAGTCATGTGTAAATCCCTAAACAAAGATATGGAAAGTAATTAATATAAACCTAATAAGATAATAAAAGATATGTGAAGACAGAAAGGAATTTCCATACCTAATAGAGCTGTGACTAAAAATATTTCAACCTGTGTATTTACAAATTCTGCGTACTGTAGGTCTTAGAATCACTACACCAGATAGGCAGGTACACACCAAAACATCAGTAACATGGTTTATGGGTCTTGCTATGGTTTGGGAGTAGTTTGTCCCCCAAAGGTTCAGATGCTGGAAAGCTGGTCCCCAATGTTTAGGAACATTCGGGGGTTGAGGAGTGAGAAGCAATTATGGCACTGAGGTTACTCTGCTTTCTCAAGGGATAAGGTCAGCTGTTCTCCTGGGACCCTGAGTTGGTTCTCGTGAGAAGGTTCTTATGTTTAAAAAAAAGCAAGATTCACCTCTCCCTTCTCTCTGCCTTCCTGTCTTGCCCTGTGATTTCTCCCTATGTGACACCATGTAGCATGATGTGACACAACTGGAGGGGCCCTTGCCAGGGCTAGCACTGTGCAGTTTGTTTACACTGTCAGCCTCCAAACTGTGACCTAAAAAAGCTTCTTTTTCTTATAAAGCACCCATCCTCGGGTATTTCATATCAGTCACAGAAACTGAACTAATACAAGTTCCTTCTCCCCAACTCCCTTTGTATCCTCAGTATTTTGTACACACACACACACACACACACACACACACACACACACGCACGCACAGGATTTATTTGCTAATTATAACTGTACCTTTCCACACAATGCTGCTTTTGATTAACCTGCCTTCCCCTTCCATACCAACTAGGAAACACCTACTCACTCTTCAAGGCCAACTTCAGCTCCATTCTTGTTTGATGGCTTCCCCTCCTCCCCCTCAATGTTTTCTGGCAATCCAAATAGCCCTCTTGTGTTCCTTGGCTCAGCAATGGCACCAAAATCCTCCTCTCCCGAATTCCACTCTGTCATTGATTCCATCAAGTCACTGACTGCCACTGGTGTATCCCACCGCACTACGTCTCCCCTGTACACATACAGCTTATTGGATTATTATGCTGGCCTCCTGCCTGGTCTCCCAGCTTCCACCCCTGACGCCCCATAGAACACCCTCCTATTGCCCATCCTCAGCTGCTGCTGAAAGCACCTGCAACACCTTCACATCGAGTCTAGATTCTGAATGTGGCCCCCTAGGCCCATAAGGTCCAGCCTCGGCTTCTCTTCCAGCCTGCACCTTTGTACATTTCAATTCCTTAAAAGCCTTCTGCTCTCCTAGGCTTTAGGGCCACTGTACACGGTGTCCTCCTTGCAATGACTTTGCCCCAAATCACCCACCTCTTTCCCTAAATGTCCTGTGTGCTTTTCTCCTTCACCCCTCAGCTCAGCCCTCTTCCTCAGGGAGCCTTTCCTGGTCTCCTTGCCCGGGTTTCTACCTCCAAGTCCAGGCTTTCACAGAACCACCCTCCAGGGTTAGACTAGTCACTTTTGTAATTTCACAGGTTTGGCTTAGTTCATTAATTAATTAATGCTTGCTCCCAGGCATAAGCTCCAAGAAGGCAGACCTGTGTACCTTCCTGCCCGCCCTATCACCTTCAGTAGTCCATGCAACGCTCTGCATGTTACAAGTGCTGAATAGAAATCTGTTGAATGAAGACATGAATAAAGGAAGGAGGGAAGGAAGTGGGAAGCAGGCAGTAAGCAAGGAAGGACATCCCTTATTCATGGTCACTTAATTTGTGTTTGTTGGATTACTTTGCAGACAGTTTTTCAACACACAAAGTACAACATTTAATATACTATGTTAATGATATATTTTAAATGCTCAGCTCTGGAGTTCTGCACATATGAGAGTCCTCCAAAATACGTATACACACTTCAGGAAAAGAAAAATAGTATGATTTTTTTTTCAACAGATGGTGTTACCCTCGTATGAAGAACCCTAGAGGATGTTGTATGTGGCAGAAAACCCACTACACTGCTGGACCTTAGAGAAGAAACTGAAAAGCATGTGCAGCAATCTCAGTGACCGAGGTTACCCAAGCAGCAGTTCGCCATACTAATAAATGTCTGGGAGCTGATGGCCACCACTTTGAGCACCTCTTGTAATTGTAGAGGCCAAAGGTGCCTTGAGACATCTCAATAAATTTAGCATTAAAATATTTATATGTTTTTCTTTTCCTGAAATGTATACGCATGTGTACATTTTTTGGCAGACTATCTATCTGTCTATCCAGCCACCTATCTATCATCCGACCCCAGCCAGCTGGTCCTCCTCTGCCTTTGACACTCAGCTCTGATGCCTGTTCCTCCCTGCCCAGCCTTCCCTTCGTCATGCTCATCTCCACAATCCGTCTCTTATATTCCTTGCACAAACCGTTTTTACAAGCTCACTCATTTCTCAAGTCCCAGGGACAGAGCTACTTTTCTGGGAAGATCTCCCTGCTGCCTCTGGGAGAAGGGGAGGCCCCTTCTCCCATGTTTCTGCCACATTTATACCTACCACTATCAAAGCAATGACCACGTCTTCTTGTACTTGTCTCTCCAGTAAGCCCATCTCTCCCACTACATTGTAAGTCCCTTAAAGGCAAGAGAGAGATAGCCCAGATTGAGCACAGCAGCCTTGCACATAAATGGTCATAAATCAGTACTTGTTGAAAGAACAAAAAAGAAATGTGACTTTACAGTCAAGTATCCCTTAAAAACAGTGAAGCCTTCTGAGAAGTCACCATTAGGTGATTTTGTCCTGTGAATAACATAGAATGCACTCATGTAAACCTGGATGGTCCAAGCTATGACACACCTTCTAGGCTACAAACCTGTACACCAAGTTACTCTACTGAATACTCTAGGCAAACGAACCAGTACACAATGCTCAGTACATGCATATCTAAACATAGAAAAGTTACAGTAAAACTACTACGCAATGGGAATTTTTCAATGCCATTGTAATGTTATGTGACTATCAATGATTGTGTGGTCTGATACTGATGTAAATGTCATTATGTAGCATGCACACACAAATACAAACATGCATATATTATACACACACACACACACAGCAGTACCTTGGTTCAGTTTATGAACAATTTGGTTCACAAACGGAAGTGTCTGGCAAAATTTTGCTTTTGTTTGTGAACTCTGCCTCAGGTGACAAACACAAATGCGGCCATCTTTTCCAGAATCATGGAATGAATTAAGTTCGTGAACTAAGGTATTGCTATACATATTTTTTTCATATGTTTCATATGTGCAAAACTTCAGAGTTGAGTACTTAAAAGTATATCATTAATATAGCATATTATTAAATGTTAGGAAGCACAATGGTTGTAAATTCATCTATACAATGGACATATTAATACCTAACTCACAGGGTAGATACAAGAACTAAATAGGATACATAAATGAAATATTTAGTACAGAGCTCAGCATACTGAAAGTATTTTATAAAAATTAACCCCATAATCATAATCATTAGTATAGTCAGAGAAGTCAAATTGAATTTATAGTTCATTCTTCATTTATATCAGTTTTATTTTCCAAATTTTTAATTAAAACTTTAACAAGCATTAGCAACCCTACAAGGTCATAAAATAGCTGGAAAGGTTGTGATAGTTCATCTTCACTGTCAACTGGATGAGATTAAGAAATGTCTAGAGATGTTCGTGAATTGTGAGGGTGCTGACCTCCTCAGTGATGAACCCCTTCAAAACTTCAGAGCTAGGATTAGGAGGTGGCGCTTAGTGGAGGAAGCTGGTCACTAGAGTTGTGTCTTTAAAAGGTACATCTGTTCTCCCTCTACTTCCGGGCTACCATGAAGTGAACAGCCTTACTCCGCCATGTCTTTCCCCCATGATGTTCAGCTTCACCTCAGGCCACCGCACTGGAACCAGCTGATCCTGGACAGAGACCTCTGAAACCTTGAGCCAAAATAAATCTTTCCTCCTTTAAGGTGTGTGTGTCAGGTATTCTGTCTCAGCAACCAAACAGTGACTAATACAGAGGTAATTCAGAAAACCAAGGGTAAAAGAGAGTCTTATTAACTACAGCTAAGGGACAAACTGTTGTTTCAGTAATCTGCAGTGTATGTGTGGGGGAATAAGGGAATCAACAGGAAAGAATTACTTCCATAAAAAATTCTCTCTAAAATCAAAATGACAGAACAACAAATATTGCCATTAAAGTGCTATAAATATTTAGCTTCAATAACTATAAATATTTACTGTAAATTATTTCCTTTGCTAAAAAAGAGACATACATATTCATTCACTGCTTTTAATCACTGGACAGAGTAATGTGACTATAAATATTAAGGATCTAGCTAATGAATATGACATAAAAGGTTTCAATTAATAACAAGCAGGTCTCATATGTGGTCTACTAGATGCTATTCTGATTTAGAATTTCTGAAATTTAATGAAATAGATTACGCAAAAAGGAAAAGAAAAGAAGGTTATTTGTAACAGTATTTTGAAAAAAAAAATGAAAGAAGTGTTTACAAATGCTACCAGTATGTACAGTAGTTGATGTTTTTATTCTCAGTTCACATTTATCTCTGTGATAAATAATGAAATCAAAAGTCAGGGATCTGATTGGAGGTAAAACCTTTTCTCAGAGGTACTACAGTTAAAGGAGAAAATGTATGAAGAAAACTAAATTCATAACTTTTAATTACTTTACATAAGAATATGAAACTAATTTTAAACCAAATCATAATTCTTTTCACTGGCCACAACTATGGAGCAGTTTAGCACAGTATAATATAATATTCTTTGCAACATAAGTAAAATAAAATAAAAAGAACAAAGTTAGCTCCAAATGTCCTTAAGTCATCAATTTTTATATTTATTCACTCTTAATTTCATTATCACGATTTTGTGTTCATGTCATAAAATCTGGGGAAAATTTTGGTAAGATGAGATGAAATTCATCTTTATGAATGCTGGGATCTCAACCAGGAATGTCCTTCCAACTCATCCATTTCTCTTCCTGTAAGACTTGGTCAGGTGTCACTTCCTCTGAGACATGCTGCCACATACGTTGCATTTTTCCTGCCATGCAATGATCTCTCTCCTTTCTGCAGAATGTGAGCTCTTTTAGGGTCCTGACCAGATCCACACGTATTTCCCAGTTCTTTGCACACAAAATATTCTCAGGAAATTCTGGTTTAATGCATCAGTGAATGTACAGTCCTACGAAAGGCCACCAACTGTGATTTAAAGGTTAAAATGAAAAAAAATTTTTCCCGTTTTTTAGTGAAATGAAACTTGCAGCATTTTCACTTCCAGATGCATCAGCATTACATAAAAGATGTTGAAACTATTTTAAAAAACAGACATGCTGCACATTTTCCTGTCTGAGAAGTTGTCTGACGTTACCAAGTCACGCAGGGACCCCCGGGTGTTCGGCTAGGTACTGATTCCACTCACTCGCGGAATGGAAATCTGGAGGGAGGGGGGGCCTCGGTAACACCAGCACCCACATCTCATTCCCATCTGCTGCCCAAACAGACCTGCAGAGCAGCCTGGCAGCTTTGCCCTCTCTCAAGTCCCAGCCCCAGAGAACCCCAGGACTCAAGCACACCAGCCTGACTTCCATGTTCCACTTTGACTGTAATTCTTATTCCCACATGGACCAAGTCCTCACAGAGCAGACCGAGCTCTCAAGACTGAACCTTCGAGCTGTGACGGTCTGCCTCACTATGTGCATGTGACATCATCACACTCCTGCCAACTCCTCCCTCGCGCCGAAGCCCACATGTTGCTCAGAAAAGAGCTGTGAACAGTAGAATGAAAAGTTTCTCATAATAACCTATGCAGGCTGACAGTCTACATTCAGAAGTATTAGTCACTGTTGGGACAATAAACATGGATTTTCCGAGAGATCACCAAGCCTTATTTAATGGCTTTTTTTTCTTTCATGCGTCAAGATTTTCTAGGCATTTGATTGGAAAAGTCACACGGACAGAATTCGTCTCCCACCTCTCGGATGCCACTCGGCAACTACTGTCAACTCACCCTATGACTTCTGCCACCCAAATGACCCCAGGGGCTCACTGCCAGAATCACACCCTGTAACCAGCCCTGTGTGATCGCAAGACATTGGAGACTATGAAAAAGTACTACGATAGATGGGCTGGGCCGGGGATTTAGCTCAGTGGTACCTCCACCTGCTCCTGCAAGGACCCAAGGACCTGAGTTCGATCCCTGGTACCAAAAAAAAAAAAAAGTACTATGATAGACAACTGATAAGATAATAGGAAAAAGAAGGGGAAATTCTGACACATGCTATCGTTTTTAAAGTATTTGTAAACTGTAAGCTGGGTGTGGTGGTGCACATCTGTAATCTCAGCTACTCCAGAGAGGCCAGCAGGATTGCAAGTTCAAGTCCGGCATGGGAAACTGAGCAAGAGCCTGTCTCAAAATCAAAAAAGGGTGGGGATGTAACTCCATGCTAGAACACTTGCCTAAATTGGGCAAAGTCCTAGGTTTAATTCCTAATATGGCAATAAAAAAAAAGAAGTACTAAATTGTACAAAGGTTGAAACCTACAAAAGAATGCGGGCAATGTGTATGTAACTGATGAAGCACGACACTAAAATGAACACCCATAAAGCTACCACCTTATTCAAGAATTATACATTATCTGTACTGATACACCCGCTTATTTGCTACTTCTCTAAAATAGCCCTCTACTTCTCCCAAGGTAACTAACTGCTGTCATGAAGTTTGTATTTATCACCCTCTAAAATATATCTCTTAATTTTGTGTGATAATGCTATCATATTGTATGTAGTAGTTTGTAGTTTTTTCACATACTATTGTTTCTAAGATTTAATGGCAAGTAGCTGTAGTTCGTTCATTTTCACTACTATATAATATTTTATTGTATTATTAAACTGATATAAGTTTGGCCTAAATCTGTCTCTGTAGTTGAGTGGTAAAGTGTAGCCCAAAGCAGCTTCCATAGATAGTGAACTGTTCCCTAACTCAATGTGTAAACAAATTATACCCTAATCATAAAGAGTATACTCTTGTAACCAAGCAACTGAGCCTCAGCCACTCGAAGCAGTCAAGTTTCAGCCAATCACAGGCTGCCAACTAATCAGACCAAGTCCACACAAGGCTAATGCCAACTACAGGCAATCAGGTTATTTCTCCATGTCACTTCCTCTTCTCTGGCCATCTTTTCTTCTGGAATGCTGCCCATTTCTAGAAGCTTTTTCTTGCTCAAGTACACTTTGTTAAATTTAACTCATCTCAGTTTTTCTTTTAACAGTTTCACAGTGTGAATATATATCCCTCCATTGATGGACTTAAAATTTTTTCAACTTCCATTTTTTTTCCTGTTAGAAACATGTTGTGTTCATTAAAACAACAGATACAAGCACAAGTTTCCCTGGCATACATGACTATTCTTCGTTACACAATAATACCATGCTATTTTCCAAAATGACTACATAAATCTATACTCCTACCAGCTGTGAATCCCATACATTTTAAAATTGATCAATTATCTTAGAATCAAGGAGACCTATTTGAGCTAAAGTTGGTGTTTTAATTTTAGAGGCTCAAGTTATGAATACCCATACAGAAGAAAACACAACTCTCTCTCGTGTCGGTAAGTTTGCACTGTTTATCATTAAATGTAACAACTGAGTTTTTTCCTAAAACAGGTTTATTTTACCACCTTGAAAGGTGACATTAAGTACCAACTTGGACTGGATGGAGGGTAAGCACTTTGGAAGCTTCGCAGGGCTTTATTTCTCAGACATTCAGTTCTCAAAGTGGCCATCATTGGTTTCAAAGAATGCTGTAAGGACTTAAGAGGTCACGGGGCCCAAACTGCCCACTTGAAACAGGAAATCGTGTACAATTCTAAAGTACCTTCAACTATGAAAAACTGAGGCACTGTTTCTCATTCCTTCAATATTAGAGAGAAGCAGAAGAACATGAAGTTGAAATAGATGAGGAAGAGCGTTCACTTTATTTTAGAATAGAAAATTTAAGCACCTTTATAATTACATTTTGCAGGACCTAGGCTTGGGAAAAGATTCTTCCCTCTCCTCAAGACCAAGGTCAGCGGTTAAGGCTCTTACGTCTTCAGTCCAGGCTTACAGGGTGGGTCCATATGGGCCAATGCTACACCATTCCTCCAATTATCCCTACTTCCCTCATTGGGTTGGGTCTGAGGGTAGGGCGAGCGAGCACAGGGTGCAAGAAGAGGCGGAGACTAATCCACACGGGTCACACAGTCTGATCAGTGTCACTTTATTCTGCATGCTCTTTAATCTGACAGAGCCGGGGGCGATGGGCTGGGAACCAGGCAGCATTGGGCAATTCTGTTTTCAATCCTTTGACTTTCTTCCCCAAGGCCACTTATTACCCTGTGTTACATGGGCTTGATCACTACTTTTTCCTTCCTTCTACCTTCTAGTCTCTTTCTTACAAGTTCACTCCCTGGGCAGGGAAATAGCTAAAAGGCGTGCACCCGGAGGAGGAAGCATAAAAGGCTTCTGCATGCACAACGGATGTCTCAGGAAACCTGAATGTTGACAGAAGTAAAACACGCAAGTTATGCTATTAGTGCCTGTTAAGTTGTCTATTTGAGATTTTTTGGTAACTATCAGCGTAGTTGCCTCTGATTAGATTCACACGTTTTAATTAAAGCGCGGCCTTATTTTAATCACACTGTTCAGGCTAGTAAGCTGGAACCCAGCCAGGCAGTGTTAAGAGCCTTTCCTTTTTGGTCAGGGAAGCTTTAACACAATACCCTGTTTTATTTTCTGCTAAAAGAGTAGTGTTTGAAAAGCCACCCTGTTTTGATATCTAATATCTGGTGCTGGCTACCTGCAAAAATGATGGGGGGAAAATGGGTCTGTAACCTCAGGTAAAACTCCAGATTATGGACAGCTTTCAAGATCGGCAAAAATACTGAAAAGCACTGCATTTTAAAGGAGCCCTTTCTAATGCCGGTACGTAAAGATCCTGTTAAAATACAGTCATTTTCCACAACTACAAAAATCTTTTATTTGAAAATGACTTTGTATCCTGATGTTGTGTTACAAGTATGTCTGGCTTTTTGTTCAGCGACTAGACGATCTTTTCAGGAGAATTATGGTACTTCATTCTAAGTGCTTAATGAAGGACTAATTAGTCCTCCTCCCTCCTCCTTTAAACTCCTATGGGAAATGAGGTCAGAACCTGCTTCCTACCCAAAGCACCCAGTGGAGGTTGCATCACCTACTACGGCAGCATTTGTCAAAGGGCGGCTCTCCACGGAGGCAAGGCAGGTATAAGAAACTTCATCAAGGGCTCTGCCTTCAACTAACTGGCAGGCTCAGTGCATAGAAAGGCCAAACACTTATTATAAGATCTTGCAAAGGAGCTGTTGAAACAAGCTGGACCACCCACCCACAGTGTATTCATTTCAGGGGCTCCTTCCTCTTTGTACTGCCAGAAGGACGGCCTTCCTGATCCTGGATGGCCACCCCGGAAGCACCGCACTCACCTGCAAGGTGCCAGCTAAAAGCCCCCCTCTCCCATCTGCAACCTACCTGCCTTCCTGTCAGCAAAACAGGCACCCTGAGAGGAGTGACACAGCTCTGGAACACCAGCCGGCAGAGGCTCCAAGGCAGCCTGTCAGGGGCTTAGCTCCTATCTTTCTCCTAGAGGTATGGTGCGCAAATTAGAGGTCATAAACACCTCTGGTGGAAAGGGGAAAATTCCTTCGGGCTTTGTAAGGGAACTTTCGTCAGCAGCTGCGAGAGAGTGTCTCCAAGGTGTCAGATGTATTACTTACATGCTCACCCTTGCCTCTCAGCCCCGCCAGGCCTGTGGAGACCACACCTTTTTCTGGTCACCATTATGGCAGCAGTGCTCATCCAGGAAAATGTTGCCTCAGATGTTCAAAGAATGCCTACCATGTCTGAGAAAACTGCTGGTCCCTGACAAGCTGCAGAAAGCTATTTTCAATGGAAGTGGAAGCCTGTCCTAAATGCCAGATGCAGCACTGCCGAATTCATGGGAGGGAGGAGGCTGGAAGGAAGCTATCTGGGCTCCCAGCATGGGTTCGAGTTTTACTAGGGGGACACATATGTCCAGCAATGAGAAGCAGCTGAGCTCTAAACTGTGCTGGAAGTCGAGTGAGCAGTCTAGGATCAAATAAAGTGTTAAGAATGATGGTAAGTAAAAAGGATCAAGCTGCACGTGTGTATGTACCAATTCCCACAATGAATGCATTTATTATATACCACACTAATATACACTAATAAAGAACAAAGCATGATGGTTCAATGCATGCTGTGTTGTGCATCACACACCGTAGGAGCCCGTCACCCATGTGGCATGGTCACAGTCCTCCAAGGACTCGCTGCTATCTGAACCTCCAAAATTAGATGTTTTCATTTAAAGACTCTCCCTCTCTCTCCACAATATGCTACCTTGGAATGATATATCCAGATATCCAAAATAAATATTTGTTGAAGGCAGAGATTATCTACTGCCTTCCCCCTCCAGTTCATGGGCTGTAAAATGAGGTGTTGACACCTGTCTCAGAAGCTTGGTACAAAGCTGCAGTTCACTTACGGATATAAAAGTACGGGGACCACACCACACCCATGGCAGCCACCCGGGCACTGGTTTCCCTCCCTTTCTACAGAGCAGGTCGCAGCTGGCCAACAGGTGAAGACAACACAGGGTGCCGACCTCCCAAGGCCAGCAAGGCAGAGATAGGGCAGCAGGAACAAAGGGCACCTGTGACAGCATCTGTTTCACAAGAGAGGTGAAGCGAGGGATGCTGAGAGTGACATTTACTGCCAGCGCTGACCAGCAAGGCTGGGATCAGTGACAGTGACCTCCACCAAAAAAACACACCTCCCCCTCCCCGGGCTCTTAGCATCCAGCTGGGGGAGATGAGGTATCCAGGGGCATCTTCACAGGTGTCCCACATGGGCACCTGTGAGGCGGGGGAGCAGGTGAATCTCCATCTGGCCAGGTGACGGGGGGCGAGGCAGCAGGGCTAAAGAGATGGTGCTCAATCAGAACCCACTGGTCACCAAGGACTGGCCCACACCCAGCAGTAGAGCCAAGGTCTTCTTTCTTTCCACTGCGTATCACAGCCACACTTAGCTTGCTCTGAAGAGTTTACAATCACTGCCTCCCCAAGCATGAACACAGCAATCTCACCAAGCACTGGGTGCACGGCCACAGAGAGCCCTAACAATGCAGGAGGGGAAGGTCCCAGAGCAGGCTGATGAAGAAATCTATTTTCAGGTTGAAAAAACTTTCAAAATCCCAAAGACCCTATTCAGGTATATACTAACCATAAGTCTCCATCATGGCTGCCCATTAAAAACAAGCTGAATGGATAGGAAGAAGAAGGCTATGTTTTAAAAATAATGAACAGTCACACCCACCACAAATAAGGTAATATTATTTAGAACATTGCTATGTTCAGATACCGGCTCTTCTGTCCGTTCCCTCTCCCCCAGAGACCTACTTGGAACCAATGAAGTACAGAGCACACTTTGGAGGGACCATTAATCTGACAGCGCCCATTGCAGTAGTTTTACTGGAACATGACTTGGATTTACTTTTAGGAAACCTCAAAATGCAATACTTGGGAATAACGATATATATTGTACATGGAAATCTCTTCAATGTGGTTTATTGTGTCATGCAGCTACAGTGAATTGCTGGCTATTATCTTCTATTTAGTAATCAAAATTAATAGTCCTGGGATCACTCATGCTGTGTATTATCTGTAATAAATTGAAAAATTCCAGTTGAGCCTTCCCTAGACCACTGGTATACTTTGGGCCATTCCCTTCCTCCTTCCTATGATGAACTCTGTGCACAAAAAGTGTAGCACAAGTTTAATACTATCTAAGCAAAACCACAAATAAATAAAAGCATTATATAGTACTCCCCAAAGCCAAAGGAAATGACTTCAGAATATACACATCACTGATTACACTCCATTAATAACAGATAATTAAAAGTTGAGTGTATAATAATATTAAACAGCAGGTACAACTTTTTGCAAATTTTTCCCTGGTATTAGCGATGCAAAAACACTGACTGGATGTTTAATGCTAATCAAATTCATCTCTTCTTAAGAGCAAGTTTAGCCTAAAAGGAATGCTTTGAACAGAATGCTTCACTATTGTCTGATTATTCTAAATTTAAAGCTCCAACAAAGGAAAGGATTATTCTTCTTGAGGTTCAAGATTCATGAGAATTTGGTAATGAAATTCCTTTAGGAAAGCAAATAAAAAAATTGCTATCTAAAAGCTGCCAGTGTTTTATGCTGTATAGTGTTTTTACATCAAAGTCACCACTCATTCAACAACAAATGTTTGGAATAAATGAATGAAAGCAACAATCTCAAAATACTTTACGAGTTTAATCACCTATAAGTTATGAATCAGGCAGCAACTTCAATCATTCCTAAATGCACAGGCTGAGGCAAGTTAAATGTCAGCTTTTACCAAAGGCGCCCAAGCCAGACCTGGAAACTCAAGCCATGCCCTGCAAATCCTAGATGTCCCAGCTGTCAGAGCTTGTTGCTGGTTACAGTTGTTTCTCTGTGCACTCTGAGCGCAATCTAGATAGGAATCAAGTCTAGGCCAGGCGAGGTAAAACTAAGGAGGCACAACAAAGCCAGGCTTGTTCCTGAGATTATGCAGATGGCCCCCCAAAGAAAAAAGAGCCCCACCCCCATCGTAGTAATTAGCAAAGACTGAAAGTAAAATTCTTAATATCTAAGCATGTTACATTGTCACTCCCACAAAGCACATGGAACCAATTACTCATGGTTACAGCAAGAGTAGGAGAAACGTACACGCTGGGCACCAGATGAGAGGCGGGGCGCCGGGTTCGCCAAGGGTTAGGTTTCTTTGTCCAGTGTCACTACTAATACCCACCTTTTTCCATTCTGACCTCAGCCAGGATAATCTGAGAGTCAGACAGAGACATTTAAAATCTATTCGTTTCAGGGGCGGGGATTTAGCTCAGTGCTTTCTCCCCCTGCTGCGCAAGCGCAAGGACCCGAGTTTGATCCCGGGTACCAAAAACAAACAAAAAAACAAAACAAAAAAACCCCTAAAATCTATTTGTTTCAACTCAGAGGAGAAACGCAAGCAGAAGATTTTTGCAAATGGAATCTATCAGGCAAATAGAAGATTCTCGTGTATTTCAGGGTGAGGGCTCTCAAATCATAAATCTTACAGATTTTTAAATCCATACCAAGGGATTTAAAACTTATTATTATCCCCATTCAAAGCTGTCTTTTTTTTTTTTTTTTTCCGGCACCCAGGATCGAACTTGGGACCTTGCCCTTGCGAGGCAGGTGCCGGGACCACTGAGCTAAATCCCCAGCCCTTGACTGGTAGAGCAGGTCAACTTCATCTGTAGGGTTACTTCCCCTTTCTTCCCCAAGGGGCCTCCCCGCTTGGCCCTAGGGGTTTCCGCTCAGTGATTCTTTCCCACCCCTCCCCTGCCAACATTAACTCTTGTTTCGATATGAATACCCTTCACTCACCCCTAAAAAAATCTGTACTTTAAACCTTTTAATTTTTAAAGCGAAGCATCAAAAGCTTCACTTCCCTTTAAATTCCAGCATCAGCAGGCAGCCAGCATTCTGGATGAGGAAACAGGATAAGGTAGCTCTCCCTGCTTCTAAAAGCGTATTTTGCTTCGTGTTAATACCTGCCGGAAAGATGGAAATGCTTTGAAATCACAGGCCAGGTACATATTCCACTATGACCATGAGCAGACTGCCTCCCTGAGTCTGTTACTCACTGATAAAAGAGAAACGATCATAAAGTAGTGAAACATGGTTATTATAAGATAATGGCATACAGTGGCTGGCACTGCTATCTTAAAAGGCACTCTTGGAACACAGTGGTTTCCAAGTGCAGGTAAGAGCAGCAGCCCTGGGGTTGAGCAGGTGTGGGAACTGGGAGAGCCTGATCCACTGCAGTTTCTGAGAATTTGAGGGCCTAGGGTTCTGGAACCAGGCGCCCCCTACAGGCAGGTCTTGGGTTAGCCCTTTCCCCGGTCACCAGGGTCCGTTTCCAGGGTTGTTGTCCAGCCAGACCTGGGAATTGTCCTTTCTGCTCCTCGCCTCTCTCTTCTCTTCCCAGCCTGCTATCCGAGGATGCCTCAGCAATGGAGATGCAGTGCTATTCCTTCCGGCCCATTTTACCATCCTCCATCCTGTAGTAAAATTTTCCGGCAGGAACCTTCAGCAGCCCGCCAGTTGAGTTCACATAGCCTGGACCCCTGGCAACCAGAATCTCGTGGAAAACAAGTAAGGAAAAGTTGTTCTTTAAAGACAAGCAGGTGAGCAAGCAAGGGGAGAGACCACGCCGCCCCTTCTCTCCCACCATAAACAGGCTGGGCTTGCCAAAAGCTAGGCCAGTCTTAGGCTTCGTCCAGCCGAGGGGTTTGAGCTGAACTTTAAAAATCAAATATAAATATACTGGCTGAGTTTAGAGAAGTTGAGTGAGGCAGGGGAAGGCATCAGCACAAGAACAGAGCTGGAAGCTTCCCTGGGACCCGCAGGAAAGTGGAGGTGAGGCTTGGTGGGAGAGTGGCAGGTGGAGCAGAGAAGATGGGGTGATGCAGAATCAGAGCCCTAAGGGGATTTACCTCAGCGGGAGCGCGCCTGCCTTGCAAGCGCAAAGTCCTGAGTTCCATCCCTGGTACCAAAACAACACAACACCACACAAAACAAAACAAAAGAGACAAGGAACCAGGTGGGAGGAGGGAGGTATCACATGAGAAACAGTGGGTCCTGTCGCATCAGTCCTGTGTCTCCGCCAGGCTTTTCCAGGTTGGCATCAGGAGACACCATCTCCCCTTGACCAGGCAGACTACCGCAGGGAGTCCATGGACCTGGGCTTTCCTGGTCTGTCCTCTCCAAGAATAGGGCCTTGGAAAGGAAGCTCGACACCCTGAACAGGGGTGGAGACAATGAGAAGCAGCTGTGAAGGCTTCTCGAGGCCCCTGATAGGGCTGAGTGTGTAGCACAGTGGCAGAGCACTCACTAGCGTGTGCAAGGCCCTGGGCTCCATCCCCAAAAGAGAACAAAAATCACCTTGAATGAAAAGAGATAAAGGACAGAGGAATAAGGAAGATACTTTGCACCTAGGTTTCAGAAAGGGACAAACAGGAAAGCACAACTGTTAGAAACAGAACTGGGGACATCTGTGTGCTACACGTGTGAGTTACACGGCACACACACTAGTCTAACATATTATATATCACGTCAAGAGAAAGTGTTTAAAAACTATGGACCTCAGAGAACAAATGAGCGAGAAGCAATAAAAAGTGTCTCATTTTTTAAAAAGTAATACAAATTAGTCATTGATGCAAACTACTTCTAGTAATGCGCAATTATCAGAAAGTAGAATATCAATATCATAGTTCATACCATGAACTATGTGTCCCATTAACTCATGTATGTTACATTTTATGACAACATTTAACCCTGTTTTGTATGTTCAGGCTTCCTATTTTGTGATGCATATAATTCCAGAACTTGGGAGCTAGAATGGACCTCAGGGAGATCCCTAATTAACATTTTTTCATTTCACAAGTGTAGAAACCATAAAGGTAGGACTTTCTCACAGCCACCAAAGAACCAGCAGCAAGGCTGGGCATATAACAGGGCTGCCCAGGATCCCTGCACTGCTCCAGGGTCATTCTTAAGATCCTGTGCACTTGCATACTCCTTTCTCTCTCATTGTGCAAGATCATTTGCTCATGATGTGGCATTGGTCAAAGAGAAGGTGACGCAGATTTATATGCCCGGGGATGAGGTTAAACTCAGACACTGAGATGCTGGAGCTCTTGGTTAGGCAATGTTTGGTTAATAAGCTGTTCAGAAGATATTTAGAAGATAAGATATCCTGGAAAGAGAATTCATACGAGAATTAATGTGTTGTAGCAGTGGAAAATAAAATACATTACCCAGTCAAAGGCTCCAGGATGAGCCTCAAAGATGACTAGGAATATGGCCTGGAGAAAAGGAGAAAAAATTCCTGAGATGATATTCCTTTTAATCATAAATGATCATGCTAATGATACTTATTCCAAGAGCTGTAGAATTAGATGAGACTATATGGCAATATCTACCACACCATATAGGCGGAATCAATATGCAATATGCAGTCAGTACTCTTTTTTTACTACAGTTTGCTCACATAGTGGTGCTAAGAAAGCCTCACTTTTGAACACATATTCTGGCTAACTGGATGGAGAAAGGTGTTTCCAATATCATGGGTAACCTTGGAAAGCACATCCCCCTGTGTTAGGGTTATATTCACATGTAATTTCAAAGTAGAATGTTAGTGTCTGGGGTGGGTGGAAATCCAAAAGAGTTGTAAAACCAAAGTCCCGTCTCTACTTGATATGTCAAAACACATGAAAATGTACCCATCTGCCTCAGGCCACCATGTCAATGGCTCGAAAGCACTTCTTGCTTTAGAATGAAATGTTTTAGTAGCTGCGGGTCAGTGGCAACGCCTAACCACTCCTTCTTGGTCTCAGATGATAGCTCTTTGCTCATTCTTCACATCCCAAAATCTTCAAGAAGTTCATCACAGATACTAACATGCTTGACTACAGGACTTCAGCTCACAACTTGTTTTTCTGGATATCTATGAGCTGGTCTGAGATGCCCAGGACCTCAGAGGGGAAGGAAGCTGCCCCGTGGACAAAGGCACTTCAGGATGGTTGTGAATCAATACAATTCTGCATCTCTCATCCTATCATGTCCCTTCCTCATATAGAATTTTGTCAGTAAAAGAGAGATTAGACTCATGGGGAAAAGAAGTGAGGAGTTTCTGTAAATGCCATAAACACGTCTCCAGCCGGAAGCACTGTGTGCAGAAGGACATTTGAGAAGGAGCCATCGACTTTACACACAGGCTCCAGTGCTAGTCCCGGTCTGTTCTACACAATCTTGGCAATACTGCCTGTATTTCTGAATCACTAGGGACCTGGATATTTTGGAAAGCAAGCAAAGCAAATCAGCTCTACCTCTGACTACCTGTCCATCTCTCTTTCTCTCTCAAAAACACACATACCACACACGCATTCGCACGGGAGCAAGGCCTCTCTTTTTCTGAGTCAAACCTTTGTTGACAATAATGGCAGCTGGACTGGTGAGAACGGAGAAAATGTAAGTCAATAAATAAAACTCCTCTGGGTTCCAGAAGCCTATGTCCACCCTCTGCTGTGTGCACTTGACTTCTATTTTGTTGTTTCTGACTATGTCTACATTGTGTTAAGATGTGGAGAGAACTGGGTTTTTTCCTTACTCTCATACAAACGCATGAGATACTACTGTTCTTTGTTTCCTTAAAATACGGTGGCATTCTTGCACTCTCTAGTAAGACAGGGCCTGCAAGAATCACTGAAGCTTCTAGGGTGAAGCAATTATCTGCCAAACAGCCAGAGCCCAGCTGCAAATGCTACCAGGAAAAGTGCAAAGGCTGAATGGAGCATCACTTTGAATCATAAGCATTACTGCAGGCGGAGTGCCTGGCTCCCAGTTGGATGTTGTTCTGCTCCTAATTGGACCGTGCAGCAGGACACTCCTGGAGACCATCACAGAAATACAGGTGGAGCTTACAGTAGACAAAAAACACCAGTCTAACAATGCAAGTGAAAGTCTAGCTTTTATCAACTACCTTATCTACACTAAGTGTCCTGGGAGGTTCATTATTGAAGAGGACTCCATCAGTGATTCTGTAACACTCATAGCTCCTCTGTTTGTGCTGTATAAATTTCTCTCTTTGCCCTTCAAGCCCATCATCAATCTGCACATCAGTACTGAAAGAGTACTGAGACAAAGGGAAGGTGACGCTGGTGCTCGAAAAGAGAGGAGGGTGCCTGGCATTGTTAACATCAAGACATTTTGCTAGACCGCCCACAGAAAGCATCCTAGAAAAGGGGAAAGCAGAAATGTGACTTGTGATTCTCCCTCCTGCAAAAGTGTGAGTGCTACGAGGAGAGGCAAGAAACCATTCTGGCAGCCGGAGTTAAGTCACAGCCCTAATCTGGAGGGGTGAATGCAGAGGTGAGGGCCAGACAGGGCACAACACAGCACTGGCACTCACTGGCAACCAGATCTCCAGGACTTGGGGGAACCAGTTAGGAGAACTAAGCATAAGTACGGCCGTGCCCTCGGCTGTCTGGTGGGATGGAGAATGCCACTCTTCCACGTGAAGAATTCAGTCACAGAATTCAGTCACAGGGGGCTGGCAGTGAATCGAGGATCAGGGAGCAGGTCAGAATTAGAACACTGTCCTTTGCACAATGGTTTCACCCTTTTCCAGGCAGAAAGCAGCCCCAGAAGAGCCCTGGCACATACTGTCCATGGCTCAGGCCCCTCCCACTCTGTACAGCCTCTGGCACACACACCTGGCTCCATAATTTTTAAGAATCAAGGCTCCATTTTGAAGATTGAACAAAGGAGTTTTATCTTTGCCTGAAGGTACAGGGATTATCTGAGAACAAACTCAAGGCCTGGCAAGACCTCTTACCTACCTTTCGATGAGTAAAGCAAAAGCAAGCAACATCAGGACAATAAGGACTTGGTGACTGAACAAAATACAACATAAAGAAATAGAGGAAGGAGATAATTTCAAAGAAGAGCTACTCCCAGAAAGAGAAATGAATTTCAGACAAGATAGGATTTGTGTTTCCCAAATAAAGAAGGAGAAGAAGAAGAAAGTCCAGACGCAGACATAAATGACAAGTGAATGAAAACAAAAAAGGTAACTAAATTAGTGAAAATACATTAGAATTTTTTCCAATAATCGATTATTAAAGTAAAATGTAAAACTATAGAAGACCAGTGAAAAGGAAGGGTAGCACTTGGGAAAGCCTAATCAGTCATATGAAGAACTTGAAAAACTATGCCAAAATGAAGAGAAAAAAAGTTGAAAAGGATAAAATAGATTCATTGAAAAGGAAATAGAAGACAAAGTAGGAAGCCAACATAAAGATATCTGTGGCTCATAATGCAACTGGAACACATGCCAAAGAAGTAATTATTAAAGATACCATGTACAAAAACTTTTCTGAACTAAAGAAATACGAGGTGTGATTGGAAAATATGGTAAATATTTACATTTAAAAAATTATTACAGGAAAGAACATGTCACTACAAATCTCCCTCAAAATTCTCCCCCTGGCTCAAATGCACTTAGCCCGTTGTTCTTGCCATTCTCTGAAGCAGTTCTGAAAGTCCTCTTTTGTGAGTGTCTTCAGTTGTGCTGTCATGGCTGCTTTGATGTCCAGGAATGATTCAAAACTGTTACTTTTCATGGTCATTTTGACTTTGGGGAAGAGCTGTAATCACAAGGTGCCAGATACAGTGAATAAGGTAGATGAAGACACATCATGTTTTCACAAGTCTACCTTTCTGTTGAATGGCACTTGGCAGCAGCATTTACTGATTTTTTTTTATCACACCCCATAAAGACACTGATGAAAGGGAACTTCCAGAACTGCTTCAGAAAGTGGCAAGAATAAGTGTGTTTGAAGCAAGGGAGAGTATTTTGGGGAGGATTAATTGCAATATGTCTTTTACTGTAATAAGAATTTTTAAAATTTAAAAATTCACTGCATTATTTTGATCACCCTTTATACTTGATTCCTATAGCAATAGAACTACTCTGTACAAGACAACAAGTAGTAAAAATGGACATACACATATGTATACATATGTAAGTTAATAAATTAATGAAAACTGCCATCTATTTACCTACTGAAGAAACGTTTGAATTTTGAAGCCAAAGGAAGAAAATTATACGCATCCAATGAGAAAGGCGAAAAAATGCAGTTAACCAGGTAAGTGAAATGAAAAACAGGTCAGACTCTCATCTGAAAACAGAAGAAATAAAGCATCTGTGTATCTCAGATGGCGGAGGGTTTTGATACAAGATTTCTAAACACATCAAGTTCTCTGTTGCAATATGAAAGCTAAGAAATAAAAAAACCAGATTCTTGGATATAAAAGAACAGTAAGAAAATCATGTACTTCATAAAACCGTTATTTGAAAAAGTTCTCTAATGTACGAGAATTTAATTTTAAAAGGGAAAAAGGAGAAGCTGTGCTTTAAAATATTTACTATATATGCAGCCAAACCATATAAATTAGAAATAACTGAAGATAGTTATAAAGAATTCAGGTTACCTAATTCTTATTAAAAAAAGTTACATAATATTGACAAAGAATAATGAATGGAATCCAAATATCTCTATGTTTATATTTACCTTTTTAAAAACAGAAAGAATTCTAAATGAGAATAAAAATATGATAATCTCTCCTTAAGCAAGGAGGAGGTATGGTCGATAAGCTTGCTGAGATTGCTCACACTGAAATACAGGTCATATTGAGATAAACTGAAGACAATAAGAAGATTAAATATGTATCATATGAATATTACTAGAGAATAAAGTACATCACATAAAGTGGAAAAACACAGAACTATCAAGGAACTATAAAAGCAAAAAGAATAAAAGGATGACAAAAATTAGAAGTATATCAACATCAAAAATAGGTATTAACTCTCTTTCAAGAAGTAAAAGAATCTTAAATGGAGTCATAAATTAATAATAACCTTATGCTATGTGGAAGGAGCCTATAAAAGTTAAAAGAAAAAAGAAGGAAGCAAGGAAATACCAGGAAGCTGCACTTTTAAGAGTGACAGAGTATTGAATCATACCACAGAGATACCTGTGCACCCAATTTTATAGCAGCACAGTTCATAATAGCGAAAGCTTGGAAACAGCCCAAGTGCCCATCAACTGGAAGCTGGATAAAGACGATGTGGTTTTTTTATAAAATGGAATACTACTCAGCCATAAAGAACAAGAAACTAGAGACATTTATAGCTAAATGGATCCTCATTGAGGTCATACTCTTAAGTGAAATAAATAGAACACACATGTGTTCTATACCAAACAGCTTCTCTAGTGTGAGAAACTGAAAGTGTAAATAAGGATTAAAACCAATAATTGATAATTTGAAATAGGAAGAAAAGGTCCATAGGGTCAGAAGAAATGTGAGGGGAAGGGGAAAGGAAAGAAGGGAAGGGAAAAATTATAAGAAAAGAAAAAAATGGAAACAAAGTCCATGTAAATAAGGAAGGGTGGAGGGGGTGAAGGGCGCACAGGTAATGGGGAAAGAAAAGAACCAAGATGCATCGTGTACAGGTACAAGCACCCAATGATAAATGTAAATGTATTGTATACCTAAAATGTACCAATAAAAGAATTTAAGTGAAAAAAAAAGGAACAGAGTATTAAAATAAAATCGGTATTAAATATCTAAAGCAGTAACTAAAGGTGAACTTTTTAATGACAAAAGGTACATTCCAAAGCACAGCACAGAAATACATAAAGGAAAATAAGCAGAGATGTGAAACAGTGTTATTAAAATATATTCTAAAGGGCTGGGGATTTAGCTCAGTGGTTCCAGTGCCTGTCTCACAAGCACAAGGTCCCGAGTTCGATCCCCAGTACCACAAAAAGAAAAAAAAAGAAAAGTTTAAAACAAGAACAATCAACTCAAGAAATTAGAAACAGTAAAGAAACTCAAGAAAAGCAAAAGGAAAGTAAAGCACACAAATATAATGATAGAAACACAAAAGTTTAAATAGAAATATTTCAAAACATGTTCTTTAAATATATACAAAATTAAACTAGACTTATTGCTAAGTAATCTAATGTTCCAAAGAACAAATGAACTCTAAGAAATAGGATAAAACCACAAATGTTAAAGATATTTTTAGTTTTAAGGCTATGTAATATATCACTCTATGCTAATAAAATTCAAAATATAGAAACTGCAGATTTTCTAGGAAAATACAAATGTTTTAACATTACTTTAAAAAGTAAAAATCTTGGGCCGGGGATTTAGCTCACTGGTGCCACCGCCTGCCTTGCAAGTGCAAGGTCCCGAGTTCGATCCCCAGTATCAAAAAAAAAAAAAAAAGTAAAAATCCTGATCAAAAAAAATTACTATAAAACATATTTCAGAGAGTGGAGCTTTTATACTGTATCAACCAAAAACAGTACTGAAATCCAATAAATTAGAGGCCTAATAATTTTAAATCTTCCAGGAATGGTCAGTTTCTAGAATGCATAAATTAAATTATACAATTGATAGTATTATTGAGTTAGTAGGAAAAAATGTAATTACCAAAGATGCTGAAAAGACATTTTTGGAAAGATTCTATGGGAATAGATATTGAAAAAAATGGGCTTATTTCCCACAATAGAAGATGTTTACCATAAACCAATATCCAATATTTTATTAAAAGTTAAAAACAAGAATCAAGAATTAAATTCAGAGGCCTGGGGGACTAGCTCAGTGGTATAGCACTTGCTTAGTATTCAAGAAGTCATGGGTTTGGTCCTCAGAACAGCAAAGTAAACAAATACATAAAGAAATTCAGGAATGAAGTAAAGTATACCTGCTCTACTACTATCATTTGACATAATATTGGGATATTGTAGAAGAAATGAAAATAACAGCTATTAAAATATAGGAGAAAATATTATCATTATTGGAAAAGCTACTACTGCTTTCTAGGAGCACCTAAGGGAATTAGCTTAAAGGCTCTAGACTTCAGTGAGATTAGTAAAATGACTAGTTATTAGAAGATACGTATGCATGCACATACACACATAAATATATACATATTAATAGTTTTTCTAAAACCCAGCAATAATCAGCTGAAAATGCAAGAGAAATAAAGATTAAGCTCACAATTATAACCAAGATTGTAAAGTCTCTAAGGAAATCATTACAAGAATTGCTCAAATTCTATAAAAATTTTAGATAACACATTACTAAATGATAAAAGAATAGAACTGTGCACACGGATCAAAAGTTGCACAAGTGTAAATACAAACTTCAATTCTCCCCACATTAACATGTAGTCAATTATAATTACAATTTATGTTGAAGAGGTGTTTTAAAATCTGAGCAAATTAGTCTTCCATTATGTATACATGGAAGAATAAATGAATAGGTTGAACATAGCTAAGAAATTTTGGAAAAAGAAATTATACAGGAAAATTTGAGTGCTAGTTTAAAACCATTAAAATCACAAAATCAAAATGGAAGTGAAAAATTACAAAGATCAAGGGAACAGAATACAAAGGTCAGAAATATGCCCAAGTCTTTAAAAATATTTAGATCATTATAAAGGTGGTGTATCCTATTAAATGAGGAAAAAGAGTATTAAATAAATAATGTGAGAATGACCAATTAAACTTTTGTCAAATGGATGTTGGATTCTCATGTCCAAGATCATGTCCAAGCAACAAACTTCAAATATAAAGCAAAAGATAATAAAAGAGCTACAAGAAAGTATAGGTGACTATTTATCTGATCCTAGTGAACAGAAGGCTTTCCTAGACATAAAAGAAAAAAAGTTAATGTGTTTGACTACACAAACATTTTGAATATTTATACATCAAAATAACAATGAATAATAGCCAAGGAAATTATCAAAGTGGGAACAGTACAGAACTAATATTCTTAACACAAAATAAATCCACATAATTATGGGTAAAAGGTAGACTCTAACACAAAATAAACAAGAAATATGAATAACCAACTTAAAAAAGAAATTTTAAAAACAGAGGAAACACAAAGAAAATATCTAACCTCCTTGAAAACCATACCAACAAAAGCTAATTAAGACAAAATATACAGTAATTTTAACTTATCAAATTGGCAAGACTTTTGTTTGTGTTTTGTAATTGCAGTACTTCATGTTTTCCTGAGTGCAGACATATGAATATCTGTTGGTGAGTGCTCAATTAGAGTATAATTCAATAACAATTCAATAACACATATCAAAAACTTTATGAGGGCCCTAATTATTTGAGCCAATAGTTCGGAGTCTAGAAATGAATCCACAGGGAACAACCAGAGGTGTTCAAAAACTGATACAGAATTGAGAAAGACCAGCACAGCATTAACAGTGCCAAAACATCTGGAGACTTACATGTTGGACAAATACATAACTTGTGTAAATTACGCATATCACAAATACAGAATCTTTATTTCTGAAAAATTACAAGGAGAACTATTTAGAGGAGAGCTAAAACTCCATGGGCCGTAAGAGCATGCTGTGTGAATTTGAAGACGACACCACATGTTCACAACATATGGACCAGGGACACACGCCCCTCCCCAGCAGTACAATCAGCACCATCCCAGTTGAAAAACGTATGTGACACAAAAAATGTTCAGGATTGTCCTGCGGGTGACGCACCCTTCGTTCCTTTCTCCTAAGTGACTATACACCAGTTGGAATGGGTAGAACAGGCTCTGGAGTCAGACTGCTCAGGTTCAAGTAACAGCTCTGTAACTCAAAGCTCTGCAGTGTAGGGCAAATTGCTTATCTTTGCTGAGCCTCAACTTTCTTATCTGCCAAGTGGGGCTGCTAACAGTAACTGTTCTTGGGTCACGGTCGTGAGTGGACTCTACAATGCACATAAAGCGCTTAACATAGTGCCTGGACCACGGTTAGGAGCTCAGTAAATATTAGTATTATTTTGGGGCCTGATCCTTGTGACGGCTGTGTCCCTGATTGGGGGTAAGGGTGTTGGAAACTCCTTGAAGATGTCCAGCCCCCTTCTGGGTGCTGGTTTCAGGGTGCACAGGACAGTAGAAGACCTCTGTGTTGGTGAGCAAATCAAGGCAGAGCTGAGGGGACGGAGAGAGACACAATCAGATACCGGAAGGGTGAGGGTTTCTTCCTCTTCATTGAGGAATTAATCAATAAACGGGACTGATGACATATACACACAGGTACTACTGTGATCTAAACAGCAACGCCTTCCACTCAACTCAGTAGAAATCCTGCAAGGCTGTGGGTATAGTGTTAAACACAGATCCTGAGAAATTTGGGCAGTGTGCCATCCAGCCTTAGTGGAGAGCCTCTGAGCTCAGTCAGCAGGCAGCCCAGGCCCAAAAGAGATGGCTCAGATGAAAAAGCTGCTGATCATCAAATGACCCATGAGAGGCCCAAGAAAAGGCTTCTTCTCTCCTCCAAGGCACAGCGGCTTTGCAGCAGCGAGCATTGTGCTCAGGATGCACTTGGAAGGAAGGCACCCCAGGAAGGGGTTGGGACTGGGACCCCCAGTCTTGGGACTCTGCCCAGGCCACCACCCAGCCCTGCACGCCCTTTGGCAGGGCTCCCCGAGTGACTGCACAAGAACTCTCCAGGGCCCCATCCGGACCTGAGATTCTATTAAAAAGGGTGACGACCTCAGCTGCTAACATTAGTTGTTTTATTTTTAACTTTTGTTTCTGGTTCCTGCATCCCAAAACAAACAAAAGGGAATTACAAGAACAAAGCTTTATACATTTATAAATGCTTTCCAGGCATCCAGGGGAGGCATTTTACTTTTCCCATCTGGGCTGTTTCAGCAGATCTAGCAGTGTAGAAAGTGACAAATGAGCGCAGGTTACAAGGCAGCACCTGTTCAGAGCCCAAGGTCATTAGATGCCATTAGAAACGGCAGGATGCCACATGCATTTAGGAGATAAGGCAGCTCAGTGGGTTATCTGTGAATCCTTCCTCGTTGATGCCTTTCTGCTGCTCTCACAGACCACCGCGGGCTCGAAGCCTAGACAATAGCACTAAACAGGGCACGGCATGAGTGTGAGCTGCAGAAGCCTGAGATTAGCTGAAGCTGACATGTGCTGAAGGCTGCATATGCAGAACAGAACTAGTCCTCAAAGGGGACATAACTATTTATTAAAAAGGTGTATTCACAGAATCATACAAATGATGATTTGATAGTCTAAAAAGAAGGAAAGATGCTCTAAGCAAAAAAAAAAAAGAAAAAAGAAAAAAAAGAAAAGAAAAAGTCACACCAGAATCAGCAGCAGATGACAGGCAACACAACAGAGCAGTTAAGACAACTGGCTTCGGTGTCAGGCACACTGGCTTTGAATTGTAGCCCACTCCAGTCACTAGCTGGGTGAATGTGGACAAGTAGTCTAGACTCAGCCTCCATTTTTGAAGTACAATAATAGAGCAACATCTACCTCAAAGAGTTACTGGACTAACTGAGTCACCCCTTCATTCAGTCCAGAATTACTGAGCTTCTAAATATGCCAGGTCCAGTTCCAAACACTGGACATACAGGAGAGAAGCATTCACAGCTCCCACTTCCATGGACGGTCTACTTCTCTCAAATTAGTGCAAGAGGAGACACCAACAAATACATGCAAGTGCAATAAAGAAAAATTAAACCAGGAAAAGGGATGGAAATTGACTGGGGGAGCTTCTTCCCAGGCAGAGACATGCTTGCATTAAATGGGGTATTTCTAAAGAACTTACCTCAGGGCTTATAAAGCATGTGCTCCAGGTAACCATGACGACAATGACAACGACAATGATGGTGATGGTGGTGGTGGCAGTGGTGGGGGTCACAGTCTCATAACAATAACTCAATAAGCAAAGCGCACAAGAGATGTGGGAATAAGTATGCCCTGCATTAACTAGAGCATGAAGTGATAAAATTAGTATTAAACACAGGAAGTACTGATTAGGATCTTGACTAATTTTCATTTATTAAAACTTGCAGCTCTATTTTTAGTTACAGCCTTCAATCTACCATCATTCAAGAAAAGCTTCTCTCCAAAAATTCTATTTCAGGAATGTGAATTTTTTAAAATAAAAATGTTCGGCATGCATGATTTTTTTTAACCCAGCCATCATTCTGCTGGTTTTTAGCCTGCCAGTAGTATGGATGTGATATTTTAAAAGACTTACTATGTGGGGTACTTAGAAATATCACATGAGGATTGAAGTTGCAGCAATACCCAGGAACCTTTTTTCCACATATACTCTCAGAACAGAGGGACAAGAGTTTTAATTGATGTTTTTCTTGGCTTCTATCCTTTTCTGAACTATTCAGGCTGAAATTCTGCTTTAATTGTTTAGTTATGTATATTGTCAAAATTTCTAAAGAGAATAATTCATGTTGCACAAATTCTCATGCAAACTACCTTTTTGTAGGGGCTTAAATCAGGTTATTGACATCTGTCTATATAGGTCTAGTTTGGGGTGATTAATTTTCATTGCTGTGTAGTGTTCTATTATTTGATTGCACTGTAATTTGTTTATTTCACTTTGACAACCATTTGGGCACTCTCGGCTTAAGTAAGTAAAGCTGTGATAGACAGCCTTCATACTTCCTGGTATACATGCATAAAAGTTTTTCTAGGGAAAATCTACCAGGAAAATTGTTGAGTTACACTTTATGTGTGTTTTTCTTTACTAGATAATGTCTCTTTTCCTAACTGGTTGTACCAATGAATCCTTCTACCAGCAGTATAAAAACACAAAATGCCATTTACTCCGACTCAAATATTTTCTTTGCCCCTGGGAATTCCAGATCCCAAATAACTCAAGTGCCACTTCTGTGTATAGCTCAATTAACTCAAAATTGGTCTTTGAATAAATCTAGGTTTAGGAAGTTTCAATTCTGATGAATCTGTCTTACTCATCATAACTGACCTTGCAAGCAAACAATACCATAGGAAGAAGAATAATTAGTCACATAATGCTGGGTCCAGGAAGTAAAATGACAATGCTTCAATTAAAGCAAACATGCTAACAAAAATATTTTGGCTCTCTGAATTAATCTAAATCAAATCAAGCACAAACTAGACATTTTCCCTTCACATTCTGTTCCCATTTATTTCATGGCACTTTTATAACTGCATTGGCCAGATAAGAAGCATTTGTACATTTTTGAGAAGTCAAAAAGTATTTAATTTACCTTGTCTTCAAAAATCAATTGTAAATCTAACAAGAAGTCTTTGACTGTTATGTTTTGTACATTACATCCCAATGAAGAATGATTAAAAATATAGCAGCTAAGTGAAGTAGGCTGGTGACACAATGGCCTCACCTTATGGGAGTAGTTTATGTCACAGAGGAAGAAAAGCACAAATGTGGTTGCCAGGGACGGAGGGAAGAGTGGAGTGGAGAATTACTGTTTCAGTGGAGAATTGATTTTCAATTTTGCAAGAGGAAAAGAGTTCTGGAGATGGACAGGGGTTATGGGTGACAATAATTTGGATGTCCTTAACGCTTTGAATTGCACCTTTAAAAACTGTCCAAATGGTAACCTTTATGATATTTACTTTTTACCCAAAGTAAAAGCGGCTGTGTTTTCACTACGAAGTCCTGTTCAAGCAAAAAGTCCCTTCATCCCAAAGTCACTTGGATTTTGCACCACCGAATAAGCATTGTACCCATTTTTTAATTGAAATAAGCATCCCAAATTTCACATCCTGCACAAATGGTATAGCAGGACATGCTGTGGGTGAGAATATTAAAAAGTCATGAAAGTCTAAAGCTACTGCTCACGCTGCAACCTTGACACAACGACTTTGCAAAAACAAGGGCTTAAAATTGAACAGAATGTGCCACAATTCAGAAAACACTACTAACATATGCCTGAGGGGACTGAGTCACATTTGCCATTTCACTTGAGCGCCTGAGTTTTTTGACTTCTGCAAGTTTAAATTCTCATCACATTGCAGTTTCCACCTCTGCTTCTGCCACTGATCATATAATGCATCTTATCATTTGACATCATCTCCACCATGAAATATTTGTTTTTGAACAGCCTGAGAGGTTCAGAGGACACTTTTAAAAATGTTAAACAATAAAAACTGTCAGTGAGTACTGGAAATGGAAAAACAGTCAAGCCTCTCTGATGCCATCTTCATGCCTAGAACAACCTTCCTACGCCCACTCCCACATCCATCAAGCGCACTGCCTCGCTCCCTTCTTTCAAAATTCACCTTAATTCACTTCTCTGGGATTCTGTAATGAAGGCAGCTGTGGCTGCAGCCGAAGTGGAGCAGACAGTACTCCCTCCCCTGGGAGCACAGGACGGCTGTTCAGAGTGTCAGAGACCCACAAGGGTCAACCCAGCAAGTCCCATTTTGGGATGTCCGTCTGCAATAACCCATGTGTGCTTCTTCCATTTTCACTCAAATAAGAATCTCCAATTGTCCCTGATGCAGGGATGACTGGGCGGGCCAGCCTTTTAGGGATGGAATATCTGTTATTCACAAGGAGCCCGGGCAGCCGGACCACGTGTGGCTCAGGGTGCTCCTGCTGAGAAGCTTGCTTCACGGAGAGGCAAGGCGTTTATCAAGCCAGTGGCAGTCAGCAGGTCGCCAATCATGCACAGAACTCAGCAGTACTTACTGAAGACCTACTAAATGCCAGGAACGATGCCACCAGATACTAGGGACAAAAATAGCACTCTGACAGGGTCCCCGGAGAGAAAGGGATGGAGCCCTGCATGAGAAGCATGTTATCAACGCGTCATCAAAACTCTAGGAGATGGTAAAAACAGCAGCTTCCCCTTTCCAAAAGAAACAACGCAGAGCCCACAGAGGTCATCCAGCTACTGACTGAGTGAGCGTTCCTGCAATCAAAGAGCGTATCTGGAATGAGGGTAGTGTCACCTCTGGAACGTTCCTCTTCAGAACTCCAGTTGCTGAGCAGTCCAGATAAACAAATGCTCCAATGGTCAGGGAGCAGTGAAAACCAGCTCACATTATGCCACCCCGTCCCTGTAGAACATCTGATTAAAAACTCAGATACTGCTGGGTGTGGTGGGGCATGCTTGGAATCCTAGCACTCTAGGAGGCTGAGGCAGGAGGATCGCAAGCTCAAGTCCAGCCTGGCCAACTCTGTGACGTAGGGAGACCACATCTCAGAATAAAAAAGGGCAGCCAGGTATAGTGATGCAAGCCTGTAATCCCAGCACTTGGGAAGCTGAGGAGTTTGAAGCCAGCTTGGCTTACATGGTTGAGTTCAAGGCAAGCCTGGACTACACAGTGAGACCTTGTCTCAAAAAAATAATTCATTAATTGATGGATTAATTAATTAAAATAAAATAAAAAAGCATTGAGGCTGAGAATGTAGTTCAGTGTGAAGGTACTGGGTTCAAGCCCTAGTACTGAAGCAAAAAGAAAGAGAAAGAGAGAAAAAGAAAGAAACAAAGAAAGAAAGAGAGAGGGAGGGAGGGAAGGAGGGAAAGAGAAAGAAAGAGACAGAATACAAAAAAGGCAAGCAAGGACTGAGGCTTTAGCTCAGTGGTTCTGCCTCCTGCCTCGCAAGCTCAAGGTCCCGCGATCCCCGGTACCAAATGCCTTCTATGATTAATGCCCACCTTTCCTGAGAGACTGCAACCCACAAAGGGCAGAACCCAGTCTTCCCTGTTTCCAGAGGATCCCACAATGCCTAGCACCACACCTGGCCCACACTCAGTGATTTGAGACATTTCTAGCATTAGGACTGTGAATTAGCTGGCTGCATATTGTAGCAAAATGAACAGTTGGAAAGCTCAGTGAAATAAACAGTCATTTAAAGACTGGTAACCCATATAATCCATAATTGATCAATGAATGAATCAATCAATGCACAGATACTATTATAAGCTGAACTGTGACTCAGACCCAGATTCCTACGTGAAAGCTCTGACTCCCAGGTCCTCAGTGTGTGACTGTACAGCTGTCCCATGGTGTCTGTGGGCTGTTTGTCCCAGGCCCTTCCCTCTCTGCAGAGCTCAAGTCCTCTCTATCCACTGCCACAGAATCTGCACTTCACCCATGTCCATCCTCCTGTAGATGTCACATCATCTCTGGGCTCACTGAAGTACCCAATGCAGTGGAAATGCCACGTAAATAGTTGTTAGATTGTATTGCATAGGGAATAATGACAAGAAAAATGGCACGTACGTTCTCAATACAGATGCATCTTTCCCAAATATTTCTGATCCTCAGTTGGTTGAATGTGCATGTGCAGCGCCAGAAGACACAGGGAGAAGACCTTTCAAGAGGTAACTGAGGTAAGGAGAGGTCATGGGACTGCTTCCCTAATCCAGTATAACTGGGTCCTTATAAGACGAGGAGATTAGGACACAGACACCAAGGAAAGATCAGGTGAGGGCACAGGAGAAAGATGGCCCACGAGTCACTGAGAAAGACTTCAGAAGAAATCAATTCCAAGGACCCTTGATCTCAGACTTCTCACCTCCAGAGTGGGAAGAAAACAAGCTTCCCCTGCACAAGCCACTCAGTCTGTGGGACCTCAAGTTAAGGATCCATACACGGTCATTTTAGGAAGACAGTGTGGAGTAGCAGAAAGGGAGCTAGAGCAGGAACGAGGAGCCCAGAGGTTCACTTCTGGTTCCAGTGTGATGCCTTAGTCAAGCCATTTTTGCTTCTCTGGGTCTGTTTCTTCCTCCAAATACTGGGTCACAAGAAGTCCCCATTTCAGGTGATCTGGAACCGTGTAATTCTATGCAGTGACCTCAATGCTGCCTTCTCGGGGATGGCAGAGATGCAATGGGATGTGTTTTGTCTTCCTTGGCGACACTGAGCCACTACAGGAGGCTCCCCAATACTTTCCATCTGTGTCTTGAATATCCCCCAACAACATACCAAGGACGGGACCCTCTAATCAGCGTGTACCTTAGCATGACAGGCACTACCGTGACTCAGTCCCGTCGGGCTGGCCCATCACTGCCAGAGGCCACCTTGAGGGCAGCAACTCTACACTAGGTGAAGGACAAAGGGGAACCAGCTGAAGAAGGGCTGTACACATGGTGTGACATTAGCATATCCCAAGCAGAAAACTGCCGCTCACTCTGAACAAAGATGTTAATGAGCCCTGCACACAGAAATTACAATAGAACAATAGATACTTCATTAATTTTTTTTCTCCAGCTATATTAGCACTAAATGATTACAAAATTTTCAATAGCAGCACAAGGAAAGATGAAGAAGTAATCCCACATCCTTGGTACAGCCTCTGCAGGGATGCACACTGGCCTGTCTCCACACCATTCCCTGGTCTGGAAGCTGCCCGTCCACCCCGTGGGGCGGAAGTGCTCCTGGCCATACCACGGGACCTGCTACAGCCTGGATCTGCAATGGCCCCTGGAGGCCTATGTGTTAAGGGTGTGTCCCCCAGAACAGCACTTTAGGGAGGTTGCAGAACCTTCGAGAGTCTCATGGGGTCTCGTGGGAGGGCCACCGGTCACCCGGGCTGTACTCTTGAAGGGGAGAGCAGGAGCCCAGCCCCTTCCTCTTCTGCTGTTTTGCTTCCCAGTCATGAGATGAGCAGTTTTGCGCGGTCACAGGCTTCTGCCACTATGTGCTCCCTGGACGCAATGGGACCAATGGCACCAACCAACCATGGGCTGAAAACTCCAAAACTGTAAGCCCAAACAGACCCTTTCTCTGACAGTCTTTTTCTTTTTTTCATACCGGGGATCGAACTCAGGACCTTGTACTTGCAAGGCAGGTGGCGGAGCCACTGAGCTAAATCCCCAGCCCCAAAACTTTTCTCTGTGTAACTCCATTATCTCAGGTATTTATTATAGTGATAGAAAGCCAAGCAACCCACAGACCAAACCCCAGGTGTACTAGGATTTCCACTTCTTTTGTTTTTGCTTTCCATAACCTAAGGCCCAACTGTACCCCTTCCCTAAAATCCGACATCTCCGTGTCCTTACCAAAATCCTCCTTTCTTAGAAGCTGCTTCGAGTGAGTTTCTTAGAAATAAAAAGAGACTAACTAGTAAAGTCATATTTCAAAATAGAAATGCAATCAAAATTTCTTTAAAATAATGCCTATGTTTCAAAAATTTTAATTCATTATTTTTTTAAATTTGTCAGTGTTGCGGCCTTAGGATCATTATAATCTTCTCATGAAAAGGGCAATCAGAAAAAAAATAAATCCTGGCCATTCATTAGATATTATAAGGGGTAAGATGAGAATATATCTCAAGAAAGTGCCTGCTATGTTATGTTACTCCTGGATTTAAATTTTGTCTGCGGGCACAAAATCATGGAGCTGGAGTGTGTTTCAGAACTGGGTCCCAGGGAAGCCTGCTTCCATCCGTGGGCATTTCTCGGATGCTCTGTCACACTCACTGACTCATTCAGCAAGCATCTGAGCAACCCTCATGCTAGGTCTGAAGCACACAGGGAAAATCCTCTGCTTGAGGAGAATGGCGTCCGGAGGAGGACACAAGCCATACTGTCATGCTTTGGAAGTGGTGAGGTCCACTCGTTACTTAACAATTTATCTCATGTGCCCTTAAAGAAACTCCAGGGCTTGAGGGGGCACTGCGCATGTGGACCAGCGCTGAGGCACTTCATGGCTTGAAGCAAAGAAGAGCGGCCACTCTCATGCAAAGGATGACAACCGATCGTGACGGGTTAGAAAGCCCCATTCTGCAAGCACCACACAGACCAGCGCATCCTCCACTCAACTGCGAATCTGCAACCCAGGAAATACGCAACAGCCTCTCCCCCGCCCCGACTCCCACATTACAATGATGCACTGTTAAAAATGAGGTTCTTAGGTAGTAAACGAACATCTTAAGAGCTCGTAAAATCATAAACACTAGAATATAAAGTAAAGAGATAATGATACATGTCAGAAGATATTAAGAAGACGTGGCAATAAAAGGAATCTGTTCACAGAATGATTCTAAATACAAAATGGTCAGATTGATACTTAGAAGGTTGCTATTAATAGAAGTAATCTTAGAGAGGTTTCATTATGTAAATGGCTCATATGTCTGCCAGAAATGTACCCAGTAATAATTTGCATTTTTGCTGCAGCAGAAATTTCAAGGATGTATCTCTTTGGATTATGAGGGGCTCTTTCAAGCCATACTATACTTTTTTATAAGCATAACACAAAGGACCACCTATGCTCTTGGCTGAGGGTGGGAATAACTAATTAGGTACTTGTGTGTGCCCGACACTGTGCTGGCTGCTTTCTGTGTAGCAAGTCTTTGAAGCATGATTATTAACCACATAATATCCCCAAGAGAACAGGGACTTAGATCAACTTGCCCAGGGTCACACAGACCACAGATAGCAGAGGCTGGATTTAAACTCATGTCTCTCTGACTCCAAGTCCACTTTCCTTCTCCCTGCAGGATAAATACAATGATCCGAACCGTGGCATCCTGAATACAATGCTTCAGACTACATGGTGATATCGTGGTAGAAATGGGTCCAGAACAGATACTTTTGGCCACTCCTGTTGATAAATCTTATCTGCCTCCATTCAATGACATCTATATTTACCCCAAGTTTCTCGGACATTATTCTCACACACTGGTCAGCTCTGCAATATGGTGCACAGCACGAACGCAGGTATCATGGGTCTAAGTCCTCAGCTCTCCAGAGCCCCATCTGTCCGCATCCTAGTCCCCATCAGTGCCAACTCTGCTCAGAAGTCTCACTGGCCTTGTATCCCCTTTGAGAGTCAACTGGAGAGCCTCCTCACCACTCCTCCCTCAGGTCCTGGGTTTCGTGACCACATTTCCATTGGACTCTCTCTTCGGTCTCAGCAATGAAAGCCAGAATTCTGAGCTCCCAATGTGATTGCAAAGCTCACCCCTGGCCACAAACTAGCCGTAGAACAGCTAACCAATCACTGTTCTGTTTCTGACCCTCCCCCATTCTTCCCCCATAAAGCCTTTGAGAAATTAATTTTTCAGTTTGCTACTAAGAAATAACTAAAAACCAATCATCAGAAGGAGAAAGGAAGAGAACAGCTCAGAGATCATGCAGTCATGCTTGGAAATGAGCACCCATTTCACATCGGGGCGAGCTGGCTTAGAATCCGGGTGTGCTACTCTGCGCTAAGCCTTCTGTCGCCAGGCCTGTGTCCACAGCACCTGGAACGGGACAGCGTCCAGGTTGCCATGCTGGGGGGTGGGAGGAGGCTTTCATGAGGGATCTAAGCCCTGCTCCTCATGGGGCGCCTGTCTTTCCTCTCACTTTGGCTAATGGGGACAGGATTAGGTCCCCACCTCTATTGTTCCCCTCACTCCTGTCCCCCCGCAGAACTGCCAGCCCCTGGGCTGTGTCCACATGCTGGGGACAACCTGCTGGGGTGCCGGGGGAGGCAGAGTCTGTTTGCTCACCTAGGGGTGACCTTGCACAGTCTGTTCACTGCTGATAACACGACCGAGAGCTGTTAGGCGGCTTACAGGTGGCAACACATACAAGAGCTTGGTGAGAGAGCAAGCAAAGGCTAGGTCACACTATTATTTCCAGCAGATTGGAAAGTGAAAAGAAAATCCAGAACCTTTGCTCTCTAATCTTTTGTTTGTTTGTTTGTTGGCAAAACTGGGGATTGAACTCAAGGGCTTCACACTGAGCTACACTCCTAGCCCTTTTTTTATATTTTTATTTAAATATAAAATTTAAATTGGGCTTGAGCTTGCGATCCTCCTGCCTCAGCCTCCCGGCAGTACCTACACCAGCATGGCCTGCTGTCTAATGTTCTGATCTGAATTCGTGCAGGCAGAAATCCTGCCCATGAGACAGAACCACTTAAGCTTGGAGGGAGCCATGAAGACCAAGCGCAGCGAGCCCACATCTTGGAGACCTGCAGCTCATGGCGACAGGGGACCCCCACAGGGGCTGAGTTCACAGTGATCCAACAGGCAGGAGGGGCTCTAGGACAAAAAGGCAAATACCAGAAAACACGAGTTACCATACCAGCACTAGAGTTCACATACAGAAGCTAGAAAACAAGACAAAGCTAAGCCAAAATGAGGCTTAAAGGAAAAGAACATTTTAAAAAAGAAAATAGATGATAAAAGTAAATACAGTCGGCACTTGTTTTTAGAACCTTTTTTTTTTTGGAGACAGGGTCTCGCTATGCAGTTCAGACTGGCCTGGAACTCACCATGTGGCCCTGACTCGCCTCAAGCTCCTAGTGATCCTCCTGCCTCAGCCTCCAAGGGCGCCACCACACTCTGCTTTTAGAATCTATTAATAATAATATGCAGTCATCTTGTTATAAAGAAACATTGAAAAAGAGGCACATTAACTGGCTTACTTTGTAAGAGTCTCATTTAGTAGGTTTATAGATTTAGGGCACTGCCATAAAGCTTTTGCAAACAAGGAAGGTTATGAACAAAGTAATCTGTTAACTAATTAGTTAATTCAATACATAAGCCTGAAGAAACCTCTCCCAACGTTGTTTTTCTTTTCACTTTTGAAGGGATTCCTCATTTTACTATTTTTCATCAAGGACCCACAAACCCAGGTCTTCCCAGTTGGCTTCTGGCTCTTGTCTAAGTTTAAATCCCCTCAACTGTGCTGGCCACGTGCAGCTGGAAGGGAGCCATCACTCCGCAAACACGTGTTTACCGTCTCTCTTCGGTGAGGCACCTGCCAGGCACGGCAGCAAGGGAAAGGCAGCTGCCCCATGCTGGTTGTGGGTGGGGCAGAATATGTCCTGCTGCAAGTGACTGTAGACCCAAGCCTCAGAGCTAATTAGTAGGAAGGGAAGTAGAGATGGTGACAGCTCCATGAGAAGGTGTGAAGCTCGTGTCACTGAGTAGAGGCAACCCAAAGAGAAATCTCCTCAGGGTGGGACATTTTTGCTTGCTGTGCAGACTAACACCTTTCTGCTGGAAATATGTCTTTACACTCTCCTGAGATTCTGTAAGGTGTTGCCCTGCTACTAATTACAGCAATGCCTGCACTAAAGCTAACAAAGGACCTCTCTACTCACTCCACTCCGATCACCTTGCTGCCATCACATGGAGGGACCATTCTGCTCCAACTATGCAAACCTGTTAGTTGTCAGGCGTATTTATGCTTAATCCTCACAAGCCAATTAGCTCCTGCCTGAAATGCCCTTTGGTCCTCTCCCCACAGTGTTGACTCTTATAAAACTGTTTAAACTACTTTCTCCCAGAATCCCATCTAAACTTACCCCACCTAGCTCGGGCATCTGCACAATCAACAGATTAGCGCTTACTTAACACTAATTTGGATTTCTCAAAAGTACAAGAGTTAGTCCTATGCCCGCCATGTTTGTAAGCAAAAGCCAAGTTATTTCTCCTTCCTGGGACTTGGTTTCTTCATTTGAACAAGGGAAGATAATAAAAATCATGAGAATCAGACATTTGTTTTCCGTGCATATGTGTGCGACACATTCAGTGGACATAAGGCGTTCGGCACGGTACTTGAGTACACAGCAAACACTCAGACAATATCTACTGCTTTTGATACCATCAGCAGCAACACTAGCATCCCATCACCTACGCTTACATGTGCACTGGATTATTAGACTCTGCAGCGATGGGGCAATTCTTATACACTGCTCAGAAACTATGGATTGATAGAAGCTCCATGAGAAGTAACTAAACAGTCCAGGAGCAAGCAACCTAGCAAGGGCTCAGACTGAAGGCTGAACCTATGCTGCTTATTGCAAAAGCTCACTCAGAGGTCTGAGCCCAGGCAAAACAAAAACCCTTGGATTCTTTAGGGGGGACAGTGGTGAGGCACATAAATATTTCTGCATCTGGAGAGAAATTCTTTCAACCAGACTTCAGAATGAGAAAGAGCATCTATGGCACCCATGGCATCCAAAAACCCTGGAGATAAGAGCAGAGGAGGAGTGAGGAGGGGAAGGTGGAGAGGTAGGAGAGCCGCCGGCTAAGCCCACTGGGCCAGGGAAAGAAAGACAAGGAGCCTGCTCCCTGTTAGGGAAAGATGGCTCCTTTCGAGGTGTTTCAAGGTGCAAGCCAGTTGTCCTGGGGCTCAAGCCTAACCTTTCCCACAAAGGTCGCTTGCCCACGGAGACTGGACCCCAAAATTCACCCAGGGGCTGTCCCCAGCTCTAGGCCCTGCCTGTGTCACTGCCTCCCCACCCGCTGTGCTCCTCCGTCCTTCTCCAGCTCACCTCCCACGTGACGCACAGAACATCACCTCCAAGGATTGAGGAGCCTTCCTCTTAGAGGAGAGGAAACTGAGATGCCAGGGGTATCTGGAATGACGTTCCCAAGGTCACACAATTAGTGGCACAGCGAGAACTGAAACCTAGATTGTGTGACCACCACCTGCCTCCCCAAACAATCGCATTTCCAATTCTGCATCATCCTGCCTGCTTGCTTCTCTCCTTTCGCAGCCCTTCCTGCAGCTGCTAAGTCATGAACATGAGTGCTGTTGTCCAGCAGAGACCACTGGGACAGGTTTGCCCGGCTGGACAAAATATGTGGTCATTCTCCACTTCAGAGTCGCCCTGTTCTGCATCATGCATGGGGACCTGCTGCCCACGCACGGCTGTTACACCCTTTCCAGCCTGTGCCATCACACCCCTGAGGATGACTGACAAGCATGAAATGTAAATGGTTAATAAAGGGTACCGTGAATTAACTTAAAGCCCTTTTTAAAAATAAATAAATAAATAAATAGATAAATACCTAATTTTTTGAAAAATGTGTTATATTTTCTTGGGTTTTTTTTTTTCTTTCCAAGTACTAGCAATGGTGTTTCTGTAGGAAATATCTTGGCTTATATACCAGGTACATTAAAAAAAAAATAACCCAAAGTAAATTAGCTTTTACACCAGACAACAAAAAGTGAACAAAAAAAGGAACTTTGAAAAAAGGAGGAAAAACTAATTCAGCATACTAGAAATCAACAGCTGTTTCTCAAATCAGAGTCACCTGTAACAAGTGAGCTCTTAGCCGGGAAAATTACCTTAAAATAACCATGCTGAGCTAGGAGAAGTACCTCACAAAACAGCGATTAAATTAATTTTTCTTAAGGTGGCTTTGGGGCAATACAGGAAGCCGCAGAGTTCAATTTTACTAACTCCTAAGCAAGTGTTTCTGATGTACTGTACAATAGTCTAGGCAAACGGGAAGACCGGTTGGAGGATTCCCAGGAATATCTGAATCACAATCGTGACTCATTAGTTTGGAAAATGTAGGACACAGTCAATATCGGAGAAACATGATACTATTATTTGTTAAAGGTCCAAGATTCACATTTCCTTGTACACTACTGGAGGAGGTAGACTCCACACAGCCCTTTCATTTTCTGATTCTGCAGGCTGGCATATTTTTCTTTTTAAGTTTCACATACTAGTATGGAAGAGAAATGAATATATTTAATTAACATATGCATAGGCACAGCTTATACATATTCATCCTCAGGAGTGGATTCAGTGTATGGAGCCTGAAGCTTATGGAGTTAGGATAAGAATGGGGGGGTGAGTATGGGGGAAGGGTAGGTCTTGACCCCCCCCAAAAAGAGAGAGAGAATTTACAAAAATAACAACCTAAAATTAGGCATAGGGTCATGGACATGACTTGTCCAAGTGAGAGACTCTGAAGCATCACCAGCTTCAACATCAATCTTCCCGGGCTCTGGCACATGCGCAGGCTGCACACATCGCAAGAGTGGGCACACCTGCAAATGGACAAAATCTACCTATTTCATTGCTGTTCTCTACAACAGTAAGTGTGCACCGTAAATACTTCAGCACACATTTCTGCCGCTCCAGTGGCTAAACAGAAATGTTTACATGGAGCTGTTACACGACCTCCAGTACGCGGCTTTATTACTTGCCAGCAAAACTGCAGTCCACTGTTCATAGTGCAGCAAGCTCTAGTTCCTGGAAATCTAGCTGTGGGTTCCTAAGAGAGGACCCGGACTAGCACCACAGTGCAGCTGAAGTCAGGGGATATGAGGTGGTGGGAAGGGGCAGTGCTGAATGGTTTGGTCAAAGTGGAGGAAAAGGCCTTTGACAACCAGTGTCACTTTGCCTGTGTGCTGCACCTGGAATCCCACCCAGGAAGAGCGCGCCACTACATCCTACTTGTGATGGTTATAATGGCAGAAAAAAGAAAAAGCAAACCTCTAAGCTTCTCAACTACAAATCAGTCTGTACCATCTTTTAACCAGAAGAAAGTGACGTATGTTAAAGATTCAAAAATCACAAGCTTCTGTGATTTAAGGCCAATCTTTGCCTTTGTACTGAAAAGTCATTACTGTCCCATTAACTTGCAGGAAGTAGATTAGACCTTTCTGGGCTTTCTTAGGGCTTCTGCAGCTCCACGGTGCTGGAGAAGCATAGCTTAAACCAGCAGCAGCAACTGCTATCACAGAAATCTGAAAATAACACATTCACTCTGCCACGCCAACTCACTACTTTTAATTGTGGCTCATTAAAGATGTAAATAGAAGAAGAATTATGTTCACCTCTACTACCAGTTCCACTGCTGCAGTGAAATTACAATGCTTCTGCATCTATGCAGAAAGGAATACTTCTGCTTTGAATAATATCACTACAAGTGGAGGGGGATGATTCACCAATTTTCCAACTGTAGGCATCACATGTTGCTGCCTGGGGGTGGGCAGAGGCAGGTGGACAGAAAGATTAATTTTAAAATGAACAGAAAGAGGAGTAAATTCATGTCCTTTGAAAAATGGTATTTAAAACATTCAAAACTCTCTAGCAGGGATTAGAGAAATGCAAACCTGCCTGCAGAAGTTCTGCAAAGAATTCAGGCCAGACAGGGGTTAAAATCAAAGCAAGGAGAAATCAACTCCAAAGAGGAACACGAAACTACATTCTTGCATTTGGCAAATGTCAGTTTTCTCAGTTGTAAACAAGAAAAAATATGACCGTGTCTTTTCTTTACCTACTTCTAATAGACACCAGTTTCTTAAATTAGAACGAGAATCATACCTTGCTAATAATTGTTGATACCATAAAGTCTTGATAACAAATGCTTTACATAAGAAAAGTTTATTGAAATGCTATATTAAAAATTAAGAGCCAGAAACAAAAGGACAAATATTTTATGACTCCAAGTAGTATCTAAACCAGGCCAATTCATAGAGTCAGAGGCCACCAGGGGCTGGGGAAGGACAGTAGGGAGATAATGTTCAGTGATGCAGAGCTCCTGTCTGGGAGGAGGAGACTCTCTAGAAATGGATAGGGCATTATGGTTGTAGAACACTGGAATACCCATAATGCCGCTCAACTGTACATTTTTTTTTTTTTGGTCCCGGGGATCGAACTCAGGACCTTTCGCTTTCAAGGCAGGCAGCAGAACCACTGAGCTAAATCCCCAGCCCCTCAACTGTTCATTTTTAAAATGGTTTAAATGGTAAATTTTATGACATTTGTACATTGTTGGCCTTCGATACTCATAGGTGCTAGATCCACAAATTCAACCACCAGTACGTAGATAATACCCAGAAAAACATTTGTAAACGTAGTGAACATGTTCAGTTGCTTTCTTGTCATTATTTCCTAAATGATACAGGATAACAACTATTCACATACCACTGATATGTTGTTAGGTATTATAAGTAATGTAGAGATGAATTTAAATATGTAGCAGGATATACATAGGTTCTATGGAAATACTACACTGTGTTATATAAGAGACTTGAGGTCTATATATTATGGTACATCAGAGGGCTCCTGGAACAGATTTCCTTTGGATACCAAGGGATGAAGCATACATACATATGAGCTATGACCAAAAATACAGTGAATGTTTAAATTTAAAAAATATATTATAGCAAAAGACACACTGCCATGAATCGCCCTCTCTTCAAATACACTTATCTCATCGTTCTTGCTACTTTCTGAAGCAGTTCTGGAGTCCTCTTTCCTGAATGTCTTTAGCTGTGCTGTCATGGCTGCCTTGATGTCTTGAATTGATTGAAAATGAAATTCATCTAGATCTGATGAATAAGGTAGACGAACACACACTGTGATGTTTTCGACAGAATCTGCCATAAATGCAAACCGTAAACTGCTTGAGAAAGTGGCAAGAACAGTGTGATAAGTATGTTCCAAGGGAGGAGAAGTATTCTGAAGGGGATTAATGGCAATGCCCCTTTTATTGTAATAATTCTTTTTATTTAAACATTCACTGTATTTATTGATCAAACTTCATACTAACCCCCATACGTAAACACACATATGTAAAGTTTCAAACTAAGGATGTTTTCAAAGTGAGGTATCTGGCCGGCATCTGCGTCCCTGGGACAGAGTGTTGTTAGCTCCCGGATTCTCTCAAGAGACCGAAGGAGCTGTCAGCAAGGGAAGGGATGGGACTAATGCCACTGCTCATCAAGGCAGGAGAGGTGACCATGTCCATCCTTGCCAAATGGGCACAGCTGCAGGTGAGCTAAGGCCCTGAAAATCGACACCAGTGTGGGAGCCAAGGATCTTGCCTCCTGATTTAAATGCATTAAGCTGATTTAGTACCTTAGAGAATCTTCCAGAAGACCGATATCATGGAGTACCACCCTAACTTTGTCAAGTTAGTAAACACAGATTTGGGTTGAGTTTACATAATATATGCTTGTGACTTCGCTGGCCATGACCCCTAACAACTGAAATTGAACTTCCTCTTTCACGAAATGTGATTCCAAATTTCAGGCAGCCTTTGGAGGCAGTCGCTGCTCTGCCTGGTGCTGTGTGTCTTTTAGTACTGTAATAAATTTGGGTTCAATCAGATGGAAGAAGCAAAGTGCTTGCCTTAAATATCTAAGATTCCTGCTATGTACTCACTTCTGAATTCTATTTACTGTGAAGGGCATTTACTTTGCAGGCTCTCCCAGCACAGGACACTGGGCTTATACGAGTGGCTAATTTGATGGGCTCCCACAAATGGCAACCTGCCAGCAGTGTCATTTAGAGGAACATTGGTCCTAAGGACAGCTGAAAACAATTTCTTTCCCATCAACCTCTGCAAAGCAGATTAGGTCCTTGCGGGGCTTTAGCTTTCTTGAAAGCAACAGGGTGCTCGTGTAACAAAGTGGACTTAAACCAGTAGAAGAAAAGACCCCAGAGGTCGGGAAATAGCAGTCTCTTAATACAGGCAAGGGGTGAGGGCAGAACACAGGTTGAGAGGTCAGGGGTGGGATCTTATCCTGCCCCACTACAGGCATGGAGTACATACTGTCCCAATGCTCCTGTCCAACAGACTCTCTATCAGATGTCTTGTGAGGATCAAAGGAAATGAATCATGCATAAAGAAAAACAGCCATAATAAATTAATTAGTTTAATTTCCCTTCAAAAAGGAAAATATACAAAGAGTTATTTCCCAAGTTTTGTTGAGGAAGCTTTAAAACCAGACTCTACCAGGACTCGTGGGGTATTATCCACCAACCTGACAGTCCAGAAACACTTTCTTTGGAGAACCCGGGATGGTCTTGGATGTGTCTCCAAGTATCGGGAACTTAGATTTTAACGAAGCAGGTAAGTAAGTCACTGGTAGGTCTGATTATGACCTTCTCCCATTCCAAAACCTTCAAAGGTTTCTACCACTGAAAAAAAAAATCCCAACCCTTAGCATGAGACTAACTCAATTTTCTTGCCTGGAAAATGGGGATAGCTATGTGGCAAGGATTTGTGATCAGAGCTAATTTATGTAAAGCACCAACCACAGTCTGGTGCACACAGCAGAAGCCACTCAATTCCCAGTTCACATCAACTGTTATCCTCAGGACAGCAGGGCCTCGGTATCTGTGGGTTCCACATTCAAAGTTTCCACCCATAAGACGTTATAAAATGCTTGGGGAAAAGACCTGCACATGTCTCAACATATACAGACTTTTTTCCTTGTTATTATTCCCCACACAATACAGTGTAACTATTTACGTATTTTTTTGGTACCGGGGATCGAACTGAGGACCTTGTGCTTGCCAGGTAGGTGTGGTGCCACTGAGCTACATGCCCGGCCCTATTAACATTTTATTAGGTACACAAGCAATGTAAAGCTGATTTGAAGGATGCAGCAGGATGCACAGGTTCTATGCAAATGCTATGCTGCTTTACACAGGGAACAGGAGGGCTGCCAGATCCCGGAGGAGGGAGACCCTGGACTGAATCCACTGAAGACACCAGGGGACGATTAGATCACATGATTAACCCATCTTCCCTCCAAGTTTCTCATGATTCCACTTCACACATCTTACACCGGCCCCAAACTGGTCCACAGCTGTCCTCAAAAGTCCCCACCCTCTCTGTTCTCCCGCGTTTGGGTCCACCTTCCTATGCAGAACACCTTACAGCTGTTGCTGGGGGAACCCAGGCCATTCCTCAAGGTCTGGTGCATGCTTCCTACAAACCTGCACCACACCCTCACCAGACTAGGCCTCTCGCTCCGTGCTGTGCCTTTAGTATTCCTGTCTCCCCTAACTCAGCTCACCTACGGTTTCTCCTTCCTGCACTGAGGACAAATGCATAACCTGAGTCTGAAGAAAGGCACTCAGAACAAAATCGATGCTGGAAACTTGGCATGGTGCTACACTCTGGGAGGCTGAGGCAGGAGAATTCCAAGTTAGGAGCCCAGCCCAGGCAACTTAATGACTTAAGAGAGACCCTGTCTCAAAATAAAAACTTAAAATAAAATAAAAATGGCTGCAAGAGTTGCTCAGTGCTAAGGGTTGGGGGTTTGATCCCAGCACCACAATCAATTAGTAGATAAGTAAATGAATCCTGGAAACTTTTGTATTGTGAATGGAATAATTAGCTGAATACCAGGAAACGATACATAAAAACGACGAACGTTTTTGGAACACCTCTGTGTAGATTTGTTCGTGTAATTTTACAACAGCTCTAGTGGGTGCTGTCTTACTTTTTCCCATTTCCAGGGTAGAAAAACTGAGACGTATAGTGATTAAATAACACACTCCATATTTGTCCTCAAATTCTGGAAGCTTGCTTCAAGAACCTATGCTCCTAAACTCAACATTACATTGGCACCCAACACATTAACAACAGTATACTTATGTACCACTTTAAAAATGCTATGGTGGCTATAATTGGTTTCTCAGAGCTGGATTTTAAAACTTTGGGGTCAGGGGATTGGGTATATGGCATGGTGATTATAGCTAATAATACGGTAGTGCATACCTGAAATTGATTAAGAGGTAGATCTTGAATCTACCATCACCACCACCACCATCAAAAAAAAAAAAAAAAGCTAAGTATGTAAGGGATGAGTATGTTAACCAACTTGATCGTGGTAAACAATCCCCAAGACATAGGTATATAAAAGCATCACATCGTACACCTTAAATATATACAATTTTATTTGTCAACTATACCTCAGTAAAGCAGGAAAATTAAACAAAAGTCTGGGATTTATCAAGGTAGTCTGTTCTGAATACAGATCCTTAACATTTCAAGAATAGTTCATTTCTTTCTCATACCCCTCCTAACTGAAGCTTCTATTACTCACACTTTGGCAGGGGGCTGGGGATGAAATGCAGGGCCTTGCACATGCTCAGCACGCTCTGCCACCGAGTTATACGCCCAGCTCCACTCCCAGACACGTCTGCCTGTGCTAACCAACACCAGACATCCTCACACCACAGCTACAACATCGCCACATGGGCCATGCAGACAATCTGTGGAGGGCAGTTGAAGATAAGCGCCTGCTATACTGGGAACAGCTGAAGCTGTAATGAAACCCGCAGTGGTCTGCTGCCTTCCTGAGTTCTTGTCACTGGCACTTAGGATGCTTCCTAGCTCACAAAAGAGCAGTACAGCAGTCAGTATGTCCTGGTAAGTAATCAGCACAGGCACCCGGAAGAGGGCAAGGCCCACAGACAGTGTACCAGATGGTAACTAGCGTCATTCACCTCGGCCATGGTGCATTTCCCTATTCATCTTCCACACAGCTGAAGGGTCAGATTTGTCACTGAACTCAATGCTCAGGACGGAAAAGTGAGGAATTTAGTGAAGGGCCTTTACTATGCAAAATAAACAAGGATCGACTTCCATGAAATGCTGAAAAGTGGTGTGGCATTTCATGTTTTCAAGTCAGCAGCCAATCAACAAGGGTTGCAGGCTAATTTCTCAATTAAGGCAATGAGAATTCAACTACTGTCATGATTTTATAGGCAACAAAATTAAAGGGTGGATAAGGATGTTATGCAAAAGAAGGTGGCAAATCTCCAACTGAAATTCTGTATTCAGCTTACTGATGCTAACTAAAGCACTAATAGGAAAAACTATATTATATGTGTACTTATATATTTTATTAGATAATATAAAACACTATATAGTATTAAAAAAAATTTCCCCTAATAGTAAAATATTATTTGAAAAGGTGTAGACCATGCCTCAGATACTGAGCTCCGTAGAAACTATTTCAAATCCTCACTGACAGTTGCACACAATGATGTTTCATTTAATGGCTTTTTTTTTTGGTACTGGGGATTGAACTTGGGTCCTTGCACTTGTGAGACAGGCGATAGAGCCACTGGGCTAAATCCCTGGCCCACTTAATAGCATCTTTAACATGTGATATTTTAAAACATCCAACTCTTCCCTTTGAAAAGGAACATGTGAAGAACCAAAATTAATTTTGGAGATGACTTTTCATTTATTTAAGCCAAATTTTTTTGTCTCTTCTGATATTTTAGCCAAATAGAATTCTTAGAAATAGAAAAAAAAGCATATTCCTAGAGCAGAATAGCCTTTCAGAATCGAAAATGTTACATCAATCCTTTAATGTTACCCAGTCTTGACTTTTTAAATTCCCTTAAGGAAAAAATAAATCCCATATTCACATAATGTTGCCAGCACCACATGTGTCACTAATTTGGATTTCTGATTTGGCCGATATGATTATGCATGCCATAAAACAGCTAAAAAAGCAATTTCTAGTTAGCTTCACAAATCTGGCTATAGAGAAACTGAAGTGATGTTCAAGTTTTCTAATGCTAAAGGTTTCCTCGGGTAGTTTAGCTTAAATGACATGATTCTGAATCCAACTACTTTCATAAAAGTTCTTTGGCCAGAAGGATTCACTATAATTTTTATGAAATACGAATTAGCAGTGAGCTTATCAAAAACGTGTAATGCCTTAGCTTGAAAGATTATTTGTACGTTTCTTCTTATGTCCTATAAATATCTGTTAAGCTATATTATATTCAGGAATGACCTTAATACTGAAAGTAGGAGGCTTAAAATACTCCAGTCTCTAACTTCTCTCACAGAGACAGTACGTGCATAACCAAAGAAGTGTAGTATAATAGTGGTAATGCAGGAAGAGGGGCTATTTCAATTAGGGCTCAATGAACTGAGTAGGAGTTCACTGGGTACAGAAACAGAATTATACACAGAAGACCCAAAATGAGGAAATGCGTAGTCATTAAATTATGTATTTGGAAAGCAAAGAAAGACAGTGTGGAGAAATGAGATGGCTGGGAGTCTAGAAGAGATGAGTTTAAATGATAAGCTGATAATTACTGCACACTCAGGGATCCTGAAGACTGTGCAATGAAGTCCACATTTTATTTTATGTGGAATATAAAGCTCACGAAATCTTTTTTAAAATGTTTATTTTATTTGTACATGGTTGCACCACATGGTGTTTCCATTCATCTTAGGGAGTGAGACATGTACTCAATATATTTTAATTCTTTTTATTCCCCTTCTTCTCCCCTACCCACCTCCTTCCCTTCGTTTCTAGATCCCTTTCCCCCATTTTCATTATTATTGTTTTTCAGAGTTCGTGTTTGTGACATACAGTGATTGCATTCATTGTGGAGAGCTGGTACATGTCCATGACACATCTTAAATCTATCTCCCCTTCCCCTCACCCCTAGCCCCTGTCCCTCCCATTTGCAAAAGATCTATCTCCTTGTTTCTTTTGATCAGTCTTTTGCTATTTATTTGTACTTTGGGTAACTCAAATGAGGGAACCCATATGGTATTGAAGCTTGTGTGTCTGATTTATTTCACTTAACATTATGTTTTCACGGTGTATCCATTTTCCTACAAGTGTCTTGGATTTAGCCTTCCTTAAAATGGAGTAGTATTCCATTGGGTATAGTACATCTTTATGCATTCATCTGCTGATGGACATAGAAGTATGCTGCTACGAACACTGGTGTGCATGTACTGCTGGAAGACTATGTCTTTAGCTCTTTTGGGAAGACAAAACCCTTCTAAATTTTCCTTTCACCTCACCATATTCATTCATCACTAGGGAAAAATATCAATTTTTTTTAAAGCAAAACACAAACCATGCTAATACTAAACACAACTTCATTTTTATGTTATTTGCTTCCGGTTTTTGTTGACTGGCATACACTTTTGTTATGTCTCTGTATCTATCAATGTATACATGCCATTTTGAAGTATGAATTTTATATGTAATATTAGATTACAAACTCTTTGCCATACTTTCATATGCTCCCAAGGGTTTTTAAGTGTAACAGTAATTAAATCAGGCCCTTTCTTTCAGAATGAATGGAATTCAGGAAGAAAAGACTTAAGGCAAGAATAAATACTCTTCTGGAAACCACCGCAATACCCCAGGCAAGGGAGGCGGAGACTGGAAACACCATAGGGACCAGGGAATGGAGCGGAGTGGGTGGACAGCAAGATATTCAAGAAGCAAAACTCCAGCATGGTCAAGGTGTGAAGTTTAGGAGGTGCAGAAGGTGCCTGGCATCAAGGGATGGTGCCAGCTCGCAATCCTGTTTCTCCAAACAAGGAGCCCATCAAGGGAGGCAGGATGATTTCAGGATTAGATTTAGAGCCAAGTTAAGGGTACCTTTATGACTTCCAATTTCAGTCATCGGGGAGGAGGCTGGAAGTAACTGAGTCCAGCCTCTGAAGAGATAAAAATTTTACCCAGGAGTGCAGAGTCCAAAACGCCAAGGAGGTGATGCCCTGGGGAGAGCATGCACAGTAACAAACTCCAGGCCCTGCTTTCCCCTTTCGCTCCAACCTCGAGCACATTCGTTGGTTTGATTTCTTTGGATCCACAGCAAAAACTTCCCCTCACAGCTCTCAGTTGCCACCAAGGAAGGGGACCTACCATGTGAGTGAACATCTGCTTTACTGGTGCCCACTGTAAGAAAATCCACTGCATTTCCTGACCTGGTGTGGTTTCGTTCACAACTCGGCCAAACCACACAGCTGCTCTGAAAGCCTGCTGCAGTCATTAGCCTGTGATAGCATCAGCGAGAAGAGTGGGTTCTGACACACGTGACAGGAGGCATTTTTGGTACTGCTTCGTGGAACACTAGCTTAGGCATTCGCGGAACCAATGCCTCCAACCCAAAGCTTCAGGACCTTTCTAAAGATTACAGAGGGCACAGGGCAGAATGGCTCTTTTCCACTTTTCCTCCCCCTTCCCAAAGCACTGCCTAGAATTTAGGTGGTGGTTTGGAATTCATGCCAACCTCACGGATACCTCATGTTAAACGATGCAAGTGACACAGTTTCTAACTGGACAAACGCTCTTTGAAGCCCACTTTTCCTTTCCTACTTAAATACAGACTCTTAGAAGAAAATATTCCATGGACCACTAAGTACCTCCAAATCAGAAATGCCAACATCTGATATTTAGAAGAAAAAAAAATTCTGCACTTTCCAATTTCTTTAATTTTGTCCTTGGTTATTTCTCTACCTGACAGTCTCAAAGACTCAAAGGCTCCCAGGTGCGTAGGCAAACAATTGCACACTTCTCTTCTATAGCTGACAACCTGTGTGCTTCTCTCCTGCAAGAGAAAAAAACCTTCGCCTGGCACATACACCAAAGAAAGGGGAAATACAGAGGAAAATCTAGCCAGGCCTCCACAAAGCACATGTTCAAAAGCCCCTTGAGACCCTAATGCTAGGTGAAATAAATCAGACACAGAAAGTTAAATATCACGTGGTTGCTCTTACATGAGAAATGCAAACTATAACTAAAGAGTAAAATAAAGGACAGATGGTAGGAAACAGGGAGGCAGACTTTGGAGATGCAGAAGGGGACTAGGGAAAGGAGGAAGAGGGACAGAGAGGGAGGGGATAAAGATAAAAAATGATCAAGCTTTACATGTGCCAGCTCCCCTAAACAAATGCAAGTATCACATATCACAAACATACACAAATAAATTAATAAAATTAAAATTCTCACCTGCCCTTGTTGCTTTGAAAACATGTGCTTTTGCTCCTTCACTTAGCTGAAATGAGGAGAATCTGCTCTGTTATATCCATCTTTTCCCCTTTCCCAAACTCCTGGAGTTAAACTTGAATGGAGGGCTAGGGGCTGGGGTGTCACACTGTGGCAGAGGTGGTAGATCTCCATACACCAGGCTCTGGGGCTGAACCCCAGCACAAGGGAAAACAAGAGATCTGGGAGAAGATCCTTTCCCAACATTGTGTTCGTGTCTGTTCACACAAACTGACCTCAGGGTTGGTACAACTTCTCCAAATAAAACTGTGACTAGGACTGGGGATTTAGCTCAGTGGATCTGCCACTTGCCTTGCAAGCGCAAGGACCTGAGTTTGATCCCCGGTACCAAAAAAACAAAAACAAACAAACAACTGTGCCTAAGTAATAATCAAAGAGAAAAAAAAGGTAGCAAAACTTTTTAAATGCATTTGGTGGCTGTGATATTTGTAATCTCTATCTATATTTATATCCGGCCTCTGTTTCCATTTCCTGGCGCACAACTCCTAAAACACTTAGAACCCCTTAAGGGTTAAAGGCTTTTCTCTGGTATGCTAATGAGCTGACTGAGGACTGAGCCACCCCAGGCTTCAGGAGGGAGGAGTGAGCACTGGAAAGACCAAGGCCTGATTAGAAGGCTGGGGCTCTCAGTCCACTCCCCAACCTCGGAGGAAGTTAGAGGGGCTGAAGCCTGAGTTGGTCAACAATAGCCAATGATGTTTTCATTTATGCCTATGGAATGAAGCCTCCAGAGGAAGCTCAAGGAGCCGAGTTTGGAGGGCTTCTGGATAGCTGAAGACATGGACATTCCAGAAGGGTGGAGCCCTGGAGAGGCCTGGGAAGCACTGCACCCCTTCTTGTCCACCTTACCCCATGCCTCTCTCCACCTGGCCATTCATGTGCATCCTTGGCAGTGTCCTTTATATCACGCCAGTGCAAAGCGTCTGCCTGCATCCTGGGAGCCACTCTAGAAAATTCACTCAACCCCAGGGAAGAGTTAGGGGAGCCCTCATGGGTAGCTGGTTGGTCAGAAGCACAGCAAAACAACAGGGAGCTTGATCTTGGCCTCAGAGTGGAGGGCGGTTGTGGCACTGAGCCCTCCACCTGTGGCATCTGACACTACCTCTAGGTAGACAGTGTCAGCACTGAATTGAGTTGGAGGACACGCAGCTGCTTTGCTTGGTCTGTGGGGGGAAATCCCCACTCATCAGCTCACAGAAGTGTTCTATACTGTGGGAGACAGGAGATGAAACTGAGTTTGCCTTTTCCTATACCCATCAGATAGTGGTTATCTGAACAGGTAATCCATGCCTCGATATCCCCATGGTTTTCTTACAGGCTGGCTAAGCTTCTATAAGCTCTGCTGTTTGCTTCCCGGCTTGAACTGTCAAATCCATCAGGAGGGCTGGACCCAGCAGCAATGCCCTGAAAACCTCTTCTGGATCATCCGAGGTCACACCTGCCCTCGCTGGAGCGAGAGAAGGGAGGCGTCACGTGTCACCAGTGCAGACTGTTAACATCAGATTCCATTCCCACACCTGCCACTGCCGCTGGGGCACTTGGATGTGTGTCCACTGCTGCCTGACTTTATCCCTTTCAGCAACAGGACCACTCTCCCGCCACGAGGAATGACAACCTGCAAGTCCTAACAGCTAAAAGAAATGCCACTCAGAATAACCTGCCATGGGCAGCAGGTGTGGCTTGGGGAGCGAAGGAGGAAGCTGGAGTTGGCCACAGCCCTGTGCATCCTCAGATCTTTGTCCCACCCTGTGGCCCTGGTCCAGCTCCCTGGGGGTGACATGTCCCCCACCAGCCCTCATCAGGTGCTACTGCCATTGCAAGGGACTGATCAGTGGTTGAGGAGAAAGAGACATGAAAAGAAAGTTTCTCAAAGAGCCTCTGACCTGGGGGAACACTTTACGCATGTAGACAAAACCAGGTTCCTAAAAGTTCAAAGATTATGCTGACTTCACATCCCAAAAAGCCTAGACAATCAAAGAGTGAATGAAACTCCTTTGGTTTTGACTTTGCTTAGATCAGCAAGCAACTGTTTCCTGGGCATTTACCATGTGCACAGCCCTGGATCTTTTGCTGGAGGTGTGAAGGCAGAGGATACAGAATTAGCCTCAGTAGGTTGTTCTCAAACCTCAGTGTGCAAAGGCGTTACCTGGAGTGAGTTTCCTAGCTCTCCTTCCCCAGCAGTTCCAGTTCATCAAGCCTGCTGCGGCTGAATCTGCAACTTTAAGAAACACACCACAGCCAGGTGACTGAGAAGCAGCAGGTACTAGGACTACTGGACCACCCTTGAGGAGCACTGGTCTGTGACCTGGTTCCTCTCCTGAAGCAGTTTGCAACCGAGATGGGGTGATGGCAAATACCCACACAGCAATGCACAGCAATAGCTTTTCTATGAAGCAGCTGCTACAGATGTTCACAAAGAGGAAGCAGTAAGTAAAGTCCCGGAGGATTCAGGGAAGCCTGGGAATGAGGGTCAGGCAGGACTTAGATGCAGACAGCAACTGTCTTCACAAATCTCCTGATTCAACGAGAGAAGGCGACCACAGCACGGCCTAAGTGAGGATGGAGACAAGTGTTAGAAGACCACCGCCAAACAGGCGAAGAGGCCTCCTATGTCCGCCGTGGGGAGGACACACTTGCTGGCAGAATCATGAAGCTGGCATTTCCAGATAACACCGCGTCTGCATTTTCGCTCTGCCGCATTCATGTGGTTTCCTGCACTTCATAATTTAACATTTCTAAGAGAGAAAAAATGCTGTTTTGAAACCCAAATAATGCACCACTCTGAGGCAGACAGCCAGCTGCTAACAAGAGTGACATCCGAGCATCATTTAAAGTGTTGCTCACAGCTCTGCTTCAGAAAGGAGATGTTTGGTAAGAACGAAAAATAATAAATTGTGCTCAATGTAAAACAAAATACGGGGCTTCACGGGGTAGGGGGCTGTGACAGCAACCGCAGGGAAAGGCAGAGTTAGGTGCTCCTTGGAAAGAGAAGGACAATAATTCAAAAGAATCCCAGGATATTGATGTGAATATAATATTTGGAACAGATAGTGCCTAATTTTTCAATGTTGCAGGGGAATGAATTATTAACCACAAACTCTGAAAGTCCTGCTTTCCCAAGATGGATGCAGTGGGGAGAAGGGACCCACAGGCAGGCCCACTGCGCACCCGGGCTAGTGCAGTGGGCCGTCTGCAAAGGGTGACGCACCAAGCTAACCCCATCAACGCCGGGCAGAAATGAGAGGGCATCATTATTTAATTAATTTCACTACAGGGCACTGAATTTTAAATGTGCAAGACGACCTGGAGATCCCTGAGATATGCATTGTTCTTTCCTTCCTTCCTTTCTTTCTGTATTGGGTATTGAACCCAGGGCTTTTGCACGGAGCTATATCCCCAGCCCTTTTTTTAAATTTTGTTTTTATTTTAAGACACAGTCTCACTAAGTTGCTAAGTAGCTCAGGCTGGGCTCAACTTTGCAATCCTCCTGCCTCATCCTCCCAAAGATTACAATTGTGTGCCACCACGCCTGGCTATGTATTTGCATTTTTTCAGGTGAGTCATTCCAGCATAAGTTCTCCAAGGTCACCAAGATAGGCAAGAATGAACCGGGTTCCACTGAAGGGCTCACTTTCCAGAAAATATCAGGGATGAAGCTGATAAAATGTTCCTGTGAGTCCACATTACTTGGGTGTATATTTTGTAATTTTTAAAACATTTATAGTTTGGAGTGTTTGAGTTCTAATCCCTAGATCAAGACTGTCACTTGGAGAATCATGTTTACTTAGAAATTCCTTAGAATAAACCAGGTGTGGTACCACATGCCTATAATCCCAGCTACATGGGTGGCTGAGGCAGGAGAATTACAGGTTTAAGGCCAGACTGGGCAATTTAGTAAGACACTGTCTCAAAATAACAGAAGGGCTGGGGTGTAGTTCAACGACAGAACATTTGCCTAGCATGTGCAAGACCCTAGGTTCAAACCCCAATATTGCAAAAACAAACAGAAAACATCAATAATAGCTAGGAAGAATATGCTCTTGCCGTTCTACATCACAGTAGGATATCTACGTCTTGTAACGGTGTATTCTTTATTTTATGAAGAATTAGAAGATTCTCAACGCAAAGAAATGATTAATATTTAAGGAGATAGAAATGCCAACTGCCCCATTTCATCATGATACACTGTATACATGTATCAAATTGCCACATTATACTCCATTTGTAAAAAAAAAAAGTTACTCAGTAAGCATTTGCTGAACAGGCCAGGGAACTGCATTCTCACCTTACCCATCCCAGTGCTTGAAAAAGGGTAGCAAACTTGTCATCAGATACAATGTTTCCTCTCCGACCACTGATTAATCCCTTACTATTCCACTAACATGAAATGCATTTAAAATATATATACACCTTGTTAGTTGACTGTGTGTTTAATTGTACGCGTTGTTCGTTTGTTTGTTTCCTAACCACAAATGCATTCTCCTTAGATCCTACTGCCCTGCAAATTTCAGAAACAAATACACTAGGTTACTCTGTCGCTCTCTTGGCTCTGACCCTAAACATTTTCTCCAAGGTCTTGTGGCTTGGGTTATAGAGAAATAGCTATGTACTTGAAAGATGGCCCAGAGCACCAAATAAATGCTGCCTGATGAAATTTAAAGCTAATAAATGTCAAGTCTTTCAGATGACTTACCGAAAACATCCATGTTTCGAGATCACACGCGCAGGCTGGCATTCCCTCTGTCTTGCTCATGGTCTGCAGCAGCGTTACTTTGGAGGATTCAAAACAGACTCTTTCCCCAGGCTCCAGGATGCTGCAGTCACACAAAGCAAAACACCAAATCAGAATGCAAACGCCACTTCAAGCAGTTAGTGGATATTCGGGGGAAATCCCTGATCTTTCTCAAATGTGTATCTTCTAACCTCAAACTAGCATGTTAATTACCAGAACGAAGCTATCACACATCTTATCTACATACGGGGCCCTAAAATACTGGAGGTGACAGTGCAGAGAGGAAGGAAGAAAACAAAGCACCAGGCTTGGGTAGGTAGTGCGTCTTGAAATTGAGAATATACACCAGTAGGAATGTGCTTGCAAGATTCCATGTTTAATCAGATGAATGAAGGAAATAAAGGATACGTGCCGTTTTAATGATTAAAGGTTCTGGTGTGCAGGTGTCAAGGGTAGAAAGTGGAAAAAGTTTTATCTCACAGGAAAATTCATCTGATTCTACTACCCCTTAAAGACTCAGACTGATTTGAGTAAATATCATTGCTATTTTTCAATAAAAGGCTATTATGACTGAACGAAAGGAGTATAAGGAAATTTCCATTATGCACTACAAATAGGTAATGGATGGGTTTTCCTTGTCTGCCTCTTGATAAAACTTAATAAATTATTTCCCCTTCCAAGACGGAAAGCAGCAGCTCGCTACTCTCAACACTAAGCATGAAACGAATGGCTGAGATCCGCGTGCCTTTCCCTCCACTTGCTGCTGCTGCTAAGGCCTACACATTCTAACCATGCGCGACAAGGTCACAGAAATGTTCTTCTCCGCCTTGGCAGCTTTGAAGGCTCACTGGGGTCACGGGCTGTGGTTCCAGTGTCTTCTGATGCTCACTCAAATCAACCCCATTGTTTGTTTTTTGACCATGCCCATTTGTGAGCCCAGAAACCACCTTCAAAAGATGTCTGCCTCCTTTCTTAGCCTTTTATAAGCTCTTCCCCCTCGATTCTGAAAGCCCATCGGGACAGCATCACCAGATAGTGGAGTGTGGCTGCCACATCATACTTATAACCCTAAACTCTATAAATCTCTAAAGATCCTAAGGCAACCACCATAGATCAAATCAAATGACTTACTTGTAAGAGAGAGCCTATTGTATGCTTCACAAGGTTGCTCTATGGATAAATAATTCTTTGAAAGCCTTCTGGAGCTATTACTTTATGGAATAGTCAATGTTTCTTAAAAGTACTTTTGGGGAGTTGTGACCATCTGTGGTTAAATTCATACAGACGCTTAAAACTTGGGAGGAGAAGGAGAAAGGATCTTTCTCCTGGTTAATGTTTAAACAAGTGAGTCAAGTTCAGTGTCATTAAGTTTTCAGTCTAGTGGGAGAGCAACTGCCTGCAAATGGCAAAGTCTTTTTTATTTTCTTGATGCTATCTGTACAGAAAGTGGGGTTGTAAGGATTTTATTAATTTTCTGAGCAGTTTTCATGAAATGTAACTCAGCTCCCACTCAAATGTGTAACTGTAACATATTGATACAAATCAACATAAGCCAGGAAGTTCAAAGTCTGACAAACTGTCTTTAGTTTATGGGCTTAGTGAAAACAGAATTTGGAGAGAACAGGAGGATTTTAGCAAACTCACTGCAAGTTACTGGTTGGTATCAATCTCTCTTTTTTAAAAATAAAAATAGCTGGCTGCATTTCTTGTTTCTGTTACTCACTTTACATCTTGATATTTTAGAATTAGAAGGGGTCTTTGCCATCTAATTCAACTTCTGCACATGAACCTGCTGGACCAGGAGGCTACATACCACTTACAGTCACACAGCAAGTTAACAGGTACTTTGACTAGACTCTGGGTTGAATTACTCATGTCCACTGACTCTTTCTGGACATAAAATCAATCATGTCATGTAATGTAATTAATGTAATGCGGTTTTAAGTAAAAAGGCTTACCTGTAGCCTAACACTGTTTTGGTTTGGTTTGGTTTGGTATTGGGAACTGAACCCACAGAGCACTGAGCTATAGCCCCAGCCCTTTGTTTTCTAATTTTTTAATTTGGGGACAGGGTCTCACTATGCTGCTGAGGCTGGCCTCGATCTTGTGATCCTCCTACCTCAGCTGCCCAAATACCTGAGATTATAAATGTGCACGGCCCACAACCAGCTTCTAACACTTCTTTATAGTACTCTGTTTTGCTTTTCCCCTAAAGAAAGAAGTTCATTTCTGGATTATATTCTTGTCATCTGTTTTGGAGCAAAATCTGGGAGAGGTACAAAGGTTCCATGGTTACCTCAAGGCCCTCAAAGCCATGAGTCTGGAGAGCAGGGCTTATACTATGCAGAGAAAAAAAAAAAACTCATCCATGTGACAATAATTTTCATTTTAATTTATCTCTGCAGAAGTGGAATTGGAAGTGATTTGTTTTGTGATTTGTAGATGACCCTCAGTTACACATACTGCAACAGATATGATGATTTTTATCAAAAGAAAACCACTGAAAATTGTACACAACCTCCTCTTAAGCAGTAATTTCAACATGCTAGGGCTAAGGGTGTAGGTAGCTAAGAGGCTAAGGGAAGGCTTGTAGCATGTTCCAGGCCTGGGGTCTAGTCTCCAACAGCCCCCCACAGAAAGGGAATATACATATTTTGTGGGGCTAAGGATCAAACCCAGGGCCTGGTAGGCAAATGTTGCGCTACTGAGCTATCCTCCCAACTCTACAAAAAAAAGAATTTCAATGTTTCCTTCCTTCAACAAACTCCACACCAATGCCGCTAATAACCAACATACCTATTACTGATTGTCAGTGGAAGTTATCGTAAATCGAGACAGGGCCAGAAGGCTACACAAGGGAAAGAAAGCGAAAGTCTGCAACCTGCACAGAAATGCCTGAATGCATAAAAGTTTGCTAAAGAAACAAGGCTATCTCTTTAGAAGGAATCCCGACAATGTTTTCAGATTTCATGGGCATTCTGGTGAAAATTTTCCAGACAGTTAAAAGCAGCAAAGTATTATATATTGACATCAGGCAAAAATGGCCTAGAAGCCATAAGACTTGTTTCTCAGCCTTAGTTTTGCAACTAACTGGATTTTTCAACTTCAGTCACAACTCCAAAGTAGAATTAATTCCAATTTATCAAATCAACAGACTTAAATAAATAATGTCTATAAACAATTCCCAATTATCACTCAAGTTGTTCTTACAGGTATTTGAAAGTTCCAAATGAAATAATAGCTCTAAAGACATAGTTACATCTCTTATGATTTAGCTGCTCTATTACGTACATCTTTATTCTAAAATTGAACAAAGACAGAATTGGTAGAATCCCATAGTAGAATTTCTTATTAGTAGGGAAAGGTCATTCTAGTCAGTAACTGCTACTGGGAAAAATGGCTCTTCATTTGGAAAGGGTCAAATCCCTACCTGACACCATTTACAAAATAAATTCTAGATCAATAAAAAACTAAACATATAAATATGTTTCACAGACATGCATATATATTCGTAATATATATATTTTACATGATAAAATACAGATACATAATTTTATACTCCTAAAAGTTTTGTGGGCTATTGTAAAGATGTTGACTTTTGTTTTAAAGTGGGAAGATACTAGAAGATTTTGAATGGAGTGGTATCACTGATCTGCCTTACGTTTTATGAGTCATTATCATTCAGTATTTTGTGTAAAGAACAGTCCATAAGCTAGGTATAGTGGCACATGTGTGTAATCCTAGAACTTGGGAGACTGCAGAGAGAGAGGGAGAGGGAGAGGGAGAGAGGGGGAGAGGGGGAGAGAGAGAGAGAGAGAGAGAGCACGCACAAGCAGACTACCACCACTACAAGAGGACAAGGTTGAAATGGACAGACAACTAGCAAAAATCCAGGTAAGTCTCCATGGGCAGAGGTGGTGACACTAGCAGTCGGGGTGGTAAGAACTGGTGAGAGTCTAAGATGTATTTGGAAAGTCAAGTTGACAAATTGTATTAGAGGAAGAAAAGAGTCAAAGATTACTCCAAGGTTTTTTTTTTTGTACCGGGGATCGAACTCGGGACCTTCCACTTGCGAGGCAGGCAGCGGAAACACTGAGCTAAATCCTGGCCCTACTCCAAGCTTTTGACCCACTCATCCCCCAAAATGGAACTGCCACCACCAAGGTGGAAAAGACTGCAGGAGAATCAGAATTGGACTTCACGGAGACAGACGGATAGAAGATGAACAGTAACAGCACAAGTTACTCTCAGAGGCAGCTTCCATAAGGGTCCCCAGGGACCCCACTTCCTGAGAGTCCTATCCTCGTGAAGCCCTCTCCCCAGGTGTGGACTGGATTTAGTGACTTGTTCTCTGCAAGTAGGATGTGGCAGAAATCATTTCCAAGATCGGGTAACAAGGAGACCCTAGCTTCCATCTTGGGTGCTTCTTGCATTCTTCTTGATTGCTCAGCCAGGGGAAGCCATTCATAAATTGTGCATTGTTCATCTCTGGAATCATTTTATTTAGTATTTTTGCAGCACTGTTGACTGAGTAACTGAAACTCTAGAAGGCAAAATCATTGGTAAGGACTACTGTACTCAGTGGTGAGGAAAAGAACATGACATTTAATGTGCTCACTGTAATTTCTCTTCTTTCTCTTTTTTTTCCTTCAGAACTGGGGATTTAACTGGGGCTACTCTACCACTGAGCTACATCCCCAGCCCTTTTTATTTTTTATTTTGAGATAAGGTCTAAGTTGCCCAGGCTGGTCTTGAACTTGCTATCCTCCTGCCTCAGCCTCCTTGTATTTGGGATTAGAGAATGCACCACCATATCCAGCCTTGTTCAAACTTTTCAAAATAATGACAGATCAATTTTTAGTTGGCAATAAAAATCACTAAGGATTTAGACAATATTAAGTGTTTCAATAAGAACCAGCAAGACTGCCCCCCCCAAAAGCCTTGGAATTATATACAACACAATGACTACTGCCCCTTTATTATAACAAATTAAGATGTTTCTATTGTTTTTCTGACACAGGCATGTGAAACACAAAGGCAAAAGAAGTGATCTGCACTCTTGGCTCCATACAAATTCAGAATGGGACAGCTTCAGACAGAAGCTGGTGCTGGCTACTGTATCATTCTCGCATCTTAATGGGGCAGTGTCCATCATGCAGCGGGTGGGAACATGGTTCTGACCCATACTGGTGGAATCAGCTGAATTTCCCTGGGTTCTGCATCCCTGGATTCAACCAACTGATAATCAAAAACATTCAAGAGGAAAAAACTGTGTAGGTATTAAACATATACAGACTTTTTCTTGTTATCGTTCCCTAAAAAATACAGTGTACCAGCTAACTGCACAGCATTTACACTGTATTAGGAATTATACATAATCTAGAGATGAATCTAAACTACACAGGAGGATGTATGTAGGTTATAAGCAAATACTGTACTATGGGATTTTATATACGGGACTTGAGAATCTAGGAATTTGGTATCCAGAAGGTGTTCTGGAACCAATTCCCTACAAATACCAAGGAACAAATGTACCTTTCTTACGTTTTAATAGTTAGAATTGTACCCATAATCACTGGAAATTAGAGAGCTGGAAAAAAAGAATCATGAAAAGAAATACAGAAAGTCCACTTTCATTTGTACATAAATCTTTTGTTAACAAAAGCAACCATGTTTGATAAAAGCATGTGATGTTATATCAGTGGTATTTACTGTCATTTAAAAATACCAAACAGTAGTAAGAGCTCAACAGCAAGGCTGCTACCACTTAACCTGCAATTTGGACAATTTGTGTAAGGATGAAATCATTTTGTCTTGTGACATAAGGAGCAGATGCTACTAATTAACACACAAAAATGTCTAAGACAGAGTTTTAAAAACATGAGTTTGGAAACATAAGTAGAAACAGCTTCGAAGAATATAAGCAAAACAGTATAATACCATGGAGGATGAGGGTTTTTTCTTTCTTTTTTTTTTTTTTTTTTAAGAAAGTTGATCAAATTAGCTGGTGAACTTTCACAGCCCTTCCTTTAAATAAAATATGGATTTTAAGGAAAGTACCACATAAATCCTGCTTCTATTTTTTAAAAAATAGGGAAAACGAAGCACATATATAATCACCAGCGTGTTCATCACGTTGTGTTAAAAATAAGAGGATAGGAAGATTGCAGTAAATTAGGGGAACATTTGGGCATTTTGATATATTCATGTGTGGGGAGAAAGCGTGTATTTTGACCCAAGATATAGTTGACCATGGGACACTTTTTCTAGAAGAAATAAATAAGCAGTGGGTCCTTGCTGACCAGAAAACCCCTTAGTAAGCCACATCTTGGGCCAGTGGTCTGCAAACTCTGTGTCTTCCATTCCTCTGCAAACTCCTAAAATTTACTGCATTCCCCAAAGAGCTTTTAATGAGGTAAATTACATTTAACAATATTTATTGCATTAGAAATTAAAACAGAATTTTTAAAATTTATGAATTCTCTTTTTGGGGGGTGCTGGAAATGGAATACAGGGTCTCATGCATGCTAAGCACATGCTCTTCCATGGAGCTATACTCCCAGCCCCTATTAATTCATTTAATACAAATAACATTATAGATTGCATAAAATGACATATCTTTGTGAAATAATAATTCTGTTTGTCAGAAGAAAAAAGTGGCAGTGGTATGCGTTTTTGCCAATCTCTTTCATGTCTGGCTTAAGGGGAATGATTCAGTTCTCATGTGTGCCTCTGAGTTCTAGCTGCTGTGATATGCTGTTGGGCTGAAGCATATGAGGAAAATCTGGCCTCCAACTTTCAGCTAATTGTGGATGTTCTGCTTGTGTATTAGCCTCCTGCCTCACAAGGGGAAGCTCCTTCGAGGACGGGGCAATTGAAAATCTGAGCCACAACAGTGCACTTTGAACTCTTTTATACTAAAATGTATTGGTGCATCTTGCACTTTGAATGGATCTCTGACCACGCATGATTCTGTAACATAATGCACTGGTCATTTGGAACATATTGGCTCACTGAATTATACAAATCTTCCAAAACTAAGACAGGTATCATTGTACAATATCATCTTACACAGATTCTGAAAAACTCCACCATACACTTGTGAGAGAATGGGAACAAAATGCGTAAATAATGACTTAGTATTATTATAAAATGGTTTTGACCTTGCAGGACTCTCCCGAAGTTCTTTGGCGTTCTCAAAGTGAGACCCTCCTTAGAGGAGTGGCTACAGCACCTCTAAACTCTGCACCGGGCCCTAGGTTTACATCTAGCCTCTGGCTTTGTGAGTCTAACTGCTGGTCCTCCTAAGGTCTGTGGGGTTCAGCTAAACACGAACAATTTACCCACACTGACTGTGACACTATCTAAGGCATGAGGGGACAGGAGGAAAGGGTGAGCTGTGAAGAAAACATTTGTTGACTTGGATTCTGCCTGGTAAGAATCTGCAAAAAGTGTGCATTTTAGACTTTTCTTGTTTTGGTACCGCGGATCAAACTCGGGACCTTGCGCTTGCCAGACAGGTGGCGGAACCACTGAGCTAAATCCCCGGCCCTTAATACTTTTCTTTAGCAAACATTTTCTCCCAACCTAGGCCTTAACAAGGAGCTGTTGTTACTAAATAAACCTTTTAAGGACTCTGAAAAACATTCAGAAGGATCCTTTTCAAGAAACTAATTCATGAAGTAACTATGTAATTATGAACCATCATCTATTAATAAAAAAGGTCCCCCAAAGAGCCACTGAAGAACTAATTATCCTGCAGTATTAATGTACACACGTGATAATAACAGCTAGTCGTCAAGTGCTGCACCCTGAATTACTATATATTGTGTCCATGAACCCTTACAATCATCCTTGGTGGTGGACACTTTATTATCCTCTTTTTAATAAATGAAGAAAAGCAGGCACTAGATGACACTCAAAGAACTCAGTGAGTGACAGATTCAGGGTTTCAACGTCTATCAGTGACGCCAAAGGTTCTCTAAATTACCACTATGTTGCCTCCCTTCCAATTAATAGTTACTGAACTTCAATAATCTAGATTCTCCCTCTGGCAGCTACCCCCAAAGTCATGAAATATCTTTATTTTCTTATTCCAAAGTGAGGAGTGGCTGGATGAACTAGCTCAGAACCCATCTAATCTATGGAGACACCAGTGAGATTCTTCCGGGTCCCCAGGGCAGTCGCATGGAAAGAGCTGCCTCATGCAAAAGCCATATGTGCTGCACGCTGTGAAGTCAACTTTCCCGTTCTTTAAAGGTCATGAGGATGAAATAGTGACAGTGATGCTCTGCAAACACAATTCAAGGAACCCTAGCATGGATCCCGTCTCTTCCTCTGACAGGGCTTACGAAACAAGGTCAACGGAAATGCCAGTCATCACTAAGGCGCTACAGGGGGCAGTGTGACCTTTCCCAAGTTCTTTCCAAATGCTTTGCTCCTCACTCCTCTCGTCAGTTTGTTACTGTCCACCTCTGTCCCTTGCCCATCGTTTCTGTCACTTTACCTGGCTTTCCCCTTGTTCATCCAGAGCCATTAAAAACATACTGAATCCCTTCTAGGTTGCTCTTAATCACTGTTCACTGTGCAGCTCAAGACACCTGACCTTTGGGGACGATCCCATCTGCCCCTTCCCTCTGGGAGCTCTAGCAGGGATCACATCCATGTGGCCTTCCTGGGCACACTTCGCTGCTGTGTGTGTTGCTTCATTTGTGTGAGTCTCATCACAACTATCAATAGATGGCAAATGTTCTCAAGACTTTCTGGAAAAATCTCTCATGGCACTTCATGATGCCAAACACAAAGTGTCAAGCTCATCCCCATTTTCCTCTAATTGGTCAAGAACTAAAGAACATAGGCATGGGGGCTAGGGGTAGATCTGTAGTTCAGTGTGGGCAAGGCCTTGGGTTCAAGCAAAGAGGAAGACAGAAGGAGAAGGAGGAGACGGAGAAAAATGAGAGGAAGGAGAAGGAGGATGAGGAGAACAGGAGGAGAGGGAGGGGAGGAAGAGAAAGAAGGAAGAAGAGGAGGAGGTGGCTGGCGGGATATTTTAATGTCTATTTTATTTTTAAACATCTTTCCCTTCAGTCCCAAGGTTAAATAAGGTTAGCAGTGTAATTCATCCAGAAGTTTTAGGTATTAGCAAAGAGAACAGAAGTCCCTATAGGACAGCCAGCAGTGGTCACCAGGAAGTTCCGTCCGTGTCAGTTTACATGTGACATTCTCAGGGAGGAGCATTAGTTCTGTCCTAAGGTGAACTGATGTTGGAAGAAAGTACGGCAGTACATTACCTCTTGACAAAAAAAAAAAAAAGAGATGAAGTTGGGTAAACCCAGCAATCTACTGATTATATCTTGCCCCGTCTCTATCTGTCTTTAATACGAGTGCCATAAACTAGGTTGGAGTCTTTTACTGAATATTATTGTCTGAGTCACAGACTAAAGGATACAAAAGCCAGAATCCACTTCATTTTCTTGGTGTCATAATTACTCTGGAAATCCATGCTACACGTTTTGCGTGAAACGGTACAATGTGAATTGAGCAATGAAAATCCTTAATGGTAAATTCAAGAGCCATTTTACTCCCTTCCTCCACCCTGCCTTCTCTCAGACAAACCACACAAGATGAAGGGTTGTGAACTCACAGGAAGCATGGCTCAGGGGAGCCTGTTCCTTTCCCACATCAAATTTCTGCGTAGAAGTTAAGAAGTCAACAGCTCATAGCTAATTGCAGGGCCAAACTGCCTAACTTGGACAGGCGGGTTCCCGTCTGGAAGCACCATCAGTGAATTTACAGTTCTTCTTTCGTCTGAAGCACAACACCCTAACCTTACCCTTTTTTTTGCATGCATCATTCTTGGTGGAAATTTTCAACCACCACAAAGGTAGGGTAAAAGGGCGTGGCACACAGTGACTTCTTAGTCATATTTCCTGAGGTTCCCATTTTAGTCTATCTAAAATATTTACTTGTGGCAATAAGTAATTACAGATTGCAAAGCACTGTTCTCTTTTTCCATCTCAGCAGACCCCCTCAGTGCGTTAGACCACAAAAGGTAGTTTTCTGAATCACTGTCCAGATCAGGAAAGGGCTGATGTACTTATTGGTGAACACCAAACTGCTCTTAACATCCAAAGTGAACAATCTTAGGTCAGCAAAATGTATGAAATCACCTTTTACATTATACACTGGGACAGCTCTAGACTCACTCTGTCCTTTAGCCTCCTCCAGGTTCACATGAGTGGGATCTGCACCCCTGTGGTCACCCGTGAGTACCTGACACCCCAGACCACACCAGCCAAGCAGAGGGTGCCAGTAGCGATGACGTCCAACCAAGAAGGGGTTGTTGAAGGACCAAGAAAATTGAGAAGCAATGGTGGGCAGCGAGGGAGAATCCTGGGTCCCACTGCTTCTATGAGTCCACTAAACCTGTACCTGGAACCCCAACATAACCAGCCACTCAGAAACAGCAGAATCAACCTTCCTGCCTTCCCCTTATTCCAACAGTGAGCTAGTACCTAATCCTACTCATTCTAGTTCCTATCATCTGCATCTTTCTCCATTCTACCTCTGCAGCATGCCTGGCTCCACTCCCCAGACCCTTCTTCCCTCCCTCCTGGATGTCGGACTACTCCCAAGGTCCAGACTCGCCGGAAGGCCACCAGCACTGTCTCCAGCAAGCACTATGCAGCAGTGTTCCTTCATCACTGGTTTCTCTTTCCATGGTTTCAGTTCCCCATGGTCAACTGCAATCAGAAAATATTAAAGGGAAAATTCCAGAAATGAACAATTCCTACATTTTACATCACGTGCTGTTGAGAGCAGTGTGATGAAATCTTGTGCCCTCCCTCTCCGTCCGAAGTGCAAGAGTTGCGACGCTGGCAATTTGGGTAGGACAAAGAGAGACAGTGGTGAAATTTCTCACCGAGGAAAGAAAAGGAATCAAACGTGAAGTTGCTATGATCTACAGTACACTATAAAATGTTTTGAGAGAAGACACAACATTTACATAACTTCATTTACATTTACATAATTTACATTTACAGTATTTTAATTGTTCTATTTTATTAGGATTGCTATTACAGTAAGACCTAATTTATAAATTAAACTTTACCACAGGTATATACGAAGATGAAAAAAATCTAAGGATTTACAGGACTTGGTCCTTTCAGACTGCCCGGAGAAGGGTGGCTTGGAATGTATCCCCAGCATTAAGGAGGGACTCTGTATTCCCCAACCTGAACACGGTAGATGACAGCAGGGTGCTCTTTCACCTGTTACTATTCAGGAAGGGCTAACAAAAAGCCCATCAGCCAGGTACAGTCCATGGTCCCATTACCCTTCTTCCTTTGTTGCTAGTGGACAAAAAAGAAGAGATCTGGAAAAAAAGACATGGAAACTACACGAAGAGCAAGAATCAACATTTCCTTCATACTTTTTTCTGGGTTTAGTTGGCTAATCTGTATTTGGGGTTAGTTTTTTAAAAACTCAATTTTACTCTAATCTTTAAAAATGATCCTAGAGGCATGGCCTGTTAGGCACTGCCAAGTTGCATTGATGTATTTCATTACTGCTTGAAAGGCCACATATTTATAAAACTACTAAAAGTCAAGTTATAGAAATAAAATGATTTGGAATTTTTTTAGGCAGTTAGAAACAGAAACAAATGTTATTTTTAATCTCTGGCTCACTGTAAACTGACAAGATATGAATATGAATTTTATGGGGTAATGCTGCTTACCAAAACTACATGCCAATAACTCCATTTTCTATTTCATTTCAGTGTTACATGTGGAACATATAATCCAGATTACAAAACTTCCTCGTTAAAGCAAACTGACTAGTTAAATTTTGATAGCATGACATCATTAGGACAAAAGAGAGCTTAAGCAATAATGATGATCAAATTTGCTTTTCTAAAAAGTTTTCTACTGCTAAACAAATGAAAAACAATATCCAAACGCTTTTAAGATGACATTGTAGTTGCCGAATGTCAGCTCACCAACATACTTCCGGTAGGGAAAGGAATTCTTCTCCCTTGCAGACACTGAGAAGTCTCTGCAATGATCATGCCCTCAAGAAGTTACAGTCCACTGGGAGTCACCTGCTATCCCCGAACTCTGGGAGGCTGAGGCAGGATGATGGTAAATTTGAGCCCAACCTGGGCAACTTAGTAGCTAAGTGAGACCCTGTCTCTAAATTAAAAAATAAAAAAGGGCTTGGGATCTAGCTCAGTGCAAAGGCTCTGGATTCAATCCCCGGTACTACTACTACTACTACTATTACTACTACTAATAATAATAAACACTCCATCTGGGAAGAGAAGATGTACAGAAGTGGTACAAGTACTTTGAGAAAAAAAAAAGAAACCAGAAGTACAGAAAAACCACAGAATTTCAGAAGAGGGTAGCAAGGAAGATTCTATAAAGAAAGTAGGCCTTAGGGACTAGATAGATGGGAATACTGAAGTCTTAAATTTCTATTCCGAAAATGAAACTAATTAATTCATTTCGAGAATTAAAATTTATTCAGCAACTACTCTGTGTTAGGAAGCTCATAAAGATGATCTCTAAGCTTCCAAACCTATAATGATAGTCTGGTGATAACCGATAAAAAGGGACCCAGAGCATCTATTAACATTCCCTAGAGTCATTAGTTCCTACTGAACATTAGTAAACCAAAATCCTATTTATATCAACACAAGACTTAATCACACAGAGAAAATGACAGTCTTAATAAGAACAACCAAGGTCAAAATAATATATTTTGAAAATGAATATTTTTGAAGATGACAGAGGTTTGGATATCCCAAAACACAAATCATATTCCCCGACACGTAACTAAAACGTCAAGTATGTCAAGAACTTAAGTATATGTCTATTCTGACCTCTAAAATCAGCATGAGGCAGTGATTTTATTTGAAAACTAAAGTATTAAAATGGAACCTTGTTTTAAAATAAGTATTTGCCTCTGCAGAGCAACATTTCTCAATATGTCCCCAGGATTCCTACGGGGCTGGGCTGTGGGCTCAGGGGTAGAGCACTTGCCTAGAATGTGCAAGGCCCAGGGTTCAATCCCGAGCACTACAAAACACAAAAATAATAAACAAAAAATCCCCAAACCTCCTAGCTGTACCCCAGACCTACTTACATAAGTTCTTGGGGCCGAGGAATCTGAATTTGAACCACTGCTTTGTCACCCCAAAGGAAAACAAAGCCACACAATCAAGTTTTTGAGCCCCTGGTCTAGCATTTCCCCTCCACCTGTTTCCTTCTTGCTTTCTCTGTTACTAGAATGTCTCGTGGCCAATTTAAACAACTACTTTTCAACATCCTCCAAATGTTTTCTGTGTCACACTACGTTAACTTAAAAAAATGCTTCTGAAACACTCAAATGATACCAAACTGTTTTTATAACCCTTCTTTTACACTGAGCTCAAGTCAGTGAAATGTGGCATCCAGTAATGCTTTGGGGGTCTATGGAAGGCAGAACCACTACACCTCCAAAAATGGGCCCCCAACCGAACCCGTAGCACCCATGAATACCTTCTCTGGGGCACAAGGAACATTACACATAGGATCGCAGCGAGGGTCTGGCGATGGAGAGACTATTCTGGATTGTACCAGTGCACCTGACGAACTTCACAAGGGTGAAGAAGGGAGCGTCACAGAGAGACAGTGACCCCAGATGAAGGCACAGACAAGCAACACTGCTGGATTTCCAAGTGGAAGAAGCAACCATGAGCCAAAGAGTATGAATGGCCTCTCAAAACTGGAACAGGAAAGAAATGGCTTCTCCTTTAGAGGGCCCTGTGGGAAGCAGCTGTGCTGACACCTTGACTTCAGTCTGGGGCAGGGGATCTGTCTTGGCTTTCTGACCTGTACAACTAGAAGACAATATACTGTGTGTGTGTGTGTGTGTGTGTGTGCGCGCGCGTGCGCGCGCGTTTCTCTGGTACTGGCAATTGAACCCAGGGCCTTTTTTGCATTCAGTTACATTCCCTGCCCTTTTCTTAATTTTTTACTTTCAGAGAGGGTTTTGCTAAGTCACTAAATTGCCCAGGCTGGGGTCAAACTTGTGATCCTCCTCCCTCAGTCTCCCAAAGTGCCATGCACACCCAGCTCCTTGTGTTGTTTTAAAGCCCCCAAATTTGTGACATACTGTTAAGTGGCAGCGGAAAACTAGTTCAGGTGCTTTGAAGAAAATAAACACTCAGGTCAGCTCTAAACACAAAAGTCACGGGTGCTGCAGCCTACACATTTTTTGGTCTTACTAAATCCATAAAGGCAGAATCTCAAATGCTTCTTTGGTACAAATGTCATATGGCCCAAAACAGTTCATTCTCAAGCAGTTCTGCCACCACGTCGCTATCTCCCTCCCCTCTCTGCACTCAGTCCTGAAGCGGATTCCCCATCTCCCATCAAGGCAGACGGCATTATCACCTTGGAAATGAGGAGGAAGAGGGGGGAGCTGAAGGCAAGCTTTCTCAGCTCCAGCACTAATGACATTTGGAGCAGATCATTCTTGCTTGTACAAGACTGTCCTGGGCATTGCAGGACAATCAGCAGCCCCTCCGGCCTCTCCTCGGTAGAAGCCAGTATTGCTACCCGCTTTTCAACCTGGGCCATTTTGCTCCCCCTGGGAATATTTTGGGAGAAATGTTTCCAGGTATTGCCAAGTGTCCACTGGGGACAGAATGGCCCTGGCTGAGATCTAAGGGTCTAATGCTTTTGCCAGATCACTTGAGGGTCTCTCAGTCTTCGCCTATGGAATGAGGAGCTTCACTGGGGGTCCACAGGCTGAGTATCCCTCATCCAAAATGTCAAGGACCACAAGTGTTTCAGATTTCAGGGCTTTTCTGATTTTAGAATATTTTTGTATTATAAATATAAATATTTATATATGGACATCTTGCAAATGGACCCAAATCTAAACACAAAATGCATTTACGTTTCATGGACACCTTATACATGTAGCCTGAAAGTAATTTTATACAATAGTATTCATGATTTGGGGAGCAAAACAAAATTTTGTGGTAGGAGATATTTCTACTTCTGATGGCATGTACCTACTCAAAATCTTTCAAATTTGGGATCATTTCAGATTTTTGGATCTGAAGTGTTCAGTGCGTGTGTGTGTGTGTGTGTGTGTGTGTGTGTGTGTGTGTGTGTATACACGCTTAATACACAGCTGGTCTAATTCAAATGAGTTTCCCAAGAATTCAGTTCATCTGGCATTTCAAAAGAGCTCTAAGTCCAAATTCAGCCACAGGCTTTTTCAAACGGTCCCACTACACTTATTCCTAGCCACAGGAAATGGAAATATGGCTGCTCCCCATGGACCCTCAGCCCACTCTCTGCAAAGGATCCCAATCCACACTCCATGCTATTAGAGCCTCACTGAAGAAGCCAGCGCTTGCTAATGTGACTGCTACACAAACTGGCCACAGCTCACTGCAACTTGGTTACCTCGGTGTCATTAATAAAAATCCTTTCAATCTGCACCGTGTAGACCAAACAGGCAGATGACTGACTGAAAGCCTGTCTCAGACGACAGAACAGATGTTCTGGAATCAGATCCTGGGAAATGGCCACTGTCCTGGAGAAGGAGATAAAGAAACAGATAATTTTCTCAATGAATTCTCTCCAAGAAAATGACTTAAAGATGTTAAAAGATCCTGTTTTGCATAGTTCTGAATTCTGCCCAGACTCTGAATTTCAATTTCAAAATGACAAGGCAGGAAAGCAGTCAAATGGAAACATTATATCTCCTGTTTTTATTGAAAGTTTCAACAAAACTATAGTTTCTAAGGTTGGATGTTAAGTTCACAGGCCTCCAATTAGTGTAGTGGAGTTCTGATAAGCCTACATGGAGGTGGCTGCAGGAGTTGGAGATTTGTAACTTTGCAGAATGTTCTTCCAGGAATGTTAGCAGATGCATCCCCAGCAACTCTTAGCAACCAATGACTCATTTCCCCTCCCCTGTACTGGGGATCGAACTCAGGACCTTGTGCTTGCCAGGCAGGCGTGGCACTGCTGAGCTACACCCCCCACCCTAACCAATGGCTTTTAAACAGAACAACTTTACTTTGGAGATTAACCCTCCATCAACTACAGCCATATGGATTTACACTAAGACTTTATAACTGCCTATTTTTTCTCAGAGGCCTTTCTCCAATATTCTCGTAAAGTCTGAGAATAATAGCACATGATTCTGAAGAACTAAGGGCCAGTGTTCTGAACAGACACACTTATTTAGGGATGCTCCCTCTTTTAGACATTTTATAATTAAAATGAAAGGAGGAGGGATTTTTGTGCAATGATATTGAGTTTATGGCAAACAACTTATGGCACAGATGAGGGGGAAAGGAGAAAGGAAAGAGTTTGCAGAGAGAGGCGGGGATGAATCTTATACGTATTTAAAATTGGAATGCAAGGGACTCCTGGGGGAAGAAGGCAGGAGTGAGAATGGGGAGAAAGAAACTCGTGCCTCACTACACTGCACACTTCCCATATGCAACAAGAGCGAATCCCCAAGTGTTGCACTATGAATGTCAATGTCAGTTCAGGGAACCTCCGGGGCCTGTGTCCCCAACCTGGCTCCCTCACCAGGCCATTGTACACATCACCAGCATGATGCATTAGCCCTGCACAGGCAATATGAGTGAGTTTGCAATTTGGTGAAAATACATACAAGCTAAGATTTCTAGGAGATGTTTTAGCAGCCTACACTGTCACCTTTCAAGTGCAAGGGAATGCACTTATATGGATTGAGCTACAGATTTTAAGTCCTCACCAGGCTGATTATCCTGCAACTTTTCACTTGGAAAGGTATTCAGGTATATAACATACTTGCACAAAAATAATGCATAAAGTAGCACTTTATTTCAAAACCCACAATTGCCAGCCTATGAAAACTGACTCTTGCCAACCTTCCAATGTGTTTCATATGTCCTTTTAGCTGTTACAGAAATGCAAACTTTTTTATTCCTTCATTTACCATTTGCAGAGTGCCTACTTTGAACTGGAACCAGATGATCCATATGAATAAAATATGGTCCCTGCACTCCCCACCCAAAGGTGGGGATAATAACTAGATAATGGCGTGCTGGGGCTAAAAAAGAGGAAAACCATGCAAGTGGCAGAATAAATACTTTGTTCTATAAAAAGAATATAAAATTGGGTTTCTCACCCTGATTCCCAGTTCACAAAGAATATCTGTGACTGTGGTGACAAGAATTTCAGTATGACTATTTCTGGTTGGAACCATCTCCCCACCAGATGTAACTATAAAATTTGCCTCTGCTCTAGAACATTCAGCTGACAAAGGAAAGTTCTACACCAGCATCAATAATTGATCTTCTCACCCGCCACGAGATCTGGAATATTATTGTGCTCATTTCCTCCTGTGTTCCCCTCACCTTCTATGATATCTTGTAACCTTTCCGATCTGAGCGTTTGTCTCATTTTGCCCTTTCATTTTCACTTACCAATGAAGAATTTATGGCTACCTTGTGCAAAGCACTATGGGAAATGTAAAAAGGAACTGGAGGTTGTCCTTGTCCTTAGAGGAGCTTTGCAACCTTAGTCAGGGAGACAAACATATAAACAAACAGTACAGTGTGCATCAAGGGGAGTGTGGATGGCACAGAGCTGACAAGTAAGGAACTTGAAGCAGGTGGGTGGAGAGCTCCATGCTGGAAAACAAACCTTAATTATGTGTGCTCTGGAGGAGGGGCCTTTTCTACTTTTACATTCCCCTCCCCAGAATCAGTGTGATTTGAAAATCCCACCTAGATAACAGGACAGGGAGGCATATAAAGCTTAACCATGTTATTTTTTTAAAATTGAATATGCTACTGTGTTTGATTTTTAATATATTAATGAAATTATTTTTTTCCAGCCCTGGCTTCTTTCCTGTCTGTCTGATCAACCTTAATAAAGTTGGGGTTTGTTTCTAGTTATTTCTCCACAAAGAGATGTGGATACCAAACCCACTTAGTAAGATTTATTTTTTTTCCAAATCTGATTTATTTTACTCCACAGCAGGGAAGGGTTGATAGGGTTCTCTTCTTGTAAGTTTATTATGAATATTTGTCCTTTCAATTCTGTTTGAAACTGGCAAATATTCACTTACATTTCTTTTTCACTACATGACTAACTGTGAATGTAAGCAAAAGACAATTGAGATTCAGATATAACTGTTCAAAACTTTCTATTACTCCTCTTAATTCATTCTGTTTCTGTCAATCATCACACCTATTTTCTGTATTTACAGTGCTCTTTAAATTGACTGTGCAATTTTTAAAAATTAAGTGGTTGTCTGAAACGTATTTGGTGCGCTTGAATGGGATTTTTTTTCTTGCAGCTTTTACCAGTGGCTGTTTGCCTAAGATTTGCTGCTGTAGCCAAAATTCTAGCAATAATTTCTCTTGCTAGAACTTTCTTTTGCCATTTAATTTTAACAACAGAAAAAAGGTCTCCCTTTTTGAATTGAAATATTTTAATTTTTCCAGTCAGAATGATGGGAATGAAGTTGATGGATCGTTGTCCTGGAGTAGAAGTGCAGGTTAAATGTGTGATGGCAAAGATACAAAAGAAAGAGATAGAACACCAATGTTTGAATTATTTCAGGATTTTCACTGACATTCTTACTTGTTCATAATCTGACCCAATTTAATTTCTTTTGATTTTGAGACAATGTGCACATTTCTTTCAGTATGAAAGTATCAACTATCAAATACCTTCAGTTATTTAGGTAAACCCTTTTTCAAATTCTCACTACAGTGCCGTATATTCTACTGTGTCCATCATTATCATTTCCATTCTATCTTATCTTGGCTCCCAAGCCAAAATGTTACTTTCTTCTTTACAGATGGTTTGATATTCTATGCTCACAGAGAAACTGGCTGTCTTTTGGCTGGTGTACTTTCCTAGCTAAAAATGGGAAATCAGAGACAGAAAATTGAGGAGTGGAGGATGGGGAATTCAGATAAATGCTTACAGAATACTTTTATTAAATACTCAGCAAACTAGTAATTTTCTGATTTGAGTATAAGTAAATATCACTATTTTAATTTCCAAAAAAATATAAGGAAGCTAATCTACCAAAAGGAAGTGAGAGAAGGAAGAAAGGAAGGAAAGATGGAAAGGAGCGAAGGAAAGCAAAAGGGAGAGGAGAAAAGAAGGAGAGAGAGGAAGGAGGTAAGGGAATATTGTAATCAGTTTTTATGTGGGAGGTTAAGTTCAAAAGTTTAGTAGAAGTTAAATATTGTCCACATTAGAGCTGGGGATTTAGCTCAGTGGTTCCGCCGCCTGCCTAGCAAGCGCAAGGTCCCAAGTTCGATCCCCAGTACCAAAAACCAAAAACAAAGTTATCCAAATTAACTTTGAAAAATCCCTTAGCTTTCTAATAAAATACTGCACACATGATTTTGTGTGTGTATCCAACTCTTTACAGCAACTTTCATGTATACTGAATGCTCAGAACTACTAAGACTACTGGGAAGAACTCATAAATGTACATTCAAACCACCTATTAAAATGAAGTATTAGGAACTGGGCATGGTGGTGCACATCTGTAATCCCTGCATTCTGGGAGGCTGAGGCAGGAGGATTGTAAGTTTGAGCTCAGCCTGAGCAACTTAGTGACTTAGTGAGACTCTCTCAAAATAAAAAATATAAAAGTGCCTGGGGATGTAGCTTAATGTAAGGGCCCAGGGCTCAGTGCCCAGTACCACCAAAAGAATAATAGTAATAAAAATAAATGAAGTATCCAAACCCTAGAGTGAAATGGGAGGGTTAATGAAGACCAGTAAAGTGTTAGTGTGTTGCAAGACTGCATTTCTGTGGCAATACGACACTTCCTGAACTTTAATGCATATTCATAAATTTATCATTGTTATAGTTAAAGGAATAATAGCAGTAATTAAGAGTATCTTGAAAAAGTTTACTTTAAAAAAATAAATGTTTAATCTAGTTGTTAATCTGTTTTGAAAAAATTAAAGCAAGTTTAATGCCAAAAATTTTCCAAGACCCAATAGACCTGGATTTTTTGTTTGTCTGTTTAGGTTTTTGGTTTTTTGTAGTTATTCATTGTTCTGGAGTATTTTGCCCCTGGTCACTTGCATCCAAAACAGAAGCTCTAACAGGATGTGTAAAGTACAAGTGCGTATCCACAGGGAGCTGTGTGGGGCACCTGAGTAGGTCAACTTTCCCTTATCCACAACATTCTGGATTCCAAAGGAAATCCTCATCCTCTGTACTTTTCAGCTCCTTCTGCTAAAAGAAGGAACAAATCAGGACAGATGTGCAGCTCGTTCATCAGGTCCTTCAAGGGAAGAAGGACTCGGGCAGCTCCCGTGTTGGGCTGGGGTGTCATCCAAGAGACTGGGGCGGGGGGGACTGGCTCCAGAAAGTGTGAAAAGCTGGTTCCTGCCCTGTGTTCCAATGAGCTTAAAGCTTAGAGTGAAGTAACTACAATTGATGGATATTATTCAGTATTATTTATGAGGCAGCCTGTCAACCACATAATTCTTCAACAGCCTGAAAAAAGCCTAGGAGTATTAGCATGAAGGCGGAACATGAAATGTGCCAAAGGACTCTTTCTTTTCCCCCTTCACAACTGAACGGATGTGTGCCTAAAGAAACAATCCAAATCATTATTTAGGAAGCGCAATATTCCATTATTCATCATTTTTAAGGAGTGGCTGGAATTATTTTATGAATGAGAGGCTAGCTTTTAGTGATTGAGTGCTTATATAAAAATTTTTAATTAAATTGTGGTTGAGCCAGGGGACAAAAAAAATTGTGTAAATGAAAACGATGCAGAATTTAGGGTCTGCGTAACAGACTCCAAGCGGCAGAAGATGACAATGGCTGTTATTTCTCCTCCTGCCTGGACAGGGCACCAAGTGGATCCTTTGCTGTGTATTTTATCGCTACTGTCAGTCTGGACACCTGGGCTTCTCAGCTGGATATTCTGAAAGGAAAGGTGCCACCGAGGACAAGAAAATAAGAATCTGTGTCAATCAACAGTGCCCAGATGTGAGCCATGCAGCCCCACTCCCCAGGCTCTGCTGTAATTCAATCCCAGGAAACCAGGGTGCAGGACCAAAGCTGCACGAAGTGGTGCAGGGTAGGGCGACCCCCCCGCCCCCCCCCGCCAGCGGGGTCATGTGACAGGCCACCTCTCCAAACCTATCACAGTCAGTAGCATTTAGAGGAAAGGGAAAAAAAGTTGTAACAAGTGTAACATGCACATGGAAGAACACCGAGTAAGAGCCAATTAGGACGACAATTTGGCACTCCTGCCTCATGCATATGAAAAACCAGATCTGCCATCAATGAGCAATAATGTGCGGGATTTGTGGGAACAGTCTCGCTTCAATACATCAAAGATGCTGCTGCACACCTCTGTCTTTTTTACTCCCATTAGCTCACCCTTGTCTGGATGAAAAGAGCTCAGTGAATCAATTGCTTCTGTGGAGCTGTTTATATATTTTTCCAATCCTGATTAGGCCATTAGTCACCCAGCATATTGCACAGTAAACCTGAGTGACTGCAATTATGCAACTTCCCAAGAACATACAGACAGCATTTGCAGGGAGGCCACAGCGCCAGCCAAATGTGCAACAGAGATTATTTGTCAGCAATTTTAAGAGCTGTGCACTTAAATGCCAAGGGAAATGTATCTGTGGCAGATACAGAAGTTGGCGGGGGGCGGGTGCATAATGTTTACTCTTCCCAACAGAGCAGCGCCCTGAAAATGAAAGTTACGCTGTGCAACCAGTAGTTCCCATCTGCCAGCTGTCCCGGTCACCTTTCCCCCTTCATTGTAACTTCTGTAAGAGCCCTGATATAAGGCGGCAACCAAAGGGAAAGCACCAGAACCAAATCTTGAACCCAGTCTCAGTTATTAGCATCTGTTCTCTTCCCCAGCCTGCCAGTATCTGCACCAAAAGGGTCTGACATGAAGAATTTCCCTCTTCTTTTTCATCCTTAAAATCAACATAATCATACCATTATGGATTTGAGGATTTCCCATTTGAAGTCACAGAGGAAAAAGAAAGAACCCTGTGGATGTGGCACTGATTTCCCTTCGTCAGGACCCCAGGCCACACACACACACACACACACACACACACACACTACCCCTAATAAACCAAGAACAAACACGACTGAGGAAATTCGCAAGGAACTCTGTAAGGAATCGGCTTCTCGAAACCTCCCAGCAAGAAAATGAAAAATGAGGACCACAAAGAAGGCATCGAAGTCCCTGCATTTACTGTACGAGTAGTAACATAAGCAAGAACCTTCCTACGGGTGTTTTATAGTATTTTTCATAGCAAGAGCATTACTTTGCAGTCTGTTAATCCTCACTTTCCTAGTTCTATTCATATACTTTATATGTATTTATTTTCTAGTTACATATTTTAGCTGAACTTGAAATGACAGTTATTTTTAAGAGTCTGCCAACCCAGGGCAGGAGGAACCTCAGAAATCTGGCTCACGGGAGCCTTGTCAAGGAGCCTTGACGGCCAAAACCAACCAGAAAGTTGATGAGATCCAGGTTTTCAAAACACTCCAGCAAAGGGATCCTTTGCTCTCTTCTTTTGGCCATTTCAAAAAATAAAAAAAATTGTTACTTACCAAAGAGGACTTCTTTTGTAATATAGCCAACCACTTCCATGTGTGTTTCGTGTGCAAATCTAGATGTCCCTATGTCTGTCTAGCTTAAAGTAAGACATAGTTTTCATCACCCTGGACAAGGACAAGGGACAAGACTGAGGGAGAGAATGAGAGAGGGTGGGAGGGAGGAAGGGAGAGGGACAGACAGACAGACAGAGACACCACTGAGGCCAGCACAAAAAGGCATCCAACAAAGATGCTTTTTAAATGAACAGCCTGAGCTTCTCCACTGACCACCTTCCAACACTAACTGTGGTTCTTAGGGTAAGGAGGGCAGTTTCTCAGCGTTGGGGCCTTTACAGTTATTTCAACTTTCCACCACTCTTAGCTAGCCTGCAGGAACTTTTGACACAAGCCTCTCTTTAACAGTCACAAGACATAGATGTTCGGGGAATAAAAATTCTCATTCCTCATTATAGATCTGAAGACCCAAGACCTTCATCTTCCATATTTTGAAGATTATGTTCAAGGGGTCTGGGGACTAACTGATAGTGTTTCAGACAGATAGATGCTTGAATTTAGGCTTGAAACAAGCAAATCTTTCACATGAGTCCTTAAAAACAGTCAGGGTTCTGTCTGAATTTTTGAACCCTGTTCTAGTACAAATAGGCTTGGTATCCAGGGCCGGCAGGTTAACCAGAGTTCTCTTCTCAGCCGATGGCTGGGCTGCCACCATGAGTATTGCCACTTTGAGATGCTTGCAACTTTCTTCCTCTGCTGCCATCTCTCTGCCTGGAGATGTTATCAGTGCCCAAGCTGCAGGGGCCGAAGCTGTGCCTCTGAGAGCCAGGGAACTGTCAGCACCTCTGGCCATGGCATGGCTCATAGTTCTTCTCCGGGGCCCTGCTTTGGTCTGGGATGATGACAGAAATTGGGCACTTTTTCCATTATTTGTCTTGTTCAGCAGCAGGCCACAGGGCTGACAAATCCAGCCAAGGATTATAGCTTAAAGGTGCAGGGATATCTAGAAGTCTCTCCCAAACTTTGGAGACTTTCCTCACTCTTTTCTCCTCAGTTTCCTCAGGGAGAGGGGTAGAAATAATGACATTTTGAAACTTTTGCTTCTATTCCTCTAGAAAGATCTGAGACTTGTCTGACAGGGAGCAAGTAGTAGTTCTTGGAGGGGAACGAGTCAATATTCTTGCTCTCATTTTAAATTTTTCCTTTACCAGATTCCTTATAGGATAGCCAATTTCTTATTGGATGGCTTCCTGATGATCACTTTTTCTAGGGATTTATCGAGACTTTAGAGTCAGAAGTGACCTTCAAGATTGTTTGATACAGCGGTCTTGTGAAATGAAACCTGTCTCGCAGCTATTATAATACAGGTGAGTCTTCTCTATCCAAAATGCTTGGGACCATAAGTGTTTTGGATTTGGAATTCTCTTACATATTTTGTAATATCTGTATATACATAACATCTTGGGGAAGGGACCCAAGTCTAAACATGAAATTCATTTATGTTTCACCTACACCTCAAACACAGAGCCTGAAGGCCATTTCTACAATACTTTTAGTGCATTTCTGTTCTGAATGTGACCTGTCACACACATGTGGAGAATCCTCCACTTGTGTATTACGCCTATGCTCAAAAAGTTTCAGATTTTGGAGTACTTCAGATTTGGGGTTTGGGGATTTAGGGACGCTCAGCCTGTACAGATTCCCACCTCAACCCTACCCCACTCCAGCCCAAGCCCTGTGCCTACTCAGTAGAAGCTTTCTGGGAGACCTAGAACTCTCCAAGGGTTTCTCGAACCACACCTAAAAACCACTGGTGCAACCCAACCTCCTCATTTTCCTAAGGCCCAGGGAACTTAGATTCCTTGCCAAAGCCCGCCCAAAAATTATTGACAGGCTTGAGACTTCGACAGAGTTCTTAATGCGCCAGACCAGTGATAGTCTTTATCTACACTCACTATTTAGCATTTGGTAAAACCCCAAGCATTTCATCTCTGCTAATAGAGATAATGTGTTCTTAATGAATATATAATTCAATTTCCTTGACTTTACTATACAACCTACAAATTTTTAGGATCTTATCAGCAAGTTAATTGTCTCCTATTAAAAATTAGGAGTGTTTTTTAAAGAAGTAAAAATTCTTCATCAATTCCCCTTCATATTCTAAAAATGATACAGACATAATGAGACAAAAACGAAAAACACAAATCAATGCCATTTTCCATAGAAAAACCAAAGAAATGGTCAACAGGTAAGTATTTGTTAATTTCTACAACCAACCAACACACACACACACACACACACATACACACACACACACACACACTCTCTCTCTCTCTCTTTCACTTCTGGCTCCAGGACTAATTACCTATTACTTCATCTATGGAAGAGAATTTAACTGCCTTCACTGTTATAAAAGACAAGCATGTAAGCACACTGTACATTTTTCCCACCAATAATTTTCCATTCGATCATTGGTGCCAGTTACATATTGGTTTGTAATGCATAATGATAGTAAAGTAATAAAACACATCTTGCGAAACATCTAACATGAAGGCTTTGGCCCAATGACACTGGCATCCCCACCCCCACCCCACCCCCATGGTTCAGAAGGAGTGGAGTGTGGGACTCTGGGTTTTCCCTGTCTGGAGAGGAACAAAAGGATGAGTAACTAATGGGGGCCCTTAGGTGGTTCCCCCACCCACAGACCATGAAGCATCTTGCACATTTTGAAAGGAATACACAATATTGAGGCTACACCCACACCACCACCAAAAAAAAAAAGCTTTTAAAGTCTATTTCTTTCTCTTTTTTTGTACCGGGGATCAAACTCGGGTCCTTCCGCTTGCGAGGCAGGCGGCCGAACCACTGAGCTAAATCCCCGGCCCTCAAAGTCTATTTCTTACATAAAACCGAGCAGCACTCCTGTTAGAACCTGAAGAAGAGAACACCATTTACTTCTTTTTTTCTTTTTATGGACAAGGCATATCAGGGCGTTGTACTCCATTAACTCTAATTTATATAGCTCACATTAAATGTTTACAGGTAATATCAAAGGAGTTAAGATCTACACTGATTCGAATCAGAAAAGAGGAACCAATTATTAATCAGTCTTTAAACTGTAAAAGACAAATATTCTTCAAGCTCTTAAACAAAAACATAACTTCACAAAGTAAAGCTATTTTACTTTTCAACAGATTTTTTTGAAAGCAGGAATCACTGACTTTAGCTAGACCAGTATATTTATTTTCTATCTCTGTTGTACATACAAAACTTTTAAAACTGGAATATTTCCAGAGACAGAAATTCTAAGTAATATATGGTTAGTGATTTTACACTTAAAAATATTTTTGATAATTAAAAGCACAACTTAACTCAGAATTTCCTCAATTGAAATTTCATATTTTGGAAGGATCCTCCATATATACACATAATTCACAAAAATGCAAATTCAAAAATATTCAATTTATATTGACTTTTAGCTTCTTGACACTGTATCTTGCTGGGCGTGATGGCACAGACAATAATGTTTTCAGTAACAGGTTGTTTCACAGATTATATATAATCATCCTAAAACATGTAACACAGAGTCTGAAATTTAGAAACCATATGAGACTCTGAAATATCCCATGTTCCTCTAAGCTCCCAACTCCACTGGAGAAATTTTTCTTTCTGAAGTAGCATCTACAGAAGTTTAAAAAACTAAGGATATTTCAAATCTAGCAATGCACCATGAATTAATGAATTATCTTAGCAGTAGTTCTCCTAATTACGATTCATGAAAAAAGACGCCCATCCAATGTTACAACAGACAACCAAAGTTCCTGCTGGTATAATTATTTACTCCTTAGGGGTCCACCTCAAAGGGATGCTACATACAGACATCATGAGAATTATGGTGAAAAGAGATATCTGTATAGAAGGAATTCTTCTGAACATGCAGATTTTCCCAAAATAAAGATTTGGTTTGTGGCCATCTAGGCTAGAAACAGAAAAGATGAAATAATATATTCATACAGGGAGCCAACTTTTCCATCAATAACAAGAAAGAAGCCTGAAGAGTATTTCAAGGCAAGCTGTACAAATGCTCAAGTACAACCTCTCCACATTTGGGGGCGGGGGGGTTACTGAGGATTAAACTCAGGACCTTGTGAAGCAGGCACGGTGCCACTGAACTAAATCCTCACTCTCCACATATTTTTAAAACAGTTTATTTAAAGATATACAGTAAGTACAGTCAATCAAATCAAATAAACGAGAAATATTTACTGAGAACCTTCTATGTGACCAAGATATTTCTAAGTCCCATGAACTTGCAGCATATTCAGAAAATCATTTCGCTTCATAAAGTATTTCAATAAATAATGCAGTTTTTCAAAACATATGAGGGGCTGTAATTCCATCCAGTTTCTACAATGACACTACAAACTTGGGTGGAATTACAGTCTGAGTGTGAACAATCAGGATGCGCTACTCTGCAGGCTGGGAGAATCCATGATGAACTCAACCTCTAAAATAATAAGCACCAAGCTATGGCATGGAATTACAGCCAGGAAGCCAAGCCACCCGCTGCTCAATACATGAGAAATATTCAAATGAAAGTACCATCTCAATGTATTGTCACTAAACTTATTTAGCAGATCTGAAAAACTTCCTCCTCTCCTAAATTTAGCTTCCATAATGATATCTACCTCAGAGGTGTGATATTTAGACTGAGCAATGACAAAATTTTCTGGATGTTACCAGTGATGTCTTAGAACTTTCTAAGGCCAACTGCGTGAAACTAAAACTTAACTTTGAAACTACAATCTATTCAGAAACAGGAAAACAATCACGCTCAAGAGCCCTTTGAAACTACTGGCATTTTTTTCTGATAGTTGAGGACTAGTCTGTCATGTATTAGAATGAAACAAAAGCAAAGCATTCTGTAAGAGGAAAAAAATAAAAATTTATCTGGAGTGATTAAAACCACAGTTGTTACAAAAAATGAACTCAGCAACAGACTCAGACTCAGAATTTCTCTAGGAAAACAAAAGACAATGCCACTATGAATCAGCATTTTTCTATAAGCAGCCCAAAATAAAAGGTGCAACACACACACACACACACACACACATCATACAGGTCACAGACACCACAAGAAATGAAGACAAAAAGGCATACAAGTTTAACGGAGATGTTTGAAGTTAGAACACAAGTGGCTTGCATGAACTTTTCATGCCTTTATCATACCTAACTCTAGAGATCTCCAGAACTCTGTGAAATCACTGTTTCCATGGCAACCAAACCTCTCTCTCTCTCTCTCTCCTCTCTCTCGCGCGCACACACACACAACCCCACCTCTGCCAGCACTTCTCACCAAACTAAGTATAAGGTATATAGAAACTGTACTCACACATGGCCACCTTTAATACCATCGTGTTTCTCTCCCATGTACAGGTATGGAACATTCTCAAGAAAACAGGTCATCCAGGGATCTTCTGTGGATTATGTGTCACAGACTTCCTGTATAGTTGAAAGTTGAGAGCTTCCTATTAACATCAGCTCTTTAGTCCACTTCCCAGCTTCAGGGATTTGTGTACACTGTATCAGAGTGGCCACTGAAAGTAAAAACTAAGCAGGTAGCAGGTGGTCGGTGAAAACAATATTGTTGAATTTCTATGAGTATGAAATGTATCATCTGGAGACTTTCCTTACAAAACCTTCTGGTTAAACAAATGGGCAAATGCAATGCCTGTCTTAGGGTCCATTTCTCCCTATGACTTCAGGGTATAACTGAATAAAGTAATAACTCTTGGAATAGCTCTGAGGTCACAGAAAGAAGAAATAGAGAAGGTCCTAGGCTCAACTCCAGAGGCAAATCGGCACTAGAAAACCAGCTGGATCAAACAGTGCAAGGTTTCACTAATGGAGGGTCTCTAACTCAGTGGCACCTGCAATCCTAACTTGGTCCTTCTCCACAGACCACTGACTAAATTCTGAATGGGTAGGTGAACACCAATTTACACTCAGGTTGGGTGATTTTTCACAAACTGCAACATCTTGTCAGTGGAATGCAGCCAGCCCAGCTCAACATAATGCTGCAAACCAAAACGCTAAGGGCAACAGAGAACATAGGGACTTCTTTCTGCACCCACTTTCCACAAAATCTTTAGGATGACATTCATTTTGCTTTCTTCCTGTTTTTTTTTTAAGTGGGGCTACCTATAAACTAATGCCATTTCAAAACTACCAATAAACTCCTTCACAAAAATCAAGATTTGTATCTTCAGATTCTCACTTATGATATCCCTGAGAACCACAAAAAGATGGTTAGACATCTCACCCATTTTTCCAAGCTTTCAATGAAAGAAAGTAGGGAAACAGGTACAACAGGAGATAAATTTGTGTGTCTATAAGTGCACATGTATTGGATATCTATGTATGTATTGTTTATGTGTGTATTGAGTTGTTTTATATATAGTATATATGGTGTGTATATTGTATACATGTTCATTGTGTGTATATTGTGTCTTGTGTATGTTTTGTATGTATACATTGTGTGTGCATTGTATGTATATACACATGTAAGTTGCATGTGTGCACCAGGTGTGTATTGTGTACATGTGTGCATTGGATGTGTTTGTGTACAGTATATGTAATATGTGGTGTATACATTGCATGTGCATACTGCATTTATGTGTGTCTTGCATATGTTTTATATGTATGCATGTTGTGTGTGTAAGTGTGTGTGTTTAGATACACTATCTCTTCCATATGCAGTTGGAATTTCCTGTCTAGTCCATCCTAGAACAAGACAATGCTTACTCTTCAGGTCAGAGTCATGAGTCAGGCAGGCACTGTTTTGGGACTGCAATCTTTGAATCAGCTTGACTCATACAGAAAGCAAATTTGGGGCCTAGGGCTGTTCTATTACAAATGGAAAAGAATGTGGTTTTTAAATTTAAATTTTTAATTGACAAATAACAACTGTGATCTTAATGGGGTAGAAGGAGATGTCTCGATCTACGTATATATTCTGACTATAGCAAGCTAATTAACTTATCCATGACCTCACATACTTACTCTTTGTAGTTGAGAATGCTTAAAATCTATTCTCTTGGAAAAATTTGAAATACATTATTATAAACAATGGTTTTTTGTTGTTTTTTTGTACTGGGGATCAAACTCGGGTCCTTGTGCTTGCACAGCAGGTGGTGAAACCACTGAGCTAAATCCCCAGCCCTATAAATCATGGTTAATCATCATCATCATCATCATCATCATCATCATCATCCTCATCCTGTGCAACAGATCTGAAAAAGTTATTCCTCCTAACTGAAACTTTGTTTCCTTTGGTCTACTGAAGATGGCTTTTGTTGGCAATTAAAATTTTTTGACAAATTTCTCATTTATTTCTTTATCTGGAGTTTTTACCCACTTTAAGAAGAAGGAGCTAAAACAAATGAAAATGGAACTATTCGAGATTCCTACGGGAATACTGAAGAATCCAGTTGGTTTGGTTTGGTTTTTCCTTAAAGTACTGTCTATGCTCTGATTGGGTAAACTATAGGAGGAAGAAGCCAATCATGATGAGTTGATTTAGGATTCTGAGTACTGGATTGTGCTAGTAGCTTGTCTTTCTCTAGTCTATCTGGCCCAATGTTAATCTGCCTCCAGGTGGAAACTGGAGATCATGTGAGATACGTATGCACACTACCAAAGAGATTAACCTCAAAGTTCTCCTGCAGTTTTTACACCTCTCCTCCCATAGTTCCCCATTCTTCACAGGTAATTAACCTCTGGGAGAACTTACAGCACCGAGTATTAGGTGCTCCCACAAACTGATGGTGAGTTAAAAACCAGGGGAGAGGATAATTGCAAAATATATTTCCAAGCTCACTGGAAAATGTATTTCCATTTATTGAAAAAAAGCACATACAAGTTTTCAGGAACATATGAATCACTGAATTGTAGCACTGGAAGGGAACTCAGAAAATAAAATCATGCTATCTCATCTTCTAATAATAATGAGAAAATGGAGGTTTGAAGAGGGAGAGCGAGTTGGCAAGCCACAGTTATTCAACCAGCGCAAACGTAGTGAGATCTGACAGCCCCACTGGGCATACACTCTGCTATCCACGGGATCCTCATCAGAACCGCGTTGGTTGGCTGTCCTCTATACTGCTGTCCTCGAATCACCTGACTACATTTTAGGGAAGGATTACAAAATAGTGACTGCACTCTGAAAACTGAGAATGAGACCAAGGAAAAAAGGGAGATGAGAAGGGAGACAGGAAGAGAGTCAACAAACAACTCCTTGTAGTGCCTGCAATCACTACCTTTTGTTTATTTATTTTTATTTATTTTGCAGTGCTGGGGATAGAACCCAGGACCTCACAGATGCTAGGCAAGTGCTCTGCTATTGAGGTCCAGCTCCAGCTCACTTTCATTGCATGTAAGGGCAAGACGAAATAACAGGATCAAGCCTTTATGTACTCAGTGTTGGCAAGAATGGCTTTCTGATCGAATTTCACTGTCGGTGTCACAGAAATCTCCCTTTGGAACCAGGTTCCAAACCATCATTTGTTCCTTCTATCCTCGTCACCATCCCAGGATAGTGGCAAAGCCCTTTGAGGGTAGAATCTTTGTCTTGTTCACTATTTTATTCCCTAAACCTACAAAATACATAAAGCAAACTAAGTAAATTCCTGATAGGAATATAGAAGACATGCGCAGTCTGGCAATAGACATGCACTATGGTAATTTTTTATAAAGGAAAACATTAATACCATTTTACAAGTTAAACGAATATTAAAAGAATTTTTGTATTTATAAAAAGAAATGTATATTAAAAATGCAAAGCACTTATTAAGCAGTTACTATCACTTTTGTCTACTAAGTAGGTAGCATTAGTTAGTAAGCCAACAGAATTCCTGAGTTACAAACCATTTAAACACTGAGGCACAAAGTCAAGAAAACATGTTAAAGGGTGGTAAATATATAACCCCTGTGAAAATACCCTGAACAAATAAATAAAAACAAATGTAGTTGGGCCAGTGTATAAATGGGAGTTCTAGGCATTGTGTGTACAAACAGAATAAAAGAGGTCATTGTGTGTGCTACGGTCTGAATGCTTGTGTCTCTTCAAAATTCCTCTGTTGAACCCTAACTCACACAGTGCTGGTGTTAGGAGGTGGGGCTGGGTGGGGGGGTGATCAGGTCGTGAGGGTGAAGTCCTCACAGATAAGATAGGTGCTCTTATAAATGAGGCCCAAGTGAGCTGCCTTGTAAGGACACAGTAAAGAAGTCACCACCTACGAACCAGGGAACGAGTCCTCATCTGATCCCAAATCTGCTGGTGCCTTCATCTTGGATTTCTATCCTTCAGAATTAGGAAAAATCAATTTTTATATCAAACCTACCTAATCCATGGTATTGGGCCATAGCAGCTTAACTGGATAAGATGATATATCCTCTAATGAGTTCTGCATAGTTTATGAGTGTAGTGTCTGACTGGCCTGTTTACAATCACTGAAATCAACATTTCTCTTTGTGCTTTTAAATTCCAGTCTCTATCTTAGCAGCTATATCACAGTCACAAATTGTATGGCTGACAATTTGGGTTCTCAGATCATTTACTCACTGCATAATGAAATAAAATTATAAATCACATTAAGTATAGATAAATATAATAATATTACCAAATGTAATCATAAGACTTGCCTATTTTAAAGATTCAAGAAAGATAATTGCATCTGATTAATATATACACATTTATACAATTGGTACAAATATCTAACACTGAAAAACTTGGAGATAGTTTTGGCCATTGTGACTGCATAATAACAATAATAATAGCAACCACTTTATAAAATAAAAGTTGTGCAATAGCAGTGTGTTAGATACTTTACTTGGGTCTCATCTTGTTCTTACAGGAATATTCAATGTTTTATAGTTTTATTTTAGAGACGAGGAAACTAACATTCAGGGGATAAGTAATAGGTATAAGACCTCAAATTGGTAAATGTGTTTCAAAACCTGAGTGAATGACCATAGACCTCCCAAACAGGCGGAGATTTTCACAACAGGAAGCTACCTATAGACATATCTTTCCTGATGTCTGTAACATTGGTGTCTATTTACACTAAGTAGCCCTGTGACATCATAGTGAAGAGTACAGCCTTTTGGATCCTGAACTCCTGGGCTCAAATTCCAGCACTACTGCTCACTAGTGCACACCCCACTTCTCTGTGCCTCAGTATCCATATCTCTAAAGCTGGACTCATAATAGTACCAAGAAAATGGCTAGATACCCACTCATGGGCCATTATGAGGGTTAAATGCATCTGTATATATACAGCAGGGAACATGGTAAATGGGAGTAAATGTTTGGAAAGAACACTGAATGTGGGGTCCAGAGGTCTCAGCCATCGATATACTGTACAACCTTGGGGAAGGGCCCTAAGTTTCCTGACCTCTGTTGTCCTTATTTGCAAAAATGGGATGTTCACTGTCTTATCTCCTTCTGGGAGTATTAAAAGGAACAATGGAAGACAAGATATATGAAAGTGCTTTTGAGACTAAAAACTGAGACTACATGCATGTGAACTGTCATCATCAATATTCGTTATCTTTATTCTGTTCCCCTCTGTCTGCGAATTTCACATGAAGCACTGCCTCTCAAGCCTTGATACTGAACTCCCTATAATAACAAAACAAATGTCCGGCCACCCAGGACGCAATCAAACGGAACTCTATTAACTCCCTCCTTCTGCACACCCACCACGAGAAGGTAATTGATGTTCACCGTGACCCGAAAGCTCACCAAGACTCTAAACTACCTTCTGGGAAGGATTAAATTATGTTCAGCCTTCAGTTTATGATGAAGTGTATTTAATTATACTCAAATTCTTTGAAAATGTGTGACCTAGGAACAGACAGAGAGAGTAAGTCACAGGCTGTCTGGTACCAGAATGTCCCTCCCTGGAGGCTTCACCACCAGTCACCCTTGTCAGGGTTAACTGAAAACTACAGCCACCCAGGGTAGGGCACAAGTCAAAGAACTTCACTGTGTGGAATCCATAAGGACCATTAATAAGCAGAAATATCAAAGACAAATTCCTGAAACAATGAAAAATTTAAACTATGTAAGATGCCTACATGTTTATAATAAACTTTTGCTTTTTCTGACAATGAATTTAAACACTTGAACAAGGAATAACAAACACACCATTGAGTATCTTATTATCAACACTTAAATGTATAAACCAGATGAATAAGTTAATATTATGCTCATAAGAGAAAATAGCACTTTTTAAAATGTTGTTCTTTATTTTTAAAAAATTATGTGTATGCTTAAGAGGAGCATAATATATAAAATAAAAGGTTACATTGTATTTTCATTGTAAAAGTATGGCTATTTACCTCTCTTTAAATTATTTCAACATGGGTGAATTCTCTTTTAAAGACCAGGAAACATATGTGAATCTTAAGTACTACAAGTCTGTGTCAGGAGAAAAACGTGCAGTCATTAATTAGAAACTTCTCTCCAATTCACAGCTTCTCTCCGGAGAATTTCTAATAAGAAGCTCTTTCTACCCCTGCTTAAATATCTTCAGTGACTGGAAATTTCATGACCAAATCAACCAGCTTGCTCTGAGTCTAGACAGCTCCCCTTGCTAAAATATTCTTCTCTTTACCATTAACTTCCCTCTTGTTTTGAGCCCTCAGGAACCAATTCGGTAACTGAGTTCATGTCCATGAGGCCCTTTGTTAGCTGTAATAATTTTATCAAATAACGACCTGCTTCTACTCATATTTTTCACTGAAAGCATGATGACCAATCTTTATAATCACCTATCACCTGTCAAAGGGGCTTGTGGACACCATGATCCTATGGAGATGGGCTCAAAGCCACAAAGAGGAGCGTGGACTTTCTTGGGATGCTGCTCTAATACACTATTTCTGTGAGAAACATTCTGAGCTTTAAAAGTCAGACTTATAATGTTTCTGAAAAGAATCCATTTATAAGATCACTGTTTCTACTTTGGGGAAATGTATTTTTCATAAAAATCTAGGTATAATTTATCACTTTGCCTTTATCCCAGTCTCATAAGCCAAGTAGGTGTCTGGTGTGTGTAGAAAAATTCCACTGCTCCCCCTGCCTCAACTAAAGAAAGAAAAGGGGCAGATCTAGCAATCCCACTGTAGTATCATAAAATATCACATTGGTTGTATATGGTTTAGTCAAGAGAAGCGGCCATATTTATTGCTATTATTTTAGCCAATGGGCATTTGGGTTGTCACTAAATTTAAACATGCCATGCACACTGATGACCCTGACTTTCTGTATTAAAGGCCTATTTAACCTTGGATGATCCTCCTGGTCTCTTCCAGCCTCCAGCATCCAGAACATGGCCAGCAGTGCCTCAGGCCAAATGAGGGAGGAGGAGAGCGAGGCATTAGAGTTCCTGCACACATTTCTGCCCAGTGGTTTCATAGACTTGATTATCTGATTTCCCTTAAGTTTACAGATATAGGCAAATATAAAAGGAGTTCTAAGACATGCAACCAAGAAAGTGGAATATAAGAGAGGCAAGGGTCCTAAGAAAAAAGATGACGTCTGAGGCATCGCAACTCTACTACCTCAGTGTCACAATTTCCTAGCAATGATAGCGTCTGTGAAATAGATACTGCACTCCATTTAGGAAGGAAGAAAACTTTACACCACTTTTACAATGACTTCTGCCCAAAGTGTGGTTTTTTTCCTTCTAACTTCACTTGATGTATTTAATTAAACATTCTGAGTTAATACACTCTCTGAAAATGGTTAATTCTGAGTACACAAAATTAAAATTTTAAATCTTTACTAGAAAAATATGAAAGCTTGAACAAAAGTGAATCGTCATTGAGGAACTCCCAGATGATAGTTGTGCACATTGTTTGTGAAAAAGAACAAATGAAGGAAAGAAATTAGTTTACCTTCTGACTTATCCATAATCCCCAAGTTTAGGTAGACTCAGAATTCCTGCCTAGGAATAGTGGGGAAAGAGTTCTCTTACTTTTTCGAGAGAAAAGGTCTTTCTGATCCTAGAAAAGCAGACAAGAGGTGTATTTTGTCCAAAGCTTTTTCAGTTCTTTTATCCCAAATATCCTTGTATGAAGACTCAAAGGTTCTATTTAAATCTGATTTAGATTATAAATTGGTAAAATTCAGGCCAGGGATTTAGCTCAGTGGTTCCACCACCTGCCTCGAAAGCACAAGGTCCCGAGTTCGATCCCCGGTACCCTACCAAAAAAATAAATTGGTAACATTCCCTAGCATATTATTAACATAGTCTCATATTAGCATTATCAAATACTAAGGACAAAAGGTTCTAAACACAAGTAGGTTCATTGTCACCAAACTATTATAATCTCTGCTTCTTTAAAAATGTTTATTTTTTGACCTTTGGACTTGTCTAAGATTCTTCGCAGGTGTTCCCTTCCCTTCAAAACCTACCGATGAAGATGCTGTTTAGAATGCAGCCATCAGTTCATCTCTTACAGTGTTCTTCCGTAACTCCTCCTCCTTCTCGTCTTCTCCCGTTCCTTCTACTCCTCCCTCTTTCTCTTCCTCCTTTTTCTCTCCTAAAAAGTTCTTTACAAAGTTCTTCTTAGCTTCTTTCTACTTAATGTTTTTCCTAGTATTCTCTGAAGAGCCAAGCCTAATTTCTTCTTACTCTAAAATTCTGCTTATCTATGTTTCTTCCCCATAGTTTACTCCTTTCCCGATTCTGGAATGAGAACACTCTCATAGGGCTTAATCCGCAAATGTTTTTAATTAACACATTTGGTGCTGTCCTCTCTCGCTAAATGGCCAACCTGCCTTCACAAAAGGACCAAACATTTCTTCCTTCCAGTTTAAATACTTCTTCCAAAGCCAAACATAGATTAAACAACATTAAATAAGTCTGCAACCAGTAAATATAAACAAATAATCAAGTCCCCAAGACAGTGGGACATGGACACTGTTCTCACCAATAAACAGCCACACACCCCTCTGCCCATCCCAGCAAGAGGCCCACCCAGGAGGAAGAAAGCGTTGTGCCAGGGAGCAGAATGAGGTCCCCTCCAGAGACCTTACAGCACTTCTGCACATCAGCTCACCCACAATGCTTTCAAAATGCAAGGAGCACCCAGAGCCAATATGTGACCAATACATCCATCCTTTCCAATGGCAAGAGATGTACCACAAACAAAACAAGGCAGAGGGAGAGAAGTTCCAATCATTTCCACTGCTCAGTGGTTAACTTTTCACCTGACTGCAAATTAATGATGCACCTTGTAGATTTGAGCAATGTCTAAAGACCCTTCAAGTCCCTTCCAGCACACCATCACTCATGGAGCCGGTTGAAGAAGGACCTAGCTGGCATCCACCTGTGCTAGCAGAGGAGGAGGATGACATGAACAGTATCTGAGCTGCCCAAGGACCAGCCACTCCCAACTCTCCCACTTCTACTCCTAGCCCTCTCCCAGGTGATACCTCCATGTTTCAAGATTATACCGCAGGTGACACTGGCTTTTTCCTCAACATATAAACCTTTCTGTGAAATGGATTAAAATAACAAGCATTAGAGAATATTCAGGATAAAACACAGAGAGACAGAGAGAGAGAGAGAGAGAGCGAGAGCGAGGGAGGATAGAGATGCTCCACACTCTATGGTAATAACATTTAGTCATTTAGTTCAGGAACATTTTTGTTCTTTCTGAAGTATGAGAACAATTAAGTTGACATACTAAATTTTCAAGGCAAATTAATTTTCAAAATATTCTGAGTAACCAAAAAGGTCCTAATTAAATTAAAATTTGTATCTGATGAAGAAAAAGCGTTAAATGAGGAGTCTGGAGAGCTGGTTTTCATCCCCAGCCATCCAACATTAAACTGTGTGTTCGAGGATTGGTCATTTAACCTCACTATGCTCAGATTTCTCATCTATAAAATGAGAAAATCAAGATAGATTAAAGCCCTTTCAGCTCCAACATTCTGATTCTATGACTTTCCAAGTTAATAAAATAAACTCTTTAGAATGCCTGCTTTTTTTTTCAACTAAGCTAATTTTTATATAGACAGAAAACTTCCAGTATGTCAGGAAAGTATTTTTTTAAGTTTATTCAGAAAGATTTTTAAAAATTTAACATGTACAATACAAACTTTGGCCCCAAATTAACAGCTGCACTTTGCTTCCAGAAAAGTCTTATTTTTGTTTTTTGTTGTTCTGTTTGATTTACCACTAGACAAGAAATAATAGACAAGAAATAGTAAGCATGTACTTAGTTCCTTGGTATTTGCTGATTTGTTATTTTCAAAGGTTCACCAGCTCCACAGCAGAAAGAAACTTCTCAATTATTCAGTACTAAACAGCATTTTAAAACCAACAAATGAGCTCAGAAGTCAGCAAGCAAAAAAAAACAAAAACAAAAACAAAAAACTTGCTGTCATCCATCTGAAACTGTCACAGACTTCAGGCTAATCTCAGAATCTGTGACCGCACCACTTTATGTTTTTACAAATTAAGTAACTCTTTCCCTGTTGTTTGCTACAGAAATAATCAAAATAAAAGCAGGGGATGAGAAAGATCCTGAAAGTCAGGAGCAAGGGAGAGATGAAAGAGGAAGAAACACAGCTAACTGGATTCAAAGGCAGGTTCCAAGTGGATTTCAGGGAAGGCTGAAGTCAGAAAAGGGGAGCTGTTGTTTCCCAGTTTGTTTATTCTTACCTTTGACTCACTAGAGTGAAGTCTGAACAGTTTGTGGGTCATAGTAAGAGATTTCTGAGGCACAATGTGACTTCCAAGGAGAGCTAAGTCAGACAGCAGCCCATGAGCCAGTAGGGCAGATACCAAGAGGTGATAAGAAGAGTCACTTGTTTTTATTAACATAAGACCTCATCAGACTTCCCCAAATGAAATGTCAGACTCATATAATTTTTGATCAAGAATCACGTAGTCTCTTGGCAAGGAAAACATTCAAAATTCAGCATTCAGGATGGGCCGTTGTTTGGAACCAAAGAGATTTTACCTATCAACATTTTTTTTTTGTACAAAGCACATTTCTCAGTAGGAACCAATACAATACAGAGTTTAAAAAATAAAATTCTTAATCCACTCAGAATGTAACTCATTATTTAAAATAAATGGAATGACACCTAGAAAGATCTGCTGAATGAGAAGAAAAAACTATTCAGAGTTGCAAAATAAACTATTATTAAGCCACGGAAGCTTAATCTGTATTCTCATTCTCCTTTTCAATGACACTTTTATGAAACACATGTGGGAGCAGTTCATGCTTTTGAAAAGCAGAAAAAAAAACCCTCAGAGCTTCCCTCACAGCAGCTGAATTCTGGAGTCTTCTAGGATTTGTCCTTTCTTGATCCCCTCCCATGTCATGCTCAACTCTTAAAGAGAGAGTGTTGTCAAGGATTTGGGGGTGTTTCTCAAGAGCTGGGGTGCTGTCATGACAACACACTGCTGTTCTGCCTCTGTCGTTCTGTTCTTCCTTGGGGTGCTCAGTCCTCTGTCAGCTTCCTTTCCCCCTGCGTGGCTGCAGTGGGATCAGAGGAGGAGGGAGAGAAGAGCCAGGTTTAATAACCTTCCCGGGTGGTCACGTGGTGTAGGCTGTGCAGAAGTCCTGAGATAACGCTGAATCCTGGCCCTGTCCAAAGCAGCCACCCTAGTCCTCCTTTAAGGCTGCAGTTGCCATGGCCGCCCCAAACACTAAACCCCAGCCTCCTGCAGTCCTTCCTTCCCAACGTGAAATCTGCTCCCTGAAGGGAAATCAGGAGCTGGGCAGGGGACAGCACAGAAAGCTAAGGAGCAAATCAGCCATAGGGTTCAGGAAGCAAACAGGCTGGGTTTTTGCTGCAAGGCTTTGCTTCGGGGAGTTTTCACCTCTTTTCTAAGTAGAAAACAGAACATAAGAAGAGGAAAAGAAACTGGCTAATAACTCAGCTTGGAAAAATGACTATCACCTTTACTGGTTTTACTATAATCCTCAATACAAATGGGGAAGGGAGAAAAAAAAAACCACCCAAAATAGCAACATCCTAAATCCAATCATAGCTGAACCAGGACAGACTTGGCCGGTGGGGGTGAGTATCAGGGTCATGAGTAATAAGCCATAGGAATGGCATGAATGTTGGGATTTTCTTGTTTAGAACAAATTCCTGTTTGAAGACACCACCTAAAAAAAAAAACCCAGACACAGAAACCACATAAAGAAAAAAAAAACAGAGAAGAGAAAGATCACCCTAAAAATAAACCACCGATGAATTCTGTGTAACACATTTTGAAAGTAAAGACAGAGGAGCCCAGGGGGTGGTGCTATGGAGACAGAGAGCCAGGACCCTGGGCCCAGCCAGGCCACTGCCCAGCTAAGCAAGCCATGGGCTCTTTTGGCCACTGGCTCCTTCCTCTAAATGGGGAGGTTAGGATGGGGCAATCCATCTTTCAATTCCACGACAACTCTAAAATTCTCTTCAGAACTCTATGAACACTACCACAAGTAGGTTTCAACAAAATCCTACAAACAGGAGACAAGACTTGGAGACCTTAATTCTAACAACGCCCATGCTGGGCTGCAGGGTCAAGGGCAATGTTTCCTTTCTTTGTTCAATGTGGTAAATTGTCTTTATAATAAAAGTCCAGCTATATGGGGTTAACAATGGTTGGGTAACATTGTGAACATTAATGCCACTGACATGCACAGGCAGAAATGCTTGAAACAGCCAAGCATGGTAGTATACATCTGTAAGCCCAGCTATTCAGGAGGCTCACAAGTTCAAGGCCAGCTTGGACAGTTTGCCAAGACTCTTCAAGACAGGAAGACAGAAAGCTAGATAGAGAGACAGAGACAGAGACAGACAGAAAAACTGAGAAAGAGAGAAAAAGAAAAGAAAGAAACAAAGAAAGAAAGCGAAGTAAAGAAACAAAGAGAGGCAGGCTGGAGATGTACCTCAGTGGTGGAGTACCCCTGGGTTGAATCCTCTGCATGACCAAATAAATAAATTAATGAAAAACGGTTAAATTAGTAACTTCTGTGTATCGCTTCTCGGCCTTTTGGCTAAGATCAAGTGTAGTAACTTCTGTGTTATGTATCATTTATCATCATTTAAGAAACCAAATCTACATAAAAGAAGAGCAATATATGAAAGAAGAGGGCAAACACCCACCAGGAAGTCCACAGTGTATGAATGTTCTGGAGGTGGGCACTGAGCTAAAAATAAACAACAGAATTTAATGCCCACTTCCTCACTCCTTTCCTTTGGCCCCTGAGTGAGGTCCGCACGTCTGGTGGGGTGGGAGAGAAAAGGCCGATCTGCTGTTTCCCACAGTGGTGCTTAGCCGCCCCTGGCCTCTCTCTCCCCCTCCCCGAAAACTGGCAGCACTACAGCATCCCACAAAGTGCTGCAGATCACTACTAAGAGGTGCTGTGCAGCACTCCCTTGAAGAATCCATACAGATCAAAATCTCAAGTGCTTACCTGCCTGGGGACCACCATAATGGGAGGTGTTGCTTCTTTTTAAAGAATAAAAACCAGATGCTGTAAGCTGATGAAAGTAAATGTCCTTTCCACACATGTCTTCTCTAGCACTTGAAACTCTTACCCACAAAAAGTACTTCTCCCACTCTGTTTGGTGATTTCCGTGCTTTTGACTTTCTTTGAAGTTCCAGTGCAGTGAGTTCCTACACTTGGGGGAAAGGATTGATTCTTCCCAGCAATCCGGAGGGCTCCCTGGGCCAGGGGCTGCTTGATTCAAGGGCGATACCCAAGGATACTGTCTCCCTTCCCCAGAGCTAAGACAGTCAGTTTCTTCTTGACTTTTACGAGAAGTCTCAAAGTCACACACACAGGCTTAGTCACTTCCCAACTTCTGCACCAACATATACCAAAGAACTTTCCTGCCCTGCTCTTTAAGCACTAGAGTGAATGGAATGAGGGAGAGGGAGGCACAGTGCCAAAACGAGACCGGTGAATCAAAAGCTCTGACCTCAGCCCTACTGGGACCTTGAGAGGCACACGACCTCCCCAGTCCTCCATCTGTACATGGAGAGATCAGAAGCAAAGATCCTACCAGCCTCAGCATTCTGGGCATCCGTGTGATGAGAATATCAGCAAAACTTCCCGCAGCAAGTTATGCGGCAAGCAAAAATGCAGGCTGCAATCTCATGCTAGGGTGGGAGAGTCAAGGAAAGGGAGGAGGGGTGAGTCTTGAAATTGACCGTACTGGATTTCAGATCTACCTACGCTAATTATTAGCAACTCTCCTGTTTTAACCAGCCTCACTTTAGGAGAGATATTTAAGGAAGCCTGTCCTCACGCAGGCAAATCAGTAGGCAGAGGCCAAACTGAATTATGGGACAGAATAAAATCAAGCAACTTAAACATCTGACCCAATTTTTTCACTGGGTAAGTAAGGTACAGAGTCCCTTCCTGAGATCCAGACCCGCCCCTGGAGGCCGACTCGTTTCTTTCATGGGATCCTCATCACAATGAGTGGTGTCATTCATCCCCGCAGCTCCAGCTGCCCAAATCAGAAACTCTTCCTCCGCATTCATCTCCAATGGTTGATTAGTCATCAAGCCCTCTAGATGGTTCTATTCTGTCACTCCCAGTACCATTAGTAAGAACAGGGTCTTGCCAGTCTTGGATCATGACAGAGCCCCAGCACACAGAGCTGTGGTTAACATGGAGCATGTGCTTTGTGGTTGCTGAATAAATATTCACTGTTGCCCTGGTTTTCTATAACTGTTTCCTCTCTGGTCTCCCTGTCCATCTCCTGGTCCCTTGTCATATATGGGCAACTAGCAGAATGAGGTTTCTGGAACACACATCTGACTTTCCACATCCCTGTGTGAAGTCCTCCCATGGGTGTGCAATGCATACTAGATACAATCTGATCCCTTGGTTTAACATGTAAGCCCCTTCCTGGTCAGCCTTACTATACTATAGTCTTACCAACTTTCTGTTGCCTGTTCAGCCCATTCATATACTGTTTGCACTTCTTTTGTCTTTCTTTGCACACACTGTCTCCATTCCTTTGTATATGCCTGTTTGATCTACTTCTCATTCTTCCAAGCTTAGTGTGAAAGCCATGGGTTCAGAAAGCCTTTTGACTCCTCTTTTCCCATCAATCTGATTGAGATGCCCCTCTTTGTGGTTCTAAAACAGAAGTTCTGTTGTAACAGAGAGCAAGGGTTGGATCCACTGCCTGCCCCCAGTACTAGAGGTAACCATATGTCATCTAGTGCTTTAACTTCAGTAGCTAGAGCAGAATTTGGCATGTAATAGATATTAAAGAAATGGTTGCTGATTTAATGAGGAAGGGAGAGAGAGAGATCTCAAAAGAAAGATGTCCCTGGAAGGGACATATGCTTTACTCAAGATTAAATAAGCTAGTTTGTGTAAGAACTGGCCTCCTAACTTCGTCTGATGGATCAACCTCCCTCTAAATCCATGCTGTAAAGGTTTCTTAGGGTTCTCTTCTCTTCCTTACTTTATCATTCCTGCTGAAAGAGCTCCTACAGTCTTGCTAATAACTCTCAAATCTCTATCTCCTTCCAACCTTATACTTGCATATTTGATTATCTGTTGCCCAGATGTTCCACTGGCAACTTGTATTCAAAATAACAAGAGGTAAAATCATCACATTTCTACCCATTTACCCCCCCCACACACACACACACATCCTTCCTCCTAGATCATTTGTAGCTTCCCAACCTCCACTTATACAGTCACTTGAGACAGAAATGTGGAAGGTAGCATGTGATTTTCTTATATTACTATTTCTATACCTGGGTATATACCATGTGTATTACATGTTTTCTTTTCTTTAGTCCTGCCAATAAAGCCCTGAAAAGAAATCATCTGCTGGAATTCAGGAGGGAAAAGAATAGGATATAAATAAATAAATATATATATATAAAAATAAATACATAAATGCATAAATACATAAATAAATATTATGTATTTGCCACTCAAGCTTAACATCATCAACTTCTCTTTCTCTCAAACTTCTCAAATCCAAACTCCAAGACCAACTGATCACTCTACCAATCTTTCCACTTCCTAAATCTCCCAGAATGTTTCAATAGACCCCTAGATGGTTTCTTTGTCCCCACTGTGATCCCAATCAAGCACGGCCTCCCTTTTGCCCAAAGAATGGACTTTCTGCAAGTACCAAGTCCTCTCTGGTTCTACATGAGGTGGGGAAGGTATGCAGGCTGGCACTAATGCATTGATGATGTCACTGATGCCCATCATCCCCCACCAGCACCCAGGGACTCTGGGAGAGAAGGGAGTGGTTAAGTCCCAGCAGGGGGACAACAAGGGTAAACAGGGGATTGCAACAAGGGAGGTCCAATGGCTGGGGTGTGAGTGTTGGAGAATAATACAGTGATTGATAAGTTTTAGACAATAATGAAACTATGTTTGTATCTGTTTACGTTAAGATTAAGGCAAAAACCATAAGAATAAAATAAACTGTATTCTTTGAAGAGAGGCACAAAAACAACAACAACAAAAATAAATCTATCCAAAGGAAAGAAGGAAAGGGTTTTAAAAAAAAGAAACAAAAATAAATGGCAAGTATAAAACATTAAATAAGGCTAAAATGCCTCAATAAAAATAATCATCATAAGTATACTGGATATATAGTCAGGAATCAAGCCAAAACTAGTAGAATTGGAGCTATATACCATATATGGGAAACAATGACCCATTCAAAATGAAAATACATAATGAAGTTGAAAATAGAGGATTAAAAAACAAAATATAAACAAAAGCCAGGAGAGCACTGTGAACCTCAAGCAAAAGGAAATTTAAGGTAAAAAGTACTGTAAATTACCAAGAGGGACATTCTATACTGGTCACAGGACCAATTAATAATTATGATCATGAACATATATGCATCTAATAAATTGGCCTAGAAACATTTAAAGTGACCATTACAGGGAAAATCAGATAAGTGAGAAATGTAGTCAGCAGTCAAGCAGAAGAAAGCTTAAAACATTTTCTATATCTCTGAGAATGAAAAACACATTACTAAACAACCCCTGAGCACATAAAATTTGAATTATAAAACACTGAATTAAGTCATAAGAAAAGTATTATATGTCTAAATTTGTGTGGTGCAGCTAAAACATGAGAAGAGAATTCACTATTAGTCCTTGGCTGCAGTCTGAACAATGTACAACTGTTATTATCACAGAAATATCATCTATGAACATCTAGACAAAGAGAATTGACAGAATTAAAGGACCAGGAGCACTTCATAATAATTAAAGGATGTATTCATCAGGAAGATACATCAGTCTTAAAACTGTATGTACCTAATAACAGAAAAGAAGAAAATTTTCAAATCAACCATCTAGAAGAAGGAGACCTTAAACTAAGCTTGCAATAAACACACACACACACACACACACACACACACACACATGCACACACACACACACACAAATAATACAGGGCTAGAAACCAATGAAACAGAAAACAAAAGCAGTTTACTAAAAAGTTTACTAAAATTGATTAACATCTAGCAAGACCAATCACAAAGACAAGGAAATGAAATTACCAATATTAGAAATGGAAAGGAGGTATCACTACAGATTCTATAGACACTCAACAGATAGTGATAGTGAGAAAATATTACAACAATTTTGTCAATATATTTGACAACCTAGATGAAAGATATTTCTTGAAAAATAGAAGCTATAACTTACTAAAATACAACTAAAAATAAATAGAAAATTTGAATAGTTTGCTATTTGTTAACAAATTGAATTCATTATCTAAATTGGGACGATTACAATAGTTCAGTATCCTGATTATAGTGGTACTTATGCAGTACTACATAAGTGTTAAGGCTCAGAACTGTGTACCAAAAAGGACATTATTCTATATGATAACTTTTAAAAATTAAATTGGAATATCTTCAGAATCTTCATACAAAAATCCTCCAGGCCTAATTTTTCTTTCTTTTCTTTCTCCTTCCTTCCTTCCCTCCTTCTTTCTTTTATTTTTATGTTTTATTTTTGGCAGTGTTGGGGATTGAATTCATGGCCTCAGGCAGACTAGATATGTGCCCTACCACTAAGCTACATCCTTGGCTCTATTTTTAAAAGAAGTAAAACCAATCTTACACAAATTCTTTGAGAAAACAGCAAAACTAGTAATCCTCCACCAGCACACCTTTTAAGTCCAGCATAATACCAACACCAAAACCTGGGAGGAACTATACAAGGATAAAATTTAGTCAAATATTCTTAAAAGACAGAGTTGTAAAAATATTTAACAAAATAAGAGCAAAACAATTCTAGCTAGCATCAGATGAAAATAGCAATATAATAACGATAAACTGTATTCTTTTTAATTCATTATTTTTATTATGGTAAAATACATATAACAAAATTAAGCATCTTAACTGTTTTTTGTAGTCCAGTGGAATTAAATATATTCATAATGCTGTGCAATCCTCACAACATCCATTTCTAGAACTCTTTCCTTTTGCAAAACAGAAACTCTGTGCCTATTAAATAATAACTCTCCATTCCTCACCCGCCTCAGCCTGGGACAACCACCCTTGTACTTTGAGTCTCAGATTTTCTTCAGTTACCTCACAGAAGTGGAATCATAAATCAGTTGTTTTTTTGTGACTTATTTATTTAACATAATATCATCAAGGTTCATTCATGATGTAGCACATGTCCATGCCTTTTCCTTCTCAGGGCTGTATATATCAGCTTTTGCCCATCTTTTCATCTTATAATGAACATTTGTATTGCTTCCACATTTTACCTATTGTGTATTGCTTACCATTTTACCTATTTTACCTATTGTGAATAATACTATTTGAGTGTAGATGTAAAAATATTTTTCCAAGACTTCGCTTTCAATTCTTTGAAGTATACATTCACAAGTGGAACCCTGCAGCATACAGTAAAATTATTTGTAAGTTTTTGAGAAACTGCCACCATGTTTTCCACACTGGCTTTACCACTTACATTCCTACCAATAGCACTAAGCATTTTCGGTTTCTCCACATACGCACCAACACTTACTGTTTTCTGGTTTTTGTTGTTGCTGTTATTGTGATTGTTTTGAGAGTAGCCATCTTAATGTGCTTAATATTAAAATCAATAGATATGATTCAGTATATAAAGTAGAAAAACCATATGACCTCTCATAGAGGCAGAAAAAAGAAGTGCACAAAATTCAACGCACATTTCTGACGAAAGCAAATGAAAAATTATAATAAAATTAATAAAAGGAAATTTACACATTAGTGTGAGAAAGTGGATTGGAAGTCTCAATATCATTAATATATCAATTTATCTTAAATTGATCTCTCATAATCCAGCACAATATCAACTTTGAACAGGTTTTTGTAAAATTAACAAATCAGTTCTGAAATTTATATGGAACTTCAAAGGAGCTAGAACATACAAGACAATCTTGAAAAAGAAAAAGAATTTTCCCTACCTGATACCAAATCATACTATAAAACTATTTAAATCAAGTTAGCATGGTATTGATATAGATAAGGTATACAGACTGATAAAATAGAACAGTGTGGAAATAGGACAATATGTATATAGTCAAATTATTTTTTAAAAGGCAGTAAGGCAACTTTACTGGGAAGAACATCTTTTCTATAATATTTTATACATTTCAATGAATATATGAAAAAATTGACCTTGATCTCTACTTCACACTACATATTAAAATCAATTTAGGATGAATCATAGACTAAACTAGAATTCTAAGTTTAGACTTAACATGTGGCCTTAGTAAAATGTTAGTACTAAACTAGAATGCTTCTAAAAAAAAATAGGAAAATTCTTAGTAACCAGAAGGTGGGCAAAAATTTTATAAAGAAACTTTAAAAAGCATTTATTCTGAAAAGATAAACTGGGCTTCATTAAAAAATGTTTACTTATCCAAAAACAGTTCTAAAAATAAAAAAGTCCACCAAACGCTGGAGAAAACATGTTGTAGTACATACATCTTACTAAAGACATATCCAATACATCAAAATGGGTCTTCCAACCCAATCCAGTTTTTAAAATGATCAAAGGACTTGAACAACAGTACACAAAAGAAGATTCAAAGATGGCCGATAAACACATAAAAAAGATGCTTGCTGTTACTAGTCATCAGGAAATTCAATCAAAACCACATGATACTACTCCACAACAGGCAGAATGGCTAAAATTTTAGAAAGAGAATGATGCCCAATGTTGGTGAGGATACAAAGTGGCTGAAAAGTTCGTACACTCATGGAAGGAGCACTGAATGCTACAGTCACTTTAGACAGCTGGCAACTTCTTGTAAAATTACACACTAACCCTAAATCCTAGCAATTCTACTCCAAAAAGAAATGAAAACATATGTCCACCAAAAGACCTGCAGATGAGTGTTTATAGCTGCTTTCTTCACAATAGTCAAAACACAGAAACAACAACCCCAAGTGTCCGTGAACAAGTGAACAGATAAGCTGTAGTATATGCATTTTTTAAAGTAATGAACTGTTGGGCCAGGGATTTAGCTCAGTGGTTTCGCTGCCTGTTGAGCAAGAGCAAGGACCCAAGTTCGATCCCCGGTACCCAAAAAAAAAAAAAAAAAAAGATGTAATAAAGTAATGAACTGTTGATATACCCACCAATAAGAATGAGTCTCAAAAATATGCTGAACTGAAGAAAACAGATACCAAAGGCACACAGTGGATGACTCATTTGTGTGACATTCAGGGGCAGACAAAGCTCACCTATGATGAAAAATCAGAGCAGTGGCCAACTAGAGAGAGGTAGGAACTGACAAAAAGGGAGGCAAGGACTGTCTTTGGGAGAATCGAAATGCCCTACACTTGATTACGGTAGTGGTTGTGCACTCATCTGCATTCATCAAAACTCACTTAAAATGTGTACATCGCTTGGTATATACTGTACATTCTCCCTGGAGACAAATGAATATATTAGTGAAGAGAAAGATGTCGGGTCCACCTGGGGATAACCTCTTCTGTGCAAAGGAACAGTAATCACGCTTGAGTGGAAAAGGCCATGCAAGGGAGACAGTGAGTGAGGAAAGGCCACGGCAGAGGAAGAACCGTGACCAGGCAGAGTGAGAAGAGAAACAGAGAAGACTGAGTCAGAAGAGGAAGGTTTGAGCCCAACAGGAAGACACGAGAGCACTGAACATTAAGAAGTAGAAAGCCAGGGACCTAAAATACCTAAAATTGTGTCTCCAAATAACCTAGCCACCACCGTAGATCTCACAAAGAACCAAAGACATTTGATTTGGAAATTGCCCTCTTCCTCCCTCAACACTTCTATTAATCATACTGGAAGCTAGGAGAGGGGAACTCAAAGAAGGCAGGAACAAGAGTAGACCTTTCTGTTTTTGTGTTTTTAATCGACCCGTTTCAATACAGTGTCCTCCTAGGGCTGACATCCCACCCACGTGTGGCATCTGATCACCAATACACACGAGGAAGTAACTGCAATTTGCCATTTCTGTATATATATGTACATGCTAGGATAATGAGATTAACAATCTATTCATTCCCTCAGTAAATGAATGAAATTCTACTGAGCACAAGTCCCTACGAGGGAGCATCCCAGTTAACTGAAGCTCAATCTGGCCTCAGGAACCAAAGAAAACACTTCTCCTCCTTCCAGATGAATTACTAAGACAAGCAGATGACTCACGCACACAGTTGATGAAGCAATTAATGCCAACTCTCCCTGTCTTAATCATCCCCTCTAGTGAAAGAATCATGCAGCAGTATTAACCCCAGCTGAAAAAAATAAATACCATGCCAGCAAATTAAACTTTAGCAAACAACGGAGTGACGAGAGAAGAGTAGGAGGGATCCGGTCCAAACTCTGCTTCTAGAGAGAAGACTCCAAGAGGACATTTCAGGAAGATTGCGTTCATCAGCCCCACTTCCTCTATTTTAATTGACAAACACTGGGTTTACAGGAATAGCTTTCGGAGACATTCCTATAAAATCTGCTTACTCACTGAATTTTTAAAAAGAAGAACGAAGCCAAAGAACACCATTGGCCTCTGTTGCACGTATGTGTGAGAATAAGCTGGTGTCCTGGAATAAGGGTTTGTCTGTATTATCAGGTCACTTCTGTGCAAAGCCCTCAAACTGAGAGTCACATCTTGTTTCTACTGGCCAAAGTGTGAAGAAAGAGAAAACAAAACATTCAAGAGAAGGGCAGGATGTCAGAGAGCATCCAGCTCGGTTACGTATTTCATGTGTGATGGTGTGTGTGTCTATGTGTGTGTGTGAATATAAAATCCAGCTGGCGGCTTTTTCATCTCACATTTTGTTCTTTTACCTGCCTGCCCCTCACCCTTCCAATGTGCCCCCTGGGCCAGCAGCATCAATAAGAGGAATCTGCTAGAAATGCATATTCTCTGGCCCCACCCTAGACCTGTTAAATCAGAGCCACTGGGCAAGGGGCCCAGGAATCTGTTTTATTTAACAAGCCCTCCAGGTGGTTCTGATGCTTGCTCACTGTCGACAATCCACACCCAAAGGTCCACTCTTCTCGCCTAAGTTTCCAAACCCCAAATCTCGGATGCACAAGATGGACAAGGAGTTAAGGCTTACCAGTGTCAGCTTCCCAGTCCCAAGGTCCAGAAAGCCTGTTTCACTTTCCCATCACCACCCTAATAACAACTCTGCTGCAGGACACAATGGCACATGTCCGTAATCCTAGCTACTGGAGGCTGAGGCAGGTCACAAGTTCGAGTCCAGCCTTGGCAAGTCAGCAAGACCCCTGTCTTTAAAAAAATAAAAAGGTCTGGGGATCCAGCTTAATGTCACCAGTACTGCAAACAAAATTAAAGAAAGAAAGACAGACAGGAAGGAAGGAAGGAAGGGAAAGGAAAGAAAAAGAAAAACAACCCCTACACACAGCACTTTATAGCCCATTCCAAATGCATATCCAAAGGAGGTAGTCAGAACGGATATGATTATCCCTCACTCACAATGAAGAAGCTGGAGTCAGGGAGGTTAATAGCTTAGTCAATTGGAAAAGGAAGTAACAGACCCGAGAGCAGACTCACCATCCGGGCTTCTGGACCGGTGATCCTGCAGCCTCAGGTGAGGGTCCGCACCTCCGCAGTGTACCCCTGCATGCGCCCACGTGGTGAGAACTTGCAGATGGAGAAGTGATGATAAATAGTAGGAATCATATGTTCCAGTCTTAGCCCAGATTCTAATTTAACATTTGAAAATTCAATAAAATGTAATAGATCGCGACTGGCCCCAGCAACACATAGGACTGCTACTCTCCTTTCTCACTTCCGCCCACCTTTCCGAGCCAGCCCCCGTATCACTCGATTTAGAAGGGCACCAGCTGACTGAAATGAAACACAGAGCGAGCACCGCCACCACCAGCGTTTGCACAACAGCTCCCCGGAAATAAGGAGGGCAAATTCCCTTAGCTTTTCCAATGCCTTCCTTTCTGTGGGTATTTGCCATAGTGTTCGTGTTTTTTAAAAATATATATAGAGAGAGAGTTGGGGAGTGTAGCTCAATCATACAGCACTTGCCTAATATGAGCAAGGCCCTGTGTTTCTGTGTATTAATAATAATAATGATAATAATAATATAGCTGGGTGTGGTGGCTCACATCTGTAATCTCAGCACTCTGGGAGGATGAGGCAGGAGGATGGTAAGATAGAGCCCAGCTTAGGCAACTTAGTGACTTAGTGAGACCCTGTCTTAAGATAAAAAATCAATAAAAAGAGGCTGGGGATGTAGCTCAGTGTCAATGTGCTGGGTTCAAGTCCTACTACCACAAAACGACAATAATATATTCATTTTGAAAACTACAGCAATAACAAAGGAAATAAAAATATCCTAGCTGAACATTTAACATTTATCCTAAGCACAGATATGTATTTAATAAAATGTCTATAAAATGTCTATGTTACCTAATTTTTTTAATGTGGGATATATTATACATTGTCACACATGTATTTCTATGAAAGTTCTACTGTGGGTGGAAGCTACATTGTAGGGCCATACTCTGATAATGAAAGAACCATACGCTTATGTTGTAACTCATTTTCTCATGTTTCGGTGAGGGGGTATTAATTCGTTAAATTAATTTTTCAATGGTACCCTGGCTGCATCCTTACCTAGATTAATCAGAACTAAGTCTCATGCAGCTCTATTCACTGCCTTGTTTATTGCTCTGGGCATGAATAGAATGTGGATTTTCACTGCCCAAATCATTACCTAAAGTGGAATTCCCTCTCTCACTGCCCTAACCCAGGCCCCATTATTTCTCACTTGGATGATAACAGGGCATGCAGCTCCCTGTTGAGACTCATCTTCCTCACTGAGCCAGCCCTAAGAAACTTGCACACATACCATGCAAACTTCAAACTGAAAAATGGCTTACGTTACCAAGCGCGTGCCATGCCCCGGACCCATCTGCACATTTTCCATAAATTATCATATTTTACAACAATCTTAAGACTAAAATAATTATTATTTTACTATTATAGATAAAGACTCTTAGGCTACTGACATTAAATAACTTGCTCCAATTCACATAGTAGAATTCAGAGCATCTCGACTCTGCACCTCACATCCTGTGTCAACTCAAAAAGTGTCATGGCTACTGCTGTCAACAGCATCAGTTCCCCACAATTTAACTGTAAATAAAAAATATTGCAGACTTTGAGCCATAGGTATTTTACCCTTAATATTTGTGGATCAGGAAGATATACAATGATCAAAAGATACTAATAATTTAGTAACATTTTACATAGCTTTTGGTTGAGGAATCACAGTATCAGCCAGCCACATAGATCTGAAAGAAAGCACCTATTTCTGCACTAGTGGTATTGATTAATAAATCCACAGACAATGCTCAGTGTACCTATGGATGTGTGGGTCCTCCTTTAAAAGAACAGGTTAGAATCCCCAGAGTTTGGCTAAAACTTTTTCTCAACAGGAAATATCATGGGCTTCACAATCTGGCTCCAATCCGCTTCCCCAACTGTATCTCTCCCATCATCCCTTCACCACATACCACAGGCCTACTTCTTGTCCTGGTAGACAAGAAGGACCAAGTCACAGGACACCAGGCTCACTCATGTCTAGATGGCCTCAGCCCTTCTGCTGCAATTCTCTGCCTGCAGAACTCTGTCTTCTCTGAGACACAGCTCAACATCTTCAACACTGAGGAGCCATTCCTGACCCCATCCCACCTGCTCAAGGCTGAATTTGCACACTCTTCTTGGCATGATGGTAGCCTTCTGCACTCAGCCCTACGATGACACTTACCATACTGCAAATAAAAGGATCTGGACATATCTGAGGGCTCCTCTCATCCAAATTTCCTAAGGGCAAGGTTGGTGCTTGTTCATCACATCCCTGTTGCTTACCCTCATTCCTAACATGCAGTAGGTATTGTCTGTGAGATTAATAAATGAGCATCAATGCCAAGCTGGCTAGTGATCTGACTTGGGGAAGTCAGTTTTGGAAAACGCTCTGGTCACTAAAAGAAGCTTTATTTTAGTATGGGAATGACTGATCATCTGTAAACCACAGAATTCACAATGTTCCTCTGCCAAAAGCAGGGGACAAATAATATACTAGGAGTTGGAAGATCTGAGCTTAGGCCCTGGCTTTCCCACTAACCAGCTCTGTGAACTTGGGCAAGTTGCATTCCTTCTCTTTTTCCTCCATTTGTTTAGTGAGTTGGAGCAGGAGATGGGGAACTTCTGCTTTTCTCTCCTGCAGCTTCATGACTTCTAAAGGTATAGATAGACCAGGGTTGGCAAGCATTTGTTGATAAGGACCAGAAAGAAAATATCCTAGGCTTTATTGGCCTACTACAAAACAAGCAAATCAATTTTGTCAATGTCACATGAAAATAGCTATAGACATCAAATAAATGTGGTTGTGTTCCAATAAAACTTTATTTGCAAAAAGGGGTAGTAGTTTGGATTTGTCCAATGGAGGTGGTCTACTGCTGATGAAGACAGACACATCCATGTTACTATGCAGCTCACAGAGCTTGATATGAAGGTATAATAAGACATCCACTCCGAAGCCTCCAAGGGGCATATCCAGAGTTCAGTGAGGATTACCACTTTCCCACAGGAACTTGGAAATGGAAGAGAGACTGCCTACTGAAAGGTTGAATGTAAGAATGAAATTCAGTGGAGTAGAATGTGGACATACAAAGTCAACTGATGAAAGATAATTTCCAGCACCACTACCACCCCTAACCCTACCAGCACTGGATGAAATATATTTATATATTTAAGAAAAGAAGATATCCTCCAAAGAGGGTCAGACAGGGATTACAGGATAGAATCATTAAATCCAATGTAGGCAGTGTCAAGACAGTTAGGGGAAGAAGGTAGCTTTGCTGGCAAGGCTTCCCTCAAGAGATAACTGGAGGGAGTTGTAGTAAATGACTGAAATGCTGAGGTCCTCCTGGAAAAAGCCATCCTTCTCCTGAGATGACCAGAGCAGCCCCCTATGTCAGAGGGGCTATGACTGGCTCACAGTCAGTGCACCCCACACCCTTGTGCTGATTCCTTGTGCACCAAGCAACCACCTGGCTCCATACGGATCTTTCTCAGGGAACATGTCCACTGCGACTATTATTGATACTGGCAGCCAAACAGCAGCAATTTCTCAAAACAAATCAATAAAGCGGCTTCCAATTATGATTTACATTCCCATGTAGCTTGGCAGAGAGAGACAATGTGCTGATCATGGGGGCTTGAGAGTTTGTTAGCGATATTTTCCACTGTGAATTAACACACTGGCATAACGGGGTCAACCTAGGCCCAGGTACTGCACAGCTCTCTGAGTCAGCAGGACAAGTCCTGAACACAGACCTGAGGCCATCACTGGTCTCCAAAGCAGGGGCTGTGGGCGGTGGGGCTGGTGTGTGCGAATCCAGCCAGCCCTCTCTGACTTCATGACTCACCCCTCTTCTGGATCTACTCATTTTTACCCGATTCCAAGTGCTTCTTAGGATTATGAAGCCCAAGAGTTGGATGCTTCAGGATGATGTTTCCATTTGTCTCTGTATGCATATGTAAGAGGGAAACTGGCACCCGATTTTATTAAGTAATCCAAAAGCCAGAGCAAAGTAACTAAGAGCAACAGCCAAATAACCATAGCGCCAATTAGTGACTGGCATAGTTGCCACAACAAAGTTCGATAAACAGTTTGGGTATTTAAAAAAATTAAACTAAATCATGGGCTAGGGTGAGCGTTGCCCAAAACATGCTAACTCTCACTCTATTAAGCTGAAACGCAAAGGCTCAGTATAAAAGTCAGAAAATTCTTAGCCACAAAATGAAAAAAGAGAAAAAAATGGTGCCTATTAATAATATGCCTAGGGTAGAATAAAAGAGTGCACCAGAAGGTCAGTGCCTCTTCCCTAAATCCTGCCAGGAAATGCAAGGCAAAGTACCCCAGACCAAGAAGGAAAACAAAATTAACCGCAAGGGAGCAGGAAAATGAAGCCCCTCCTTTCCCGTTAGCAATGACATGATCTGCTTTTCTGCTTCTCTTCCAGAACTTGTAACCTGTGGGTCATCTCACGTCCAGAGAAGAGCCAGTGGAGTGAATGAGCTTCTAGTTCCCAAGGAGAAGGCTCACTCTCACATCTGCCACGCCCTTCGCTGGGAAGGCTATGTTCAGTTGCACAATCCAGCCCGGAATTAAATATTATATGCTCTTTGGTAAATTATCAAAATGTAAACCAACAGCTACAGCAGAGACCATCTGAACTGCCAAGAATGTTGACACTGTGATTTTAGTGAGAAAGAACATTTCTCCCTGCTGTTTAGTCTCCAGCGAGGACCATCCTTGACTCCTAATTTTTCATTTGGAATTTCCACTAGGATTACTGTTAAGTGCAGATGTACAGCGAGATAAATGTGTTATTTTCTCAGTTTTCGAGATAAATTTGTCATTTTCTCAGTTTTTCTACCCATCATAATCTTGGGACTGGGTTTGTTTCTCTGACCACTAGATTACTTGGGGACTCTATATTTATTTCCCGTAACACCAGAACAATGTTGTACAAAAAAATCAGGACTCAGTAAATACTGTCTAATGACAAAAGGTGATCTTCACAATATCAATCCCAATGAAAAGAAATCTGACCTTTCAAATGGATGTATAAGTAAATTGCTACATAACAGAAATTTTCTTACTAACTACTTTATAGTCCTCTATTTTCTTATATAAAGAACTATTATGCATTCTACATCAAAAATTCCCCAGGGCACAGTAAACACGCATTTTTTTCAACATCTCCTCAAAACACAGGAAGAAAGAACTTGGCTTCATTTGTACAAATTGATAGATCACCTTTTGAATTCATGCTAAGCAGCTAAATGTAGCAGCAGACTGTCAAAAACTGTCAAGTGCAATAATTATTGATTGGTGCATTAAAATTAAAAATGAATGTAGGTTAATAAATGAAGATGGCTTGAAGAAAAAGCACATAATCTAAAACTAAAAAAATCAGACAGCAAATCTGCCAATCAGGCATGTCGGGCATAGAATGAAAGATTATAAAGAAACCAATGACAATTACAAAATGAAAGTCAACGACACAGTAGCCTTTGTGATAGCCCACGACAACAGAGACAGGCTCTCCTGATGGCCTGGATTCCACCTTCCTCTCTGTGTTAGGCTCTGACATTTACATCAGGGGCTCGGGATGAGACTGAAACCAATGGACACCAGCACGGTGACCTCCATAATCCTGGAGGACTGAATCATGTCTTCACCCCTGTGAAGACCCCTGCATCACCCTGTCTGCTTAGATGCACATGTCCAGCCCCACGGCTTTAAGTATCACTCTCTCTAGTGCAACAGCACTCAAGCTTATCCATCCACTGGGCTACAGAGCGGTGTATCTAAATTAAGGTCTAACATCTCCACTTCTCAAAGTTCATCCAGATGTCACCAGCACTGTCCCAGCCTATCCCTAAACCAGTCTTTTCCTTTTCAGTGAAGGGCACTACTATCCACCTAGCAAGCACTCTGGATTTTTCTTTTCCTTACCTGCTACTTCTAATCCATCCTCAGCTGTAACACAGACTGAAATCCGCCTCTGTCCATCTCTCCTCCCCCACATCTCAGCTGGGTTACTCCCACAGCCCCCAGATGGTCTCCTTGAGTCCTACAGTTGAGGTTCACCTGTAACCATTCTCAACACAGCATCAGAGTGATCTTTTTAAAACAGAGTGGATGCTACCATTCTTCCTACTTAAAACCTTTCGGTGTTTCCTCTAATGTGTTGAAAGGTGGCTTCTCCCAAAATTGTGTTTATAGCCCAGAATTTGTGAATATGACCTTATAGTAAAAAGGGGATCACTGCAGAGGTAATTAAGGACCTCTAGGCGAGATCATCCTGGATTTACCCAGGTAGACCCTAAGTCCAATGACCAGGGCTCTTGTAAGAGACAAGAGGACACAACCCTCCCCTGATTCACCACCTCAAGAAGTCTATCCCACGAGAGATTTTCTCTGACTCCACCAAGTAAATAAATTCCCAGTCCCAACATCACTCTTTCCCCTAATCTTACTTGATTTTTTGTCATTTGTCACCCCTCAGAAAAGGTCCACTCTGACAACAGGAACTTAGATCATCTTGTTTCTTATTATATCCCCTGGCCAACTTAGCGACTTACAAAGAGCCGGTATCAAAATAAAAAACAAAAAGCACTGGGGATGTAGCTCACTGCAAAAACCATGGGTTCAATTCGAAGTGGGGATTGGCGGGCGGGGGGGGGGGAGAAATCAATTATTTTTGTAGTCTTCCACCAAATTGTGAAAAGCTGACATGATAGCACCATACAGATGTACTGGCTTAAGATCTTTCTCTGTTGTTAAGTCCACCATGTTACTAGTATTTCTGAGGATATTGCAGGTTTATAGCCTCTCCCCAACTCTCCTGCATTAAAACTTAATTGATCAAACTATGGCATCTTTATTAGTTGGGCTGAGCTACAGCATGCAAAGGAGAGCCCTAAATCCTTTACCTATGGGCCATGTGACCTTAGGTAGGTAGTGGCTCCTTATACCCTGTAAGCAAAAATGATACAATCTGCTCTATCTGGAAGGCTGCCATGAGAAACAATCGAAGTAACTTAATTCAACAAAATCATTCTTTGGCTATTGTACAGGCCAGAAATTGTGCTCGCAGAGTAACAGCTAGAACCCAGACACAATGTCCTTATCAAGCTTGTTTTGCAGACTGTCAAATGTTGTGCAGATGTACAGGAATATGCAACTTGTGCTTAGCACACCCCAGGATAACCAGCTTCTCGCTTCCAAACCATTCCTGCTCTGTACACCTTTTGATACAAATGCTAAGCAAAAGACTGGGCTCTCAAGATTGCTATTTGTCTTCACTCAATCACATATGTGTCCCCAAATGCACCTCCTTTGTCTCATGCTGAGCAATTTCTAACACAGATAAAAATTCAGTGCTATCATCAACAAGGCTGTGGGTACGTATCCCTCCAAACCTGGATGCTACAAGTTCCCACACATTATTTCCATTATTTCAAAATAAAACATTTTGAGCATGGACCAGGTATGCTTGCAAGGTTGACTTAATATAGTTCAACATGCAGCCATGTCATGGTTATGTTTGATAGATTAAAAAATGTTGTTTTCTGGGGCTGGGGGATTTAGCTCAGTGGTTTCGCCGCCTGTTGTGCAAGCGCAAGAACTTGAGTTTGATCCCCAGTACAGAAAAAAAAAATGTTGTTTTCTGTAACTCAGCCTTTATGAGTATCTCTTTTACTCATTTTCCTCAGAAGATGTCCAAATCTCTCAATTCTAAATGAGTGTGGTTCTTACAGATTGTTCGAGAGCAGAGAACTCTTTGAGGATCTGACGAAAGCTACAAACTCCTCCCCAGAGAAATATCTATACATACAATGTCATGCTGTGATACCATGTCTGGAGAGCCCAAGAGAACATTCTGGAAAAGTTCAATGACCCAAAATGAAGAAGTGCCAACCACCCTCTACGAGCATCAGCGAAAAGACGCATCCACACAGCCTCCACCTGGCTCCCTGTGCACATTTCTCCTGTGAGCCAGCCTGCAGGTGAGGCGCCAGGAAGCTCTATCGCCTTCCAAACCACCCAGCACAGACTAGGGCTGAGACCACAGCTTCAAGTGCACGTTACAGAGTCCCCCCCAGACGCTCTGCAGCAGTGAGCAGTCAGGACCCCAGAAAGGGAGCTGTATATATGAACCCTGGCCTCCTGGTGCTGAGAAAGGGCTCAAAGACCAGCAAGTGGGAATGATTAGAAACTTTACAAGTAAATGAAACGTTGAGTTTCCAGTTTTACTAAAACGATCTGTTTTAAATTCAAAAATGCATTTATATGCTTGGCGTGTGTGAAGTTACAAAGGAAAAAATATATTTAAATGGATGAAAGCCAATAGAAGGGCTTACTGATTATGGGCTAATTACAAACAAGAGGAATTTTTCCCTTTTTGTTCAATAAAACATATTCTGTACATGAAGCCATCTAACTATTGCTTTTGTTGGCTATGTGTACATGAGTGCTGAGCTCATAGTAAATAATGAAAGAAGTCCAAAATAACTGGAAAAATCTACAGGCATACAAGGAAAGCATGTCAAATTATAAAGTCTCTGAGTCAAAACAGTTATCAAACCTGACTCCATATCCACTCTATCAAACAGGATTCATATTTCCTATGATAAAAATTAAGGCTGTATTACTCAGGTTCTTTAGTAAGTTAACGCATCTAACTTGTTAAGGCCGAAATACACTGTTGCTTTCTTTAATCTGGGTATGCGGTGTAAGTAACAATACAAGTTTACCATTCTGGCCCCAAAGATCTGTTATGTTTAAGAGTTTAAAACACACACACACACAAACACACACACACATACATGCTCGCACACGCACACATCCACATGCATGCGCATGCATACATGCGCACATGCACACACACACAAACACAGGAATTCTCTTCCAAAAAAGGAACAAGGTATTTGTACCTAGCAACTCTGAATGTATGTTATCATGCATAAAACTGTCTTTATTGTTGGTTTGCTACACTTAAAATACTCAAGGCTATGTTCTTATAAACATTTACCCAGTCTTCTCAGAAATAAAGAAGAATTCTCCTTAAGGATTAAAAGCCATTGCCATGATTTACAAATTATTTCAAGTAAAAATTCTAAACCTTGAGTTATTTAAAGTTATTTTCCAATGGGACAAGTCTTCCTTCTAAGATAGGACAGCATACTTTATTATTTTTATTTTTATTTTAAGATTCCAGGTATACCATCTCTAGGGACATTTACACTTACAAAAAATAATTTTGGGGCACCAGGGATTTAGCTCAGTGGTTTCGCTGCCTGCTGCGCAAGCGCAAGGACCTGAGTTCAATCCCCAGTACCAAAAAATAATAATAATAATAATTAATAATAATAATTAATAATGATAATAATAATTTTTGTGAATTAAAAACAACCTGTCCTTGTGCAATTGAAATGAGATCCATTACTTACAGTCATCCTGCACACAACCCACTACTATAAATCAACTACAAAAACCTACAATTATTACTTAGTCCTAAAAAGAGGACAAAGAGTCAAAGCTCAAACATGATCTTTCACAGATAAAGTAAATTTGTGTGTGCATCACCTTTTTAGTTAAACCTTTATTTATACATCTAGCAAATTTCCCTGTGTAGGCTAAATTTCCTTAAGCTTTTCTGGACAAATTCCCTGCATTCAACAGAATAAGTTCCAATGTTTAGTCACAAAAGAAGCTCTGGAGCATTAAGATAATTACACAATTTTAACTTCTAAGTATATATATATTTAAAACTAATAACATAGTGTACTTCCTCGCTTAGAAGGAAATTTAAATTACAAAGAATCTGACTTTTTCAAAATTCCTGAACCCAAAAGCCATTAAAAAATAGCCCACAAGCCAAGTAAATCTTTATCACAGCACAGCATTTCTACAATCTGAAAGTCTCTGGCTATCACACAATTGCAAATTCATGTCCACTTCTACTCCACCATGCTTCTTAGCATAAAGCTGAAGCATGTTGATTCTAGTACAAATCAGAAAAGAGACTATGAGGAAAGTTCAAAGTAACCTCAAGCATGATGACTTCATGTTCAAAAGATTTTTCTCATGTTAATAACATTTCAATCTTGCCCTCGGTCTGACTCACAAGCCTCAGACTGAAATTCTGCCCCATCAGCTTTTCCAGCCAGGTAGGAAAGGACTCACTCCACTGCCTTAGGCACAGAGTGAATGGTGGTCCCCTTCACGGTGCAGCTTGTCTAAATCTGGGAAAATTTCATGAGGAACTGGAATGGGCAAGGAGAGGAAAAGAAAAGTCACTAAGCCCCAATACCTCAGTATTTATAAATTGAAAGAAAATTCGTGAAATCTTGGAGAGTTCTTTAGACATTAGCTGGAATTTCAAAGCACAAGTTCTTCAGATTCCATGGATGTCCAACTTTTCTTCGAACTGTGTATAGCAAGGAAGGAGCTATCAGATCTTTCATGATGTTGGCCTCCACTGCAACTCAGAGTTCACCCACCCCTGGGGATGGACTCTCCACTACAGCATCTAGATACACACCCGGAGCTTGCAACCCCACGGTTGGGGAAGAAGTAGCCACCAGAGTTGTTTGTGTAGGACCTTGTTGTGATCTACAAATTCCCATGGGACAACAACTCAGCCCTGGGCTGTTCATGGACTGTGGGGACAGCCACTCAGCACGGGGCTGTGTGGGAATCACAGTGGGCAGGCAGCATTGCCTTGTTACTATTCCTGGTTTCATCAGAGAAAGTGAAGCAGCCCAGACCAACACGAGTTCCCCAAAGAAATGCTGCACCTTATTTTAATGTCTACCCTATTAACTGCATTATGGTCCACTTAGAACTAGGCAGAGTAGTGCATGCCTGTGATCCCAGCACTCTGGGAGGCTGAGGCAGGAGAATCAAAAGTTCAAACCCAGCCTGAGTAACTTAGCAAGATCCTGTCTCAAAAATAAAAACTAAAGGGGGCAGAAGATATAGCTCAATGTGAAGGCCCTGGGTTCAATCCCCAGTACTAGAAAAAGAAATTCATTGGAGATCAGGCAGGTAGGATGACTAAAAATAACTTAAATTTTAGAGAATGAAAGTGGCTATATGGTTTTACAATACAATCTGTCAGAAAATACAATGAAAAAATACACTCATGTCTCTTTGATATAAACGGTGTTCTTGCTTGGATCTGTCGGACACTGGAGTCCTCTAGAGCCTTCTCCAGTCCAGGAGCTGAGTTTTGTGTTTATTCAGGCTTCCAAAACTGCTATTTATTACTCCACTACTGCATGTTTTCATTCCAGAGGAGTGTGATTGTTAATTTGTTATTGCGAGTTTCTTAAGGAGTCAAAACATCCAGAGAAAAGCTTGAACTACACACAGCAATAAAGGCTAGAAAATGTCTCAGCAGCATGGAGATGACTCACTGCTAAAGAGATGGAGGTTTCAGAAACTCTCCCCCAGTCAAGTTAGGGTAAACTGGTTGAGGTGAAACAAATGTAGCTCCACCCAGTTATCACATCAGAAACCAAATTTAGAAAATCATCTTGGTTGAAATAACTTATTTTAAACTCTTTTTTCCCTTCCTGGAATCAGTGAGGTCAACAATCCCTGGCACTGGTGCATATTTAGCCAGAACCTACTACTTCCTCATTCTCTCCTGTAATACTGATTTATGCCCAGATAAGGGGGAAAACCAGCTCTACCCAAGTTGACAACATTTACTCCAACATTTTCCTGCATCATTTTAAAAGAAAAAAGAGGGGAAAGGGAGCATTTAAGCAAGCCCAAGTACATCTAAGAGAAAAGACTGAATATAGATCTTCTAAGACTTTCAGATCCAAACACACAAACAGCAAATCGTATGAAGAGGTGGTTGGTAAATATTTGCTAAACAGAGGGACTGATATTTCTGTGGCCCACAAGTTTGCCAGTTTCCCTCCCCAGTATTACCCACATTCCTCTTCCTCCTGGTCACAATCCTGAACTCGGTCGCCATATTAACATGGCACCGTAGGAGGTGCTTCCTATACTCTGTGAATGTTAAAAAGCTACGAGGCCCCGGTTCTGACCAATAATATTGAGATTCGAATATGTACCTTAGTAACAATGCTGAATTAAAACACTAAGGTAGAACTCTTTGGGGACCATGCCAATTATCTTTTTGGTACTGGGGATCGAACTTGGGTCCTTGTGCTTGCGCAGCAGGCATCGAAACCACTGAGCTAAATCCCCAGCCCCCAGTGATCATTTTTAAACACAAATTACTAAGGCCTCTTGAACATGATTATGTGGGACATGGAATAATTTCTTAACAGGGTCCTGCTTCAGGTGGCTCTTCAAAGAGTTTAAGCCATCTGGAGCCTAATTAGACACCAAACGCACTCACTACTTAGTCTAAACTAGTATGACAAATCTTATAAAAACTATCATTTTCCAAAAAGAGATAACAGTTTTAAAAACCAGTAACTTAGCACCTCAAACCCTTCTTGATTCTGAGGTCACTGCTCTGAGGTTACAGTATGTACAAAGAAGGTTGTAAGTGATCTCCCTAGTAAGTTAAGCAAGTAAATTAAGATCATTATGTTCAAAATCTTTCCTCATTGTTTAAAACTTGCAAATGTCAGCAAATATAATGCAAAGAAATGCATTAAATATGATAAAGGAGGGCTGGGGATTTAGCTCAGTGGTTTTGCCGCCTGCTGCGCAAGCGCAAGGACCTGAGTTCGATCCCTGGTACCAAAAAAAAAAAAATATATATATATATATATATGATAAAAGAGCATTATTTAGGGGTCAGATACTGTTATTAGGGAAAAAAAAGAATAAATAAAACACAAATAATTCCAAATTGGGATTTGATGTTGAAGACTTCAACCGGCATCTCTTCCAATTATTTGAACATACAAGAAATAATAGTATATACTGAGTAAATAGGGTTCAGAGAAGGCACCTGATACAAATAGGAAGACAGCTACAAGTTACAAAGTTTTAAGAGGAGATAGTTTTAAATCTCTTAAGTACTCATAGAAGAATTTTTAAATGATCAAATTATTTCATGAACAAAAAGAGCTTATATAATTGTATTTTACATAATTTTGTACTATAATATACACAATAAACTGCATGCAAAGACTTCTAATGTGCTTAAAAACACATTTACTAGCTGTGTCATTATTTATATTATCTTTAGCACAAAAATAATTTCTTTATAGACAACTTACTAATATAAATATGAACTCAATGTGGACAAGAATTCACACTCCAAAAGTGTCAAAACAAACAAGATTTCTGTGCACTAAAAGTGAAAAATTCGTCACTGAGACCATTTCCTCCCTTCACCAAGCAGATAAGCTAGTGAGCACAAGTGTAATTTAACTGAGCACCTTGGGATTGTACTTCATTCATTCATCCATCTGACATGGATTTCGCCACCACCTAGTACTCCAACACCAGAAATCTACAAGAACAGATGCAGAGATCATTTTGTCTAGACCCTCATCTTGCATGAGAAGGTTCTGAGCTTCCAGACATCAAAAATCTCGAGCATGCTGGGCTCAGGACAGAGAGAGAGCTGGAGAAGGTGGCAGGTCCCTTCCCTGCCACACCACCCTGGATGTTGAGAGGAGGTGAAGGTCTCCAGTCACAAGGAGAGGGCCCGGGAATCAAGACATCTCAGCGACAAGATGGATCACTGCATGATATGGTCAAAGGAGCTGTGCAGACAGATACCTGGGAGCTGAGGGCAGTGGGGAGGGAGGTTCACCTGGGCTGCAGGAGCTGGGGAAACCTTTGTACCCTAGAGACAAAGAGGCTCATGCTGCCTATGGACAGTGAGGTAGGATATGGACAGGTGAAGGGAGGGATCTGGCGCTGTGTGAGCAGAGCCGGGTGATCAGAAATAAACAGCACTTGGAACCAGGCTCTGCCACACTCTCTACAGCCCTAGATCTCCCTCTCACCATCCCAACCCCCACCATCACCCTGGTAACCCACCCTAAATGCAACACAAATTAGAAAACACCCAAGAAGAGAGACGTGATGACAGTAGTAGCGTCGATAGCACTTTCTAGCTGCCCAGTGCTCTTCTAGGACTGGTACATACACTGACTCATTTTGCCTGCGTGTTGATGATCTTCTCAATCTGCAGAGGAAGAGACTGTGGCACAAAGAGCTGGCCAAGAAGGTCAGTGCGGGGGCTGGCATTCAAACCACAAGTGTGACCCACACTTCCAGAACACTCAGCTACACCCCATCACCCAGACACAACCTTCTAAGTGTGGGTGGTAGCTTCTGAATAGCTTGGTATCTGCTTCCCCATTACACAAACTTTATTCCTTTCAGTTCTTCTGACAGTCTAGCCCTAACCTCTAAGGGTCCTTTCGTAAAATATAGTTTTATTTTTAACTGACTCACAGTAATTGCACATATTGGTGGAGTACAGTGTGACATTTCAACATGCATAACTGCTAAGGGTTGTGAAGGTGTTGTTGCACCCCCAGAGCTACTTCTACGCACCTGTTAAGGCTGATCCACCAAGAAAGTCCTGCAGGAACCTCCACAACCCAAACTCTACAGACTTCTGAGAAACCCCAAAACAAGCCCTTTTACAGAATGATAACTGCCTCCTGGCAGCTGAGAACGAATTTTAAAAACATCCTCCCTTGCTGTCTAAGTATCTGGTCACATAGTTTGTTATCGGCAGCACCAGGATTAAAAATGGTGACCTCTGTCTCTTTTCCCTCACCCTTATTCTCCTAAGGTGTATATTTATATGGCTTGCAAAGCAGCCAAAGGGAACTTCAAAAGGAGCCTTCCTGTGGGGTTAGCAGTGAATGAATAACGGCTGGACAGACAGAGCAAAGAGAAAGTGAGTCATGGATATTGTGTTAAATATATAAGCCTTCTCTGGCTTTCTTTGAAATGTTTTCTCATCTAAACTTGGAGCTGTTGGCTTTTGTATTTACTGCAGCCAGGACTCCAGAGCCAAGCTCGGAATACATTCAAAGTCTGTATTCTTTTGCTCAAATTTGAGGCACTGCAACTTGGAGTGCCTACATCCTTTTTAAAACAATGCAACTTAAATGAGGCAATAACTGAAATGACTTAACCAGGGAGATGTGGTTTAGCCCTGTGTTGCAATCCCGCTCAACCACTGGGAGGTCTCAGAGCTGGAGGACCTACCCGCAATTGGTTTATGGGGAACTCACAGCCCTACATTATGATATGGAGCTTTGAGTGCTACTAACTAAAAAGTCCTCTTTTTAATTATCCATAACAATAGGTATATTTCATTTTTTCCTATGGATTCTGGCCCTCCTAACTGAGCCCTGATACACTTAAAAAGGAAGACACTATGAATATAAATCACACAGGATATACACATGGCACATAGTAGCAATGTATCTGGCACGGGGTAGGTGCTCAATAAATACTGATGACTTTCCTCCCTCTCTCTCCAAATGAATGAAAAACCACTTAGATCTTCTCCAAGGCAACTTTTTAAACAACTGGCTTAGACTTTCTTCTGCAAAATAAAATTAAAGGTCTTTGCATATTAAACAAAATGTGTTACTGCTTGATTACAATTTAAACTGTAACATTATAAATAAAAATCCCATTACAGGTAGAAGATGTATGAACACAAATCTTTCTGGAGTTAAAGGATAAACCAATAAAAATATATAGTAAACATAACATAATATAAAACAATCTATATGTAAATTTTAATTCTATAAAATATAGTAAGATTGTTAAAAGAAAACCCCCTGCCTTACTTAGGAGCCACACATGGCAAGATTGTTCACCAATAGCCCCCTGCATAAGGGTTCCTTTCATACCCACAGCTCTTTCCAAATAAAATTTTCCTTGAAGTCCCCCTTCTGTTGTGAACTTCAGTTACTGCCTTCCCACAGGCCATCCACAACCACACATATCTTTCAAAGGCTAACTGAAGCATCGAGAAGTTGAACACGATTTATTCAAGGTCAAATCACAACTCCAGGGAAAAGCCATAAATACAGCGTTTCCTCTGCTGAGCGTTGTAGACGCTGGGCTAACCTGCAGGGGGAAGTTCTGACTTTGGATCATCGTTTACAAAATTCCCTTGAGTATTTAAAACCAGCTCCTGTTGAGGAGACAGAAAAGAGGATGCTTCTAACAGATTTCATTAACATTGCACAATTCCACATTCCTGAGCCCATCCTGTGTGCTTGCCTATTGGCTTTTACCAGATGCATTTAAAATTCCCTTAAAGACGCTGCAGAGTTGAGGCAAACCTATGAATGGAAAAGGGCTCAGTTTCCTAAACTATCCCCTACTTTTTCTTATTAAATGCAACCGAGTCACAGTGCTTTGTAACCAGTTTGTGCAAAAAAAAAAAAAAAATGCTCTGCACTTCTGAGCTACACTAAACTGACCCAGACCCCATTGTAAGATAAGTCCCACTTGAACAGTGCCAGCGAAGTGAGACGAGAACACTAAAGAGCAAGAAGCATTTGGGGGAAAAACTCAAGAAATACTGAGCCACACTGAGAAATGAGGGCGCCAGAGCTGTCATTTAAAAAAAAAGTGCACAAGCATGTGCAGATTAAACAGATAACAAGAGGAATTTCCTCTCCTTCTCCTTCTCCTTCTTCTTTTTTTTTTTTTTAAGGGAGGTCATTCCTCTTGCTTTCAAGATTTAAAAAACAAACCAGGTCACCCAGGGGCTACAGGGCTTTTGAAGGCCAGGTGAAGACAACCTTTCAAGGGAGAAACCTAATCCTAGAGAGTTCTATGTCCTTTGCTTTTTTCTACCACACTCCAAAGCCACTGGATCAAACAAGTGGGCTTTTATTTTCCTGGTATCTCCATATAGTGAAAAAAAACAAAAACTAATTTGCCATTTACTTTTTATCTCTTCGTGTTGGCTGTTTTTTCTCTGCCTCTTTCTCCCGTCCACCCCCACCCCACCTACACCAGCGTTCTCTGTGGTCGAAGAATCTGTTTCAGTATTAGTGTTCGATAGAGCAAATGTCAAGTAAACACTCTACACATTTCCTGTGCTATTTAAGGCATCCTAAGCAATTATTTGCTCTAAAGTATTAAACTGTACATTTTCTTAGCTGGTACCAATTCCTCTAGTAAGAGCTGTCACAGAACCTACTTAGAATACTCAACAGAAGCTTCGAAATCAGTGACACGCTGATGCTACATTTGCCAAGATGCTTCCAGTTTCCAAGTTTTTACAGCATGTTTTGAGACCCTGGACAAACTGCAACAAAGTGTCTTGTGTAGCTCTTTTTTTCATATATGAAGGTTCATAGGTACACTGTTTCGACATAAATTTGTTTCTAAGCAAAAAAGACAAGAGATAGAAGATAAAAGTAGACATATACACTTTGATCTCATTATTCCTATTTTTACAGACCAAATCATAATCATTGAAAATTTCACTCCATTTGATAAAACTCCAAATCATATAGCTGGTTCCTTAGAGTTCCTCAACATCAGTTCTATAAAGGGTGCATACTATATTTACACATACAAATACATGTAACTATAACATACATATGTAAACGTGATTATGGAAATGACTATATAAATTTACACACAAAATTGTAAATAGGGAAGGGTGGAGGGCGTGAAGGGAGGGCTAGGAATGGGGAAAAAATAAGAACCAAGATGCATTATATAAAGGTACAATTCCCAATGAGAAATGTAATTGTGTTGTATACCTACAATGTACCAATAAAAGAATTTAATACAAAAAAAAAATTTACACACAAAAGACTTTATAAGGCTTTGTTTTGTTTTGGTTTTTTGCAGTACTATGGATTAAACTTGGTACCTTCACACTGAACCACATCCCGCCCCTACCCTCCTTTTTTTAAGTTTTAAGACAGGGTCTCACTAAATGCTCAGACTGGGCTGGAGCTTGAGATTCTTCTATCTCAGCCTCCCAGAGTGCCGGGATTAGAGGCATGCACTACTGCATCCAGTTTATAAACACTTTTACATTTAGCTAGATGTAGTTCTTCTTCATCTTTATAAATTAATTATATTTTTGTAAGAACATGGAAGTAATTTAAACATAACATAGTTCTAAGTCTCAAACAGCTAAGACTGGACTAAATTGGAACCTCCTCCTACCAAATCATAGTCCTTAGAAAAACTTATGCAAGAGTTCAATTTGCAACCAAAAAATGAATACCTCTTCACTTATTAAAAATTTGTAGGGCTGGGAATTTAGCTCAGTGGTTTCAACGGCTGCTGCACAAGTGCAAGGACCTGAGTTCGATCCCCAGTACCAAAAAAAAAAAAAGTTTTTGAAAATAATTTTGCAAGTCTCACCATGGCACCAGGTGGTAAGTAATAAATTTTATATTCCTTCTGAGCGGAGGGGCTGGGGTTAAAATGGCAGGTGTTAAATCCCCATCTTACCATTTACCAGCTCTGTGACCTTGAGCAAACTACTAACCCAGTTACTTATCTTTTAGCTAGAGATAATAAGGAACTATCTGGTTAGCGGTGAGGATTAGGTGATCACACCTAGTGGCTGACACATCCTCAGTCCCCAGCATGTCAGCTGGGGGCGTCATTCTTATTAAAAGACCAGCAGCTTCTCTGCACTGTGACCATTCTTGAGTGTGTACACTATATGTTGTGTTTTCGATCACAAGTCTAGTAAATAATATTTACTAACAATGATTTATGGGATAAGAATATCAATCATGAAATTCGGCTCTTGTAAGTGAAATACCAGATGTCAGTATCAGAGGTGCCCAAATAAACGGAAGAAACACTGTAAGGGTTCCACAGCAAAAGTGTGAAGAACATGAATATCGGGCACATTTGGGGGGAGTCTCTTTAATATTAGCAGTGCTGGTTGTCTTGTAGAAGAGAAGACCAGAATTCTGTCTTGGGACGGTCTACAGTTCAGCAGGACCCTGAAGTATAAAGACATCTTTCATTCACCAGAGCTCACAAAATACATTCATCCCTAATTTCTTACACTGACCAAGAATAACAATTGGCAAAATTCACTTATGCCTTGTTAAAAGTTGTCCCTTGAATAATACAGAAAAGAAAATCAAAGATTAATTTGTCGGAAGCCATGAGTCACAACTTAAGTCAACTTTATTGCTCCCTCCTAGCCCACTGCTTTGCACACAGAAATGAACAGAATTAACTGGAATGTAAAATGAGGAAGTTGGACAAAAAAATGTTTAAGGTTCCTTCTGATTTTAAATTTCATGAATGACAAACTGCCTAAATAATCAAACCAGCATGGAGAGCTAAACACAAGAACCCACCACTGCTAATGAAAATGATTGAAGCTACTTCTCCTTTCTTAATTTCAATTAATATGAGCATGATCAATCCTCTGCTTTTGACTTCAGTGTTTAATTTTATTATTATAGTATTAGGAATATGCCTACTCTCTAGTTTCTAGAAACATAAGCAAACTAACAACTCTGAGAAATACATACATATATACACTTCAGAGCTGGAGGTATGAAAGACATTTTTAAAAATAATTCCTAATCTTTAGTATATTTACGGGGCATTAGTGTTATTTAATACAACAACTCTCCTGGAAAAAAGAAACCAACCTTAAAATAAGAGTTTTCCAGGAATAAAGGGATGATTGCAACAGAAAAATACCAGAAAGGTATAACCTTTGTATTATTTAGCAATTTAAACCTTATAAACAGACAGTGCACTTTTAAAATCTAATCACAGCTACAGAACTGGTGAATATATTTTAGGAGATACTGATTACTTATGAGAACAAAGCACAGTCGAAGTTGAAGGATTAAATTCCTCTTCAATCCAGTCACTCACATGTCTGTGTTTAAGTCACAAAGTGTTTATGAGTCTGCTGTACATTCTAGGCATCAATCCCCTTTCCAGAGAGCAAAAAAATCCTAATCTGACACATTCCAAATTGAAACAGATTCATCAGCATTTTGCGTCTATCAGAATAGCTCCTAAAAAGCCTTTAGCAAAGGTGACTTGTATGTGGAGAATTAAAACACACAAAGATTTATAAATCAAAATGTATGCTCTTTCATTTTCTGAACCACATGTAGGAGGAAAACTATGAGTTAAAGAGAAAAGCCAGAGCGGACCACTGTTCCTTCACAGAAGCTAGCAAATAAAGAAAGCAGGCACAAAACACCTGGATTTGCTTTCCTGTTTCCTTGCCAGTGACTTTAAAAAAACATAAGATTAGCTAACAGTCAAATAAACCTCCAGAGCAATGAATTACACACAGACTCACAGACACTCTCACACAAGAGAGCAAAGCTAATGCTATTTAAATATCATGAAATATTTTCCTAACCACGCACAGATGGAAGTGAGAACTTTTGTGCCAAATGCCTAGTTCAGAAACTTTGCTCTATTTTTAATTATCTGGTTTAGAGGACCCGTTTGTGATTAACTTCTGTGTTGGATGGCAAAACAAGTAAAGTTCTTGACCCACAGCAAAGTACACAGAGAGAAGTTTAATAATTTTTAAACAGCCAGTGTAATATTGTAAATCACATGTAGGGACAACTAATTTGTCAAAGACCTGTTGATGGTCGTTGTAGCGTGAAGCTGTGAAGCGTATCAGGAGAGTAGAAAAATCCAAGAGGTCTTTAGTAAGTGACATCAAAATGAAGTTCTTAGTGACAAGCAGATTTTAGTCACTGGGAAATAACAATGGATCGAGAAATAGAGAGGAAGAAATTAATAGTGCTAAGGCCTGATCTGAGTGCAACAAGTTTCAATTTGAGTAGGAGCTGTGAATGGAATATGCCAACAGCTTTGAGCACAGGGAATAGACTCAGCTGCAAAGAGACGTTGGTCAGGAAGCTCAAACCATCATATCCAGAATCATACACTGGAACTGCTAAGCAGTGAAATCCCAGAAGAGAAGTAGGAAGGGAAGAAGTGGCCTAGCGATGACAAAAGATGGCCAAGGTAAGAAGGATGAATAGGTTGAGATGCTTTCAAATTTGTAAGGGCTATGAATTTTTTTCAAGTAGTTTTTAAGTAAGAAAACAATAAACACAAGTATAAATTAGTATAAACAGAGAGGAAATAAAATATAAGGCATGCAGACAAGAACTTTGAAGATAGAAGGTTAAAACCTAGGGGGCCTTTATTTCTAGAGCTCTCTCTTGATCATCAATTCTGCTGTGTTACAATAGCTGTATTTATAGCCAGGCATGGCGTCATGCCCCTGTACTCCCACTTGCTTGCAAGGCTGAAACAGGAGGATCACTTGAGCCCAGGAGTTTGAGACTAGCCAGGGGAACATAGTTAGACCCTCCCATTAAAAAAATGGATATTCTGTATTTTAGTCCATAAGGGATCTGGGGGAACCTCAGAGTGTACTGAATCAAAAACTATAGAGAGTAGTTCAGGAGTAATAGTTAACGCTTCCTATTCCCTAATAGATCCCTCTCTACTTTCAGATCTCTTTTTCCCAGTCTCCATATATGAAAGAAAACACCCGACACCTGTCTTCCTGTGTCTGACTTACTGTGTTTAAAAGTGGGAATGATCAAGGCAAGATATATGCATGGATAGAAATACCCAAGTGGAACCCAAGTGAATGTGTACAATTAACATGGAAATGCCCAAGTGAATGTGTACAATTAACATGAGTTAATAAAAATAAAAAGAAAGTTGTCCTCTCATAGGCATAACAATAAAGCAAGGTTCACTAATTCAAAAAATAGTTAATGCTAAAAATTAAGACTGAACTCACTGATTCTGGACTCTGAGGCCAGGATCAATGCCAGAATGAATGGTCTGTTTGTCTGTTTGCTTGTTTGCAGTACTGAGGACTGAACCTGGGGAGCATCACACTTTATCTCCACCCCCTCCTTTTTTAGACACTAAATTCCCCAGCTGCCTTGAACTCTTGCACGAGCATGTCTTGCTTTGATCCAGGGATTTAAAACCGAAAGAATAAGCACCTCCTTTCTCCTGGGGGGGTGCACAATGGATAATCAAATCAGACCACCCCTTGCAAAGGACCCTTAATTTTGAAGCTCAGCTCCTTACAGCACTAACTCTGGCTACTAGCTTTGGGCTCGGTTGGATGACGGGGCAAGACCCTTAGAAAGAGCCATTCATATTTGTGGGTAATCACCAAAGTTTGGCAGTTGGAGGCAATTACAGAAACCATCGTGAGGAGAAGAGAAAAAGTAACCTGTTCCAGGGATCAAAATAAAGTTGACTTCTACGATTATATATATTCCTGTTGCTCCTCTACTAGGCAAATAGGTGAGCTACAAGTGTATGATTGTGTGCGTCGGCAAGAGACTAGAATTAAAATAAGACAGTTTTTTTTAAAGCACATCTACAACTGAATTATTTATAGTTGCAAATGGCTTCATATTACCAACTTATTATTACTGCATACTCCGGCTGTGGCTTAGAAATGTTTGTATTTCATTTAGAAATATTTCTATTTGCCATAACACTGGCCACTGTGATGGGATTTGACCTGTATCGTTGTCCATAAAACAATCCTACAAGATATGTAAACAGGAATCCAATTTTTGCTAGGTCAAAGAAAGCAAAAATACAGTTGTCAGAACAAGAACTGCTTTCTGTGGGATACTCTAGTTAAATGAAAGCCATTCAATTCGAATCAACTGCCGTCTCCATCCTCCAATACACAGCAGATTTATATTTCAGAAGGTTTTTGACAGAGAACAAAATGTTACTGAAATATCTCTTCCATTCCTTGTGTCCTACATAACATTCCACGGGCTGAACTCCCAACAAGGGGCATATATTTGTCAGCCTCTCTTCACACTTGTTCTATTCTAGTTTGTCTCTGTTGCAAACTTTCTGTTTTGACCTTTTCCTGACAAAACATTACCATACACCTTTTGGTTCCGTTACAACTTGTAAGAAAGAAAAAACAAAACTTATGCTTTTATTCTGTATCCCTTCAGGCGCCCATAACTTTTTAAAAATAACCCCTGCTATTTAAATCAGGGATAGAACATTTTTTAAATATCTGCTTATGTAAACACTAGAAATCCAGGGAGAGAATTCTTCCAATCCAACAATCCACACATTCCTACACAAAACCAATCACTGGCATATTTAAAAGCTGGAGCTGGGGCGAGAGACAGGCTAGAACTAGCTGAAACAAGTCTGTGCAGGATGAATTAATTTATCCTCCACTGCTTCTACTCCAGGTCACCCCGGGATATGGCCGTGGGCAACCTCCAAGATGGAAAGAATGGATAGGTGCCTTGTTTCTAGCGGGTCGGTGCAAAGACTCCCCGAGAGCCCAAGAGGGAAGTGCTGTTCAGCAAGCGACAAAAGGTGATCAAGCAACATTCAACTGGGTCCGGGTCATGAATGACTAAGCCCGCACCAGCTCAAAACCAGTCGGAAACAGACTCCGGACAATGGGAGAGAGTTAAAGCATTGGCTCTCAGGGGACGATGTCCAACAGGAGGTGTCCGAAGCTGGGTGTCATCCTTTAGGGTGGCCCACAATAAAATGGTGACACATTATGCCTCCTGGCGAGTTCAATAAGACACCAAGTCTGGAGGACTTCCAACGAAGATCTTGGGGCAAGAAGAGATGTCCACCAGCACTTTCTGTTCTGTGACCTGTTAGAGAGAAACATTCTTAGCTACTCCAACACCAAGCACAACTCCCCGCCAGGCTGTATCTCCTCGAATCCTGGAGACAAAGCTGTGAAGAGGGCCAGGGATATAGCTCAGTGGCAGCACCTGCCTGGCAAGTGCAAGGTCCTGAGTTCCATCCCTGGTATCAAAAAAAAAAATCTGTGAAGAAACTGAAGGGGGACATCTAAGGGGGAGACCACCTTTGTCTCATCTGCAGTCCCACTAACAAGGTCTTCAGTTATAAAGGCTTCAGTCACCATTAAAGTGAAGCAGATTCTAAGTATTTCTGCAATAACCACACGGTCTCCTGCTACCAGATTACTTCTGAAAGGAAAGAAGAGGCTTTAAAAACTTAGTGTACAGGCTAGGGCATCAAGAAATGGAGAACGTGTTCACTCAAAGATCAAACAGTAACTGTTGCAGGACAGTAGATACTTAATTATCACAGAATCAACACACGGTCTTTACAGATGCTAACGTCTTGCAGTGGGTCTCACTAGCCCAGGAGGCAGAAGGCTGATTCACAGGTGGCTGGATGAGCTTCCCCTTCCTTCTTCTACAACATCCAGGAGAAAGGCAGGAAGGACCTAGAGATGGGAACTGATCAGACTGTATCTTCCCATTCACATACCAAAGGGCTTCTCAGAGGGGATGGCATCAGATTTCAGGATTCCATATACAAGATCGATTTGGTTTCCTGAAGTTTTTTGTTTTGGGGGTTTTTTTTCATACCAGGATCGAACTCCAGTCCTTGTGCGTGTGCAGCGGCGAAACCACTGAGCTAAATCCCCGGCCTTCCTGAAGTTTTTAACCTTGATGACATGGGTACATTAAAGAACTACAGTTCTAAGAAGCTCGACTTTAAAGGTGCAGTGGCTGCAAATGGAAACCACTTTCCCCCACCAAGCCATCATGTTTAGGCTTAAACACTCCAGAGACATCTAACACCTAGTTTTATTTATGAAATAGTTCAAGGGGTAACTAAGGATTGCTTATATTTGAGGAGCTGGACTCTTGAAGTTCTTCATCTTTCCAGCTCCATCTCAAAATCGCTCTACAGGGCTAACTGCATAAAGCAAAGACACACCTTTTTTGTTTTATGAATTTAGACACAACTGCACGACGCCTGGGGTTTGGGAGACGAGCTGCAAGTCAGAAAATCAGGGCCTGACCGTCTGGCCACTGGAACCTAGTCCAGCAGTCTCTTGGAATCCTTACTTAGGTTCTGCTCTCTCCTTTAGAGATTTAGATCACGGCTGTTAAGGCTATAGCTACCAAATCAGAGGCTCAGATTGTAAAATGCTATCAGGGACATGAGGAGATGTGATTAGTCCTACAAAAGAAACAGGCAACAGAAGACTTGCATCTCAGTGAAGTCTTCAAAGATCATGGACATTTGAAATGGGAAAGTTAAAAAGAATTTTTTTTTTAATTTTTTAAGGGAATCATTTCCTGAGACTTCAGGGCAATGAGTTAAATTAAGTGCGACCACTTAGAGATAGTAACTTTGAGATTAGTCAGGTCACCAAATGTTCTCTGCACAGCAAGATAGCAAACAGCGATCATTCATTTCCACAGCACTCCCCTCAGGGGTTCAAGACAAGGTGAATTATGAATTCCAGTGTTTTGTCTGAAGAAGGCTCATAAGATACTGGTGAGACTCATGTTTCAAGGTCACATTCAGAAACAACTTCAATAATAACAACTTCAACAACTCCTCCCTCTCAGTACTAGGCATAGAACCCAGGGCCTTCACACTGAGCTGTATCTCCAGCTCTGTTTTGTTTTGTTGTTCTTTCTGTTTTGTTTTGTTTTTTTGAGATAGGATCTTGTTAAGTCACTAAACTGCTGATCTCAAACTTGTGATCCTCCTTGTTTCAATGTTGCTTTCTGCAAAGGTTCACCTATGTTAATCTCTAGAATGAGAGAGATCTATGGCTTGCTGGAAGGAAAGCAAAAGTATCTTCCTTTTATATCTGTTTACTCATCTTGTTAAAATAGTTCTGTTCTTCTGGATGATGCTGAGATGGAAAAAAAAAAACACAACCTATTCCTTCTGAAGAGTAGAGAAAGGTACAAAGGGTTACAGAGGTTTAAAGAGAACTGGGAAGCCAAAATAAAGCATCAAAATTTGGACTTAGACGCTTTCACCATATTTCCTTTAAATGCAATAGAAAAAGCAAAATTTTAGGAAAAAAGATTTTAAACAAATAACTGGCTCATCTTTGCTCCTGTCAATACAGTAACTGATAAACTTGTCTAATAGGGCCCATGACCACTTATAAAAGAAGAAAATAAACCAAACCAAACTGGTATCTTCTCAAAAGTACAGAATCAGAAACCAGAGAGGCAGCAGCCAGGGAAAAACACTTTTCCCCAGCTTCTTACATAATATAAAGGATGTCTCCCCGAAAGGACTACCCACCACATGGGGTCACATTGCATGACAGTCGCAGAGGAGGCTCTGGGGTGAACTGGAGATTGAGCCCAGAAAAAGGGAAGAGTATTCAAAGTCAAATTCATCCAGAGTACTTTCTGCCCTGGCTTGAAATCTGCCAGAGCAGAGCAAGGGAGAAAGGCTTTGGGGCACTTTCCAGTGCACTGCAGGGACAAAGGGACCAGAGTCTCAGTTTCTAAATGACGGGGCTCCCATCTGCACATTTGTCAAGAGCCTCTAATGTATGGTCTCTCACACTAACCATCACAGAGGGACCCCCTTTTTCTTCCAAAGGCATCTTCCCCAGCCAGCCACCCCAGGCTAGCTTTTAGACAAGCTCCTATGCAAGACAGAGGAGTGACTGGCCCCCTGGCTGTCAGCTCCTCCTGTAGCTGGATGTCCTCCTACGCCATCAGCTTCATGCCTGCTGGGCAGGGCTACACAAGGGAGATTTCAGGGTCCCCCACCCCCACTATAGGGCTCCCCTCCCATGTGGTAGTTTACCCAAACTTGAGCAACCCAGAACTCCAGGACGGCTCTCTTCCACATAAAATTACCGCCTCAGGGTAATTTTCTCACCCTGAACTTGGGGTCCCAAGACTGCATAAGGCCAGAGGGCAGATGCTCCACAAATTCCTCATTCCTTCAAATTCCTTCCTTCATCCAGTACAAGAGCTATGCTTCTAGAATCACCATGCACCCAAATTCTACATAATTTTTTCAACACAGTTTTTGACATTCAAAAATAAAGTCATTTTTCATGTCTTGAACTTCAATAGTCATATAGCTGGTGTGGCTTTATGTGTAGTACTATAAAACTTAAAGCTAAGCAAATCTAGCATCTTATCACATAGTGCTTTTGTTCCAGAAAATTACTCCTAGGACCTTTCTTTATCCTTTCTCTTTAGCACAGCCTTCTCACACATTTTTATCTCTTTCATCACCAACTGTCATGGTACACAAAGCCACTCGAGCAACCAGCTGTCATTGCTTGTTCCTACACTAGATGCCATAGTGGTTACAATTATATAAGCTAGGCTCCGTATTACTAGATAGGGTCACATCCAATCTGTAACCCAAATGCATGGTGCAGGGGAAGTGCTTGTGCCTGTTTTGGGCTTAATGGAAGCCAAATGCTGAGAATGGGCATCAGGAAGAGACCTAGCATCACTGGACTGGGGAAAGGGTCGATAGAATGTTACAAAAGGGGCAGAATAAAGGTCTCTGGGAGTCTACAAGAGGCTGAAAATAACCTGGGGCAAAGGATTCCAAGGTGAGGTTTTAAGAAGGAGGGCAAGTTAGCCAGACAAAAAGAGGAGGAGCTAGATTCTTAAGAAAGGAAACGGGGCGTGTCTAAAAGGTGATACACAGGAGAATCTGCCTCTTTTATGGAGGAAATACTCAGAGTGGGGTGGAGGAAACACGAGTGACAAGGCTGGCATAAGGAGTTATGTCCCCAAACCGGGGGAGCCAGGATAAGGATTCTGGACATCATGACCTGAAGGCTCTGAAAATCCAGGGGAGAAGGCAGGGAGAACAGAGATATAAACAGAAGTTTTGCACTCAGACAGGTTCACTTTGGCTTCAGAAAGAAGAAGTGATTGGACTTGAACAAGAGGTCATGTAGAGAGGCCACTTAGGAGGCTCATCACAGGCAAGCCACCCAGCTGGGCCAAGCCCTTAGCCAAGGTCAGACCTTGAAACCAGATTTACCCCAAACTCAGGCAAGATCTAAAGAACTGCTCCCAATGTCCTGCCAAGGAGCCCACTCCAGGGAAGAGCTACACCAGGGAGGGAGGGACAGCATCCTGCCTGTAGTTCCAATGTGGAACAGAATTCAAATCTGCGAACCCGCTTCCCCCCACCACCCCCAGGCAGGGCTCCCTGCACAACCCAGTGACCAGCAATGGAGAACAAAGAACCCCAGAAAACACTGATTATATAAAGACTTGAACTTTGTTACAACAAAAAGTAGTATTAAAATGAAAGAAAAATTGACTGGGGAAATATCTACAGCAAATATGCTTTAGAAAATAATTAATATCTAGAACACATAAAGAGCTCATATACATACATTACAAGCATCAAGACTCTCATTTGCTAATTGTAAAAGGACAATTAGTAAATAAACAGAGATGGAAATGTTCTATCCCTGCGAGGGATCAAAGGAATGCAAATCTGAAAACCAGGAGTCTATTAGCCAAAAAAATAAGAATGATAAATCCCACAATTAGCCAGGTTGAAATAAGACACAGTTCTGTACCATCAGTAACAACGTAAACTGGTAGAGGCTTTTAGAAAGCCATTCAGAACAAACCCCCCTCTCCCTTTGTAATAAGCTTTGTAATAAGTGTCTCAAGTGAAAACACTTCAGTGTGCAAAGACATCCACTGCAGATTCACAGTAGCACACAACCAGAAACAAACTAAATGTCCAAAATTGATATATAACTTAAATTAAAATAGAACAATTTGATGGAATGTTACATAATCTTTGGAAACAATAATTTTATAGTCTAGATTGCAAATGAGAATGTTTATGCTAAATGAAAAAAGCAGAACTAAAAAAGGATACATCTTAAATTGTTGAGAACTAGAAGACAGCACATTAAAGTGAACGTGATTTATAGACTGGAATGGTAGAACCAAAGAGAACTTTTGATTTTATTGGCATCCCTTTATTGTTGTAAGGTTTGTGCAATAAATATCTAAAAGATAGTATTTCTATCAATCACGGGGTAGCAAACCCCCTTTCCCAGGCTGCAGATCAATCTGCCAAGACCACCATGTCCAAATAAGTAGTGAGTCTGGTCCTTCCCAAGTTTCAAGGTCCATTCAGGATTCAAATTCTGTTCATGCATTCAGTTCCTGCTACTAACCGCCCCCCCCAGTTCTTTCTTTTGTTCTTTTCCCCCCAACTCTAAAAGGCTAGTACGCCTTCCTCTTTCTTTAATGCGCGCCCGTGTGTGTGTGTGTGTGTGTGTGTGTTCTGTGTGTGTGTTTTGTATTAGTTACTGAGATTCCACCATATGCAGTGCATATAACCAATGTATGTTTGATCACTCAAACAATCCTGTAAGAAGGGTGTAAGCATCCTCAATGAATAGATTAGGAAACCGAGAATCACAGATTTAAGTCATGTGAACTTGGCTACATAGCTCAACAGCCAGAGCCCTGAATTCAAACCTCAATCTTCCTGATTTCAAGACCCTCATTTTTTTACTTACCATTAAGTACTTCCTCTTCTCTTTTCTCTGCCTATGATACAAAATAAGACAACAAAATAGGATTAAAAAGAAACCCTCAAACATCACCTATTCCACTTGCACTGGCTTCCTACAGAAACTATTAATAATCAGTATGAGCTGGTTATAAATTAACCAAAAGGACAAGTTAATGCTGCAAACACTAATTGGAAAAGTTGATCCAGAAGAGAGAAGGTGTTACCTGGAGACTAAAATCTGCACCTGCAGGTAAAACCAAAGGACATCAGAAGGATTTCTACTTGCAAATTAAAAGTAGAATATGGCCCTTGATACCACCGCTTAGAAGAGCTGAGCTTTAGTACTCCTCTTGCAAAAAAAATAAATAAATAAATTCCACAATTAGCTGAAAGATTCTTTCCAGTATAATGCATTCCACCTCCAGAAAGAGCTGTTGTTTGGGGCATTGTAGCAAGAACAGTAAAAAGGAGCAGAGGAAGTATTAAGGTATGAAACTAATATACATAGGGTGATAAATGATTTTAGGCACCACTTATGACTTACTCTCTAAATAATGACACAATAATAGTTAAAATATAAATTCTAATTAAATACAAAACCTAACAAAGTCAAACAACAGCAAATGATGTTTGACAGAAGCAAAGGTCTTGGGGGAAGAATTACAATAAAATCTATTCATGGATCTGTACAATGTCAGAGACAGAAGGAGAATGAGAGATGGCTTCTTTCAACATCTTTATTTTTTTGCAGATGGGGAAACTGAGGCCTAGCAAATTTAAAGTGAACAGCCCAAACCATACAGCAGCAGGATGGAAACAGAAATTCCAACCTCTGAACTAGCAGTCCACCTACTTTCTTCCAAAGCACACATACTGTGCAGCGAATTGCAAAGCTGCTCCATTTTAAATCATATATTTAAAAAGAGCATTAAACATCCTATAAATATTAAATTCATTTTTAGTAATTTTCTGATGCACAGGGGCACAGTTTTAAAAAGAGGCCTGGTTTTGATTTCTTTTGGAAAATTGCACGCTGCCTGGTGTTTAACCTACTATTGAGTGAAATATTAACAGGCCACAGAATGGTTTCAGTGTTTCTTCAGGAAAGCTAAACAGAATTCAAAAAGCATATCCCCCAGGCCTACGGTGGTGTTTCTGGAGCACACAGTAAACTCCATGCTCTGCTCAACAAGCCCATCACTGTTAAGTAACTCATCAGAAAATAAAGAGGGAATTACCAACGGGGAATTGCCAAGCAATTAGTCCTCTGAAGCAGATGACATACAACTGTTGTAGGGGGGAGCTTCCTGGTTAGTCATATGTCAGAGTCAGAGCCTCCTAATCTGTAAATAAAAATTCATCACATATGATTACAGCTGTGATGTAGGCTGGAGCTGCCAGGCAAGTGCACAGATAGTAAATCCGGAGGCCGCTTCTATTCTGTATGTCTGTAAAGAGAGAAGTGCTGCGGCTGAAGACCAAAAAACAAAATCCTTGGTAAATCTCACCCAACACAAGAAAGACAATCTGGTCTTCCCTGCACAGCCTAAGAGAAAAGTGATCTTTCCCTATCACCTTGACACGAAGTGGCTAAGTTTCATTCACTGGTCCAAGAAAGGCAAGAACAGGAGACTAGGAGGGACAGAACAGGAAGAGATGAGACTCTGGCTTCCTTGGGGCCACCTGACTGCAGCGAGACCACCTATGGATGCATGTTTTGTTCCTAGAGTTTGTTTTCGCCCCACACCACCACCTAGCACGCTCGAGAGATAAATTCTTCGTATCTGCCAAATCGCACAAGCTGAGCCGTGACCCAGTGAGGCCCTTTTAGAGTCAAAAGTTCATGGTCTCCCTGGGACTCTGGATGCTGAAAAATATCTGGAAGAGACTCAAGCCCATCCCCTGAAACAGATAAGCATATTGCCACCGTCATCATTTTCTTCAATTACTAATCATCCGAAGTGCATAGGCATCTTCGGGAGGTATGAGGAAGAGTGAAAGAAAGGGAGGAAACACCGCAAAGGCACCTGTCTCAGAAACGTGCCTGGGACTCTGATCAGGCAGGCATGGAAACAGAAGCTTGTGGCCCAGGACCTGTCCCCTAGTCCTGATCTGAATCATGTTCTTGAACTATTACTCCTGGGCACCTCTTCCCTTCTGCATTCAACTGGAAGCTTCATAAGGAAAGGACTCTGGGTTTGGGAGAAAACACAGCAGAGGGAAGAGAGCAAGCTGGCAGCCATGACTGACTTAACTCCTGGGCACACTTGGGCAAGTCACTTACCCTCTCTGTGCCCCAGAATGCTTACTACAGAGGATGACAGAGGACTGCAATGAAGATTAAACAAGTTCATACTCAAAACAGTAATTGTGAACTATTGATCATCTTCATATTCCCTTTAGGGCCTCACTGGCATAATGAGTCTCATACAGTGGATGCTCATTAAATATCTGCAGACAGAATAATCTGCCCTTGGTGTTGTTTTCTCTGCCCCTCTTACTCCCATCCTAAATTTCTTGGCCCTGGTGAAAGTTACGTAAGTCACTGCCTTCATTCTAAGTCATCCAGGGACAACACAAATATCCCAGGCCAGAAACAAACAAATAACTCAGGCTAAGAAAAAATTCTTAAATAACGCTCATTTCCCTAATTACATTAAAACAGACTGCTCACCACACCAATGGAAACAGATAATTTTCAGCCTTGCCCTTCACTTTGAGCCATGAAGTCTTAGGATTTCTCCCCAGAAGTAAAGCTCAGCAATTCCACGTTTCTTCTATAAAGTATAAATGAGAAGCCAATTTGTTCAGAGCTCTGTCTAGTAGCTTGGTATATACATATATATAGATCTCTATCTATCTCTATATATATCTGTCTCACATAAAAGAGTCTGCAGAAAGTCTCTTGGAAATCTTCTAAAGTTACAGAACACACCCACATTAATGTGATTTATCAATGTACAGTAAATGAATTGCCACAAATGAACAATTGCTACAGAGTCAAGTAGATGGCACAATGTGATTTACACATATCACATGAGATGAATAAATCAACAGAGGAAAAGATCAAAGGAAATGCTAGAATTGTTAATATGTACAGGGCTCCACTCAAAGTCTTCTTAATGAAATTGTTTAGAGGAAAATAGAAGAATCATTTGTTTAAATGAAAAGAGGTACTGCATGCACTGAATCTCAAAAGCAGCATTCATTTTCATACACACACATATTAGAGTTAGCTAAAATTAGCTCAGGTTCCTATTTTTCTTTAAAGTCTTAAAAGAATAAAGGTTTTCAACATGATTTCATTGAGCTGCACTTCAGCACTGAGTTTCCAAGGTGCCTGAGCTCTGGTACAGGACCTTCCCCATTATCTGCCCACATATCATCCCAATTCCTCCCATTGTCACCCTCCTCTCCCCTCAGGTGAGGCTGTCCCACCCTCCTTGTACCTTCTCTCTGTGCGTTCTACCCCAGCTCATGGCATCCTGAAACTGCATCATTTTCTCCTGCAACTTCAACTCTTTGCGAGGCACAAGAGCCCAAAGCCCAATTTCAAAGACCATTTTTCTGCCAATGCCTCCCCAAACTAATCCACGGACTGACCTCTCAGCAGGCTTATTCCCACACTGCCTACTGCCTGCCTGACTCCAGGAACTCAGATGTGCTCCAGCACCTGTGCTGCAGCAGCCCCACAGGCCTGGCCAGTTACTCACCAAATGCATGCTTGTGTTGTCCTAGCCACTTCAATGGCTTTCCTCCAGCCCTATGCATCCCTTCCCACAGAAATGCAAACCAACTCTCTCGGAGATCATCTCAAAGGAGCCTCCTTTCAAACTCTTTCCTGATCCCTCCTACACAGGCAGCATCACTCTTCTGTATCCCTTCCAGGTAGAGGGGACCCCAGGAATCCCACCTGCACCCAGTCTACTCTGTGTTACTTATGTTTGTGCATTTCTTCTTTCCCTTGCCTGACCACAAAGAATAGAACATGCCTCCTTCCAGTAGCTCCTACTTTCATTTGGACAGCACCATGCAGCAGTTTTAAAAAGACACACAATGAATAAATGAATGAATCATTTCTTACATATATAGCAACTGTGAACAAGTTAGATCATACTTGCTATATAGCTATATCATATTTATAAAATAACTAGAACCAGAAAAAAAATGCAATCCACACTTTCGGGTTTTTTTATTAAAAAAAAAAAGCTTAATGAATATAACAGAGTACTACATAAATAAACCATCATTTCCCTGCCTGGGTTTAGTCATCCATTGTGAGGATTATAATGAGGCCATTATTTATGCAAAATGTTTAGATAATGCGTATAAGCTTCCTTTAAATGCAATCATAGAAAATGTCAGCCGCTTAAAATTCAAGGTGACTTTGCAGTATTTTGTCAGTAATACAACATGAGTACTCATAAGACACTTAGGTTTGCTTATTGGACTGGACACACCTGCATCTTCTCTATGAGCTGCATGTGCAGACCTTGAGAGAGGCCTTCTTGCTGCCTGGTTTTCAAAATAAAATTCTCAAGATACTTTGTTATGACCGATGGCTCTCTTTAAGTACCAGAAGGTTAAAAAAATAATTGAAGGTATATTCACCCCATATACAACTGAACCACAGCCCTAAAAGCATCAGTGTGAGGATTTTCTGCCTGGCACAGAATGTTAAGTGGGTGACACCCCTGAGAGAAAGAGCAGCAGGAAGACACTCCGTCCTTTCCAGGAGCTGACACCTGGAGATCCTAAGAGGCTTACCCGGAGGCAACTCTAGGTCACTCTCTTTCCATGTAAAGAGCACCTTTCTAATCCACAGCCAATAAAATGTAAAGGACCCCATTCCATAATTGAGAAGAACACAACGTTTGTCACGACTGCCTCCCACCTCTTCCTGTTTCTCTAGAAGACTTCTTCAGCTGTCCCTTCTGAGGCATAACACTTCAGTCACTCAGACCAGACCAGATGTAATTCCATCTATGTATGCAATTCATCACTTTATTTTTCTTTTGCAGGAGGTACTGGTAATTGAACTTAGGCCCTTTGCACTCAGCTGCTATATACCCAGCACACTCTCTTTATTTCTTTTATTTTTTAACTTTGACACAGAGTCTCCGTAAGTCACTGTTAATCAGGTTCCCCCAGCTTGTGATCCTCCTATAGGTGTGTACCACCAGGTTCAGCTCTTCAGTTTATCTTACAACAACATAAACAATGATATGCATGGATCGTTGTCATGGTAAGAAAGTTGTGATAAACTCAGAACTTAAAATTTAGAAAAATAAATAGAAGGCTCATTGGCTTTGCAGAGCTACAAATATCTATCTACAGTGTTGGTCCAAAGACCAAGTTCTAGGTATATTTACTTGTTCCTAATCCTAATATACGGACCAGGAGCAACCATCAGGAAACAAGACCATTACAATCATTCTGCCTAGAGGTAAGTTACAGGCTAACAATGATAGCTTATGTTAACAGACACAAGCCAAATGCCAATCACCATTTTATCCAGTACATACATTCCATCCTTACCACAACCTCTATGTTTTCTCCACGGAGAAACCAAGACAAGCAAAGAATGTAAGACTGCTGAAGGTCAGAGTTAGACTTCCACATTTTAAATCAAGATGGGCTAGTTCCAGAGTTCGCAGTTTTTATCTCAGATGCCACAGGATTTATACAAAATTTTAAAACTGGAACTTAAGAGTAGAGAGGGGAAAAGCTGATGGTTCATTTTCAAAATGAACATTTTGATAAGGTAAATATCTACCTTTTGGCAAATGAGTTTTGAAAATCCAGACTGGAGGATGTGAGGTTTAATAAAAGTAAACTGCGTTTCACCAAATGAGGAATGGAACACTCCTTGGGAAGAGCTGCCAAGAGATAGCAGTCCCCAAACTTGTGCAGCACTGATACCTGGAAGAATAATAATATCAGGAGATCTGCAGGGAAATTTTGATTCAGAAAATCTAGGGCGGAGCCCCAAATTCTTATTTTTTTTAAACTCTTCAGGTGATTCTGCTGCCCAGCCAGGCTTAGGAATCTCTGGTCTAGCCTATCTCTCTAGCTTCCAGCAGGACTGCTTCCAAGGCAAACAGAAATTCATCTCCTACTTTTATTTCACAATCTGCCCTGGTTGCATACACCAGGGCTCCAAAGCTCTTATTGCCCCACATCCCAGCCGACTTCCATTCTCTCCTGACTTCACTAGAGGCAATGTCCTCTAGTCTTCTCGTTAATAGAGAACCATGAATCATCAACCCTTGCATACACCCTGTGCCGCCTGACTCTCCAGGCCAGAAAAACGTACTGTACATGAGGAAATCAGGAAGTTGTAAAATCCAAACAGACCCAAAGAAATTCAAGATTCAACAAATACTGATTGCCACTGCCCGAACAAACAGTTCTCTGTTTTCCTACACATGTATTCTACTACACCAAAAATCTAAAACATTAAAACCATGACTTAAGATATCTGCTAGCACATTCTTAACTGCTTTAAGGAAAAGTGACGATTCAAATAGGTTTATGCCTCAAATGGTAATAAACAATCATCACAAAGACAAATGCAGATTTTTTCGTGAACCATCTAAATGAAGCCGAAAAGACAGAAGCCTTAATCCAAGCTTTAAAAAATAACTATCTGGGCAATTTTTCAATTTCCCACACAATAGTTTGCAAAGAAAATTATATTCAACAGTCAACAAAGTGCTAAAGCATGGCTGCTACGCAGATTTCCAGGTCAGACTTCATCCCCAGGTAGAGAACAGACAGCATGGCAGAGCTCTCACCTGACATGTGCTGCTCTTCCCTGCAGCGACAGTGGAGCAGGCGACTGGGGTCCAAGGACGGCAGGCAAATCCGCAGCACGAATGGACCACCCTGGTGACTTGTTGCACGATGCTCCTGCAGTCATCCAGGGAGCAAGACAGGAAATCCAAAATGAAAAAGAGAATAGGTTGCATTAAAAGTAAAGGCCACCTTAAGGGTCTATGCACTGAAATATGAATTGTAAAGACATCAAACTTTGCATTTTGTTTTATGAGAATTACACAGATGGCAGCCAGCTCCAAAGAAGGTCTGGTTCTATTCCCCAGGACTCAAAAGGAGGCCAACACATAAAAAAGGTCATCTCTTCAGTTAAATTAAAACTTCAATCTCCCCACCTGAGTCAGCCACAGTCCTTCTTTCCGCCAATGATTCTAGCCAAGCAACTGATAAACACATGCTGGTAATCACAAGGAATATCAGGTGGAGATGGGCATGGATTGAATAGAAATTGAACCAAAGTCTAATTTTAATGTGAGATAGATATATATAAAACCTACTTGCATGCAGCTTGATAATCATGACAGGGCACAGCTATTGGCACATTAGCCAATGGGACAGAAAAAAAGTATAAAAACTTCAGACCATTTAACCATCAAACATATGCCTGTTATTTTAACTTTGCCACAAGGCCTCCTACATGGTTAAGTAAAAATTATCCACTGTATGATGAATGAGTGAATGGATGAATGAACGAAGGAATGAATGAATCTTCCATATACCTTTCCATCAGGGAGCTTGGTGCTTGTAGTACTTTTTGTGAGGTAAAGACCTATGCATAGAAATGGAAAAAGTTGAGGATTTGATCTACTAACATACTTTTTAGTCCTATCCATTAAAATTATATTTTTAAATACTGGTGATACCCATTTATTCACATTAAACAAAAAAACCCAGTAGCACAGTTATTATAAAATAATCCCCAAACTTGTAAAAGCTGAACCGATTTTCAGTCTATGATTGCTGGAGCTGATCTGCATATTTGTTTAGGCTGATTTTAAATTTAGTTTGGGTTTCCTAAGCTCACACCAGGTAACAGTAGGAAGGAGAAGGCCCAGAATTATATTGGGTGTCAGAAAGAAACTATTCTTGAGCTATGAATATGATCTCCAATGTGAATAATCTGTAAACAGGTAAGTGAGCCAATTATCCTTGGGTACATGGCAACACATCTCAGTAGTCATGATTATTTTCATCCATACACACTATTTTTAAGAGCACAGCCCAGCTGGAAAGGAAAATAACTTCCACTTCTTTCCAGCACTTTTCAAAGTAATGAATAGTAGCCAAAGTATTCTTTCTTCCTTCTAACTAATCCATTCACCAAGCACTTATTTTAGCCTCTATTGAATGCCTGGGATTGCTATGCAAAAGAAGTAATTTTTGTAGTCCTTGGTTCCCCCACATGTAATGTGTGTGTACAGAGAAGGAAGATAAGCTGATGTAGACTATAATGTCCTTTAAGTCCTTAGAAGACATTGTCCTTCCACCAACAAGTCTGTTGAGTTACAAATTCAAATAGTGGCTAAGTTAAATAGAAGTTCGCAAAAATCTATTTCATCTTACACAGTATTTCTTTGATTTTTATCTGATAGCATTTCAAAGGATGCTTCAAAATACTCAATAATCATTTTCCAGCCAGCTGCAGGTACTGCAGAATTGTAGATACCACTTTATGAGCTCACAGTTGGGAGAGGGTTTGCTTGTATATCGATGTGTGTGCACACAATTCTATTTACGTAGCACCTGGCAGACAAGGTTTTATAGAGTCCAAATTACAGTCTCCTCCCATTCTGCTGAAGTACAGAGAACAGTCAAATGTGATGCAAATGGTGTAAAATATTAATTTACTCTCTCATTGGTATGCCTACTTCTTTCTAAAGCATTTGTGTTGTTACACGAGTTCGCATAATAGAGTTAATATAACTTGTTATATTCCATCAGAGGGAAGAAATACAAGAATACACACAAGCCAACACGGGTTTGTTACAAAACATACACACAACAGAAGAAAATAACCTATAGAATATCTTCCATACTGATATACATTCAAAATGGAATCTTTAATATTTCGAAAGCACAGCAGAGCAACATAATTCTATTAATATCTAGAAAATGGCCCAAATAATAGACATGATGATCTATAAAAACGAGGAGAGAATGTGGGAAACAGGGCCAAAGCAAAGGGCACAAAAAAAGACAATTTCCCATTCACACTGACAGACAAACACATTTTTTCTGAACATTAGAAACACAAATGCTTATAGGTTAACGGCTGTGATAAATAGCGCTGAAAACTTCTATTGAGTAACTCCCTGGACAAGGGCACCTCAGCGGAGCAAAAAAAAAAAAAAAAAAAAAAAAAAGAGTTCCTCCTAGCCCAAACCAAAACACCATGATCAGGGGAACCTCTGCCCCCTTAAGTCTCAAATTCTGAATGCACTGCAACAAATTTTGTAAAAAGTGGTTTTCAGGTAGTATACAATTTTGCTTACATTATGGCAATTATCATTGCATTTTCATTACTCCACAAATGGAATGCATTAAAAGTTACAGAAAAATCAATGAAACATTTATGCTAACGTCAAATATGTCAAACAAAATATAATGCTTTTTGCCTTTTTGTCTGTAATAGTTCTAAACATGTTTTAGCATATGTGAGATGGTAGTAATACTTAGTATATTTATAGTACATTAGCCTGAAAGTTTCAAATTTATGAGGATTATAAAACATATCTCTACACCAATAAAGACAAAATACATAAATATAATTATGCAAGAAGAAAAAATAAAAACACCATTCCCACAAATAAAGATAATTTACCTTCACAATATTCTTTTTATTACTTCTGTAATTTTAAGGATTGATATATGTTTTTAAAACCTCGATTCCATTACATTTCTTCCGGCCAACTTTTTTACAGTGTTATAACCCTGGCACCCTATATACTCATTATTTCACTACATCTCCCAAGAACATGTAAATGAGTAAATTTATTTCATTAAACTACATTACATGAAACTAAAATGGGAACAGTGTAAATTCGTATCTCAAACATTCATATCTTAAAAGCAAGCGTGGTACTTTATGTAAGTTCCAGGACAGTTCTTACCTCTGTGGGGTTTTCTACAATTTCTTGTTTTCAATGCATTCAAAAAAATAAGGAAGGTCTGCTTCTAATGACCCCTGAAGTAAATCTTTGAAGCAATTAAACTCCATGGATCTAAAATGCTTATAGAAGCCAGTCACTCACAAGACCAAATTCCACTAAAAATATAAAGCAATGTAAGTCACATAATTTCTGTCCCCCTAAAAGTGATAGTACGTGTTGCTACATTATGTCACTTTACCTGTGTTTAAGCTTTTCAGGGCCTCAACTATGTTACTTTCAGATAACTATAGTTTAAAGAATTAATATTCAGCCCACATTCACCTACTTCCATGAGTTTCAGGGTTTTAGTAAAACACGTTTATTGACTAACTTCTAATAGGAAACATAGTGAGCCGGGTGCTAACATTGTTAGTCATCAGAAACTGTCACTCAATGCACGTGCAGAAGCAAACTCCACTTAACATTTTAGAAGAGAAAAAAATAGAGGCACATTATACAGAAGGAATGTGAGTCCTTGAACTCTCTAATAACAACAAAAACAGGAGCCGTAGAAGTGTTTACTAGTATTTTAATAATCTCTTAATGCTGTCTCTTCTCCAGACTTTCAGACAGCTGAATAAGGTAGGCTGAAACCTAGAACCATTTTCAGACATTTGACATATAATCTGATGGCTAAAGAGGTTTTTTTTAAAAATCATTTTCTAAACGACAATTTAGAGACCTAAAGCCTCCTTGAAATATTTCCAACACAATACCACCTCTGTTTACCACACCCTTTTAAAACAAAATCTGGAGAGGAAAATGTTGTCTTTTACAGTTTCCATTTGAGTACAAAAATTTTCTGTATTTGAGCATGGCTTTATTTGTGCACTGAAAAATGCATGCCCACATTGTACTGCCAATAAAGCGACTTTCTGTATTTTGCAAAATATAATCTAGGTCCTCCAAGATACTGTGTAAAACTTAAACTTCTGTACCTTCTTTTATTTCCCTGCTTCCAATGTATTTATCTCCTAGAAACAATAGCTCATTTTAATCACAGCAACACTTCGTCTTACCAGGCCACAGTGAATTTACCTCCTGTACTCACTGACCAGACCTAGAAATTCATAAACCTCCTGCACTGAGAGTTGAGTGGCTCACTCAATCCTGGCTCCTGGGCGAGAGAAAAAACAACCAGTTTACCTAGGCAGCGATAAAACTATAAACTGACTGGCAGGGTGACAACTAAATTGTGACACTATTATTCTCAATTATTGTTTCCTCCAAATATCACAGTTACAAAAACACTCCTCCTGACTTGGAAGGCTGGAGCAACATAGCTCTGGCAACTCAAGACACTGTTCTGTTTTCTTTTTTGCTGTAGTATCATTTTTTTGGCCTAGCAGGCTTTATTCATAAAGGGATGCCCTAATGCAAAGACAAGAATGCTGCTCTTGAAATGATCGTTAAATTATATCCTAAAATAGAGTACAAGTTGTTTGTTGCGCAAAAGCACCACGCATGCTCAGTCTACTAGCTACAGGCTTGCATTATCTCTTACCTGAGAAAATAAATATTTGAAATCATTGCTGAAGATCATCCGAGATCCTAGCCAACAGATTTAGATTCAGAATACATTCAGAATGTCTGCTTATGATCAAGTGCCAGCTTTTGTAATGATGGCTGTGAAGTTTCAAAATGTGTCAACAGGTATATACTTCCCAAATAAGTTACTTCCTCCAAGCAAAGCTTTCAGAAAGCCAGTCACTGGGAGCAAGAATGTCAGTCCTAAAGGAACGGTTTCTCTTCCTTCACACAGCCAAGGGTTAAGTGCCAGCAAGGCCAAAGGCACCAGACTGCAAAAGAAATGTTGCTTTAATAAGCTCTGAAAGGTTTCTAACAGTACCAAATACTTGTTGATCTGTTCACAATAAACACCAGCAGGATTGTCAGGCTCCTTTCACTGTCTGGGGAGATGCATTTACATACTGTACCCAGTGAGAACAGCAAGTTGGTTTCCTTTATAAAAGTTAAGTAGCTAGAAGGCTCATTCAGTGCCTCCCATCCAAATGACTGAAAGAAGATGCAATTGAAATAGTGAAGCCTGCCTTGGGCAGCACAAATACTGTGCATAAAACACTCGGAGTAGTTCAGGCAAACCCACCTGAATGGAAGGAGAACACTGTGTGTTGCCATGGCAGCCTGATCTAATTACATGAGTGATCAGGGTTGGAGTAAGTGCCCGGAAAACCTACACCACTGACACTATCCGCAGGATGATGAGAAAGACAGGAGGGCAGGAGGTTCCAGGGACCCCTCCAACCCCTGCTTTATGTGGAAGGAGGCATTCAAGCCCATTTATTTGCAGAGCTGCTAAAATACTGACCGATGCACGCACAGTTAGAGGGCAATCAGGAGATGAAATGCCACGGCATTAGTTGCTGTGGCGCAATCCCTTTCCAAGAGTTCATGTGCAGGATTTTCTCTTCTCCTCTCCGGTGGCTTCCTCAGGCACAATCTTCATTCCCCAAAAAAGCCCAAGCATCAAACTATCTTTACGCCCTAAAATAAACCAGAGGATGGGTTGAAGGGGGCTTCTAGGAACTGCACTTCTCTTCAGAAATCCAAATAGATAAGATTTATCTAACACTGTTGAAAAAGTAACTAGCTCTGCCTAAAAATAACCTGCCAGTACCCACTGCTATGTGCGATATAAGGATGATGTTTAAATATTAAGAACATCCTGCATTATAAAACACAAGTGTCATTGAGATGTGACTACTAGATTGCCAAAGGAGAACTTATTTGCATACACACATTCCCCTGCATGGAGAACGCCACTCGAAGGCATTAGTTTTTATTCTGTGGGTGGAACGGGGTCTTCTAATTTTGCCAATTGTATCCTGTGGATCTAGCAGGGAAGCTAAAAAATCTCTTCGGGGACAGAACCAGTTTGGAGGAGTCCCTACAGCACAACATACGGTAAACAAAATAAAAATAGCTTGCCGTTCTTGTTAGCCACATCGCGCATTATATAACCAGCTTCCGACTGGCTTTTTTTTCCGCCCTTACTACTGTTCAGCAATTTTCCAATCTTCCCAAGTATTTATATTACCCTCTTATCTGTAGGATTATATACCAAGAAAGCAAAACAAAACAGAGCAGCCACGGGATCAAACTGAACCCTACCATATTAGAAATCGATTTTTTTTTTTTTGGTTATGTTTTCTGGCGGAGTCTTGATCGGCACTCTACTTCCACCCCCCACTAAGGTTCTCACTCAATCTCCCTAGAAATCCTTAATTATTCCATCGCTTCCAGTCAGCCGGGTACGTGGTCTGAAATAAAATGAAAGCGCAAGCCGCGGGAGTTGCAGAAGGCGGCCTGAGGGCTGGGGGCTCCGCAGAGATCGAGGCGCGGCGGAGTCTGCCAAGTGGCCCACGGGTCTCCTCCCCACCGCGACCACCCTCGCCCTCCGCCGGGCGCGCGCGCACGCACGCACGCACACACTCATACTCACACACACTCACAGGCACCCAGGCCGCCTCACCTCTCGCTCTGCCTGGCCGGCCCCGTCCCTGCCCCCTGCGGGACCGGCCTGCGCGCCGCGCTGGAACCACGTAGGAGGCGGCGGCGGCGGCGGCGGCGGCGGGAGTGGCGGAGTCTCCGGCCCGGCCCAGAGTGAACGAGCAGCGGGGCTCCAGGGCGCATCCCAGTCCCCGCAGCGCCTCCTCCTCCGCTGCTGCCTCCTTCCCCTCCTCCCGACTTCATTCACCCTCCCAGCCGCCGCGCAGCAGATCACTGCCGGCGCAAGGCAGCAGCGCCGGCCGCGGCTTCTCCGCGCCCGCCGGGCCCGGGCCGGGGCGCTCGCGGGCTCCTGGGCCCGAGGGGCGGCCGCTGCTCAGGATCAGGAAGCGGCCGCACCAACAGGGCGGCAGTGGCGACAGCAGCGAGGCCGCCGCCGCGCACGCCCCTTCCCCCCGCGCGGCCATCGCCAACCCGGGGCGCCCTCCGCTCCGCACCGGGCCGCGCGCAAAGTCCCAGCCGTGCAGCGGCGCAGCGCCCTCCCGGCCGGCCCGCAGCCGCGCACCCGGCCAGGCCGACCTCCTCCGCGGGAGACCCCGGCCCGGGGCGCCGAGGCCAGGCGAATCCGCGGGGAAGCCCGGGCTCCTCCCTCCCCCAGCCCCAGCTTCGGGAGAGCGGGATTGGCAGGGGCCAGCGCGACCCCGGCCGCCGCCACCTCCCCCTGCGCCCCCGGGAGGGAAGGACGCAGCTCCTCGCACTCCCAGCCGCCGTCCCAGACGCGCCCCCTGGCCCGGCCGCCCCTCCACCCCGGCAGCCCCCTGCCGGCCGCTCCTGCGCCCAGAGTGGGGGTACCGGCTCGGAGGCTGGAGCCGGGGAGGGTTGTATGTACACAAGCGCGCGCACACACACATACACACACACACACACACACACACACAACAGGACGCGTCCGTTTCCTTCGCTCCTCTTCCAGCTGTTTTCCGTGCACCCGATTGGGATTGGGGGTTTGTTGGCTGGTTGTTGCTTTTGCCCCTCTCGGGAGAACGGGGTGGGGAGGGGGATGATTTTTAATCTAAATAAGGGGGAGAAGGGGAGGGGGAGGGGGAGAGAAAGAATCAGAGGAGGAAAAAAAATAGCCACTTACTGTAAAGTGTAAATGGATCTGGGGTTGCGTGGGGACGGGGGCACAGAGGGAGAGAAACAATGTCCTGCGGCTGCTGTTGGTCTGGCTGCTGCTCCACGGGCTTGTTTTTGGATCCCCCTGCAGTGAAACAGGTCCTGTACTGCTCCGCCACTGTAGTAGAAATGATGTCTGCGGTATACTCCGCTCTCCTCCCCTCCTCCCGCTCCCTCCCCGCCCTCCTCCCTCCGCCCGCCCGCCCTCGCGCTCTCTCGCGCTCGCTCGCTCGCTCCGGTATGTAAATGTGTAATAGAAGCCAAATATGGAGCAGTTGGCTGCCGCCGCCGAAGCTCCAGGATCCGACTTGGGGCGGGGGGGGGCCCTCTGGCAGGCGGCCCGGCGAGCCGCACGGAGCACGGCGAGCGCTCGGAGGCCTGCGCCCTTAACCTTCGGGTGCGCGCTGCCGGGGCAGGAGGCCGGCGCCGCGCCCCGAGAGCGGATCGGGGTTCCGGGCGGGGGAGCAGGGAGCAGAAGGGGAAACGCAGGCCCT
>NW_004624756.1:9643726-9761942 GCF_000247695.1 Heterocephalus glaber | reverse complement strand
TTCCAGAACTACATTGAATAGGAGTGGTGATGTGGACATTCCTCTATTTTTTATCTGTGTCCTCTCTAGATTTATTAATCATGTCTTGTACTATGGGCACAATCTCTACTGTTATCTGAGAAATTATTTCTGATTTCATTTTTTCTAGATCCTCTTTTGTTGCCAGTTCAAGGAGTCCAGGTGGTTGAGTATCAGATTGTTCCATGTCATTTCCCTTTGGGTTGCTGTAGGTGATCTGGAAGTCTGGTTTTGAGACTAGTTTATGTGTCTTCTCATGTCAAGGTGGAGGGAGTGGTGTGCTCCTGGTGCCCTTGCCCCTCACCTCCTCATCGCTGATTGGGGCTCTGGTCCTGTGGGCTGGTGGCAGTGGTAAGGTGGGCCAAAAGGCTCAGCTGCTTGGCCCTGGGACCTCTGCTCCTCTGCCTAAATCATCTTTCTTGACCCTCCAGCAAACTGTAGCAAGATGGGCTTCCTGCTCATGAAAATGACATCACAGGTACTTAAGAGTGGAATAAAAACTATTGTATTTAAACATCTGCCAACAATTTAAGACTTAACACTACACATTAGTCTGTCTTTCTTTCTGTCTGTCTTTCTTTTGCCCTTCCTTCCTTCCTTTATCCTCTTCCTCTTCCTTCTTGATTTGTTGCTGTTGTTCCTTTTTCTCCACCCATCCCCCATACTGCAGATTGTACTCAGGGCCTTCACACTGACCTACATCCCAAACCCTTTTTTTATTTTTTGAGACAGGGTCTTGCTAAAACTGTCCAGTTTGGGCCTGAATTTGTGCTTCTCTTCCCTCAGCCTCCCAGATTAGGCTATCTCAAATAACACGCTACTTGTAATTTAAAACAAAAACAAGTACTTTAGCCAAGGTCTGCAGTACCTTGACCTTGAACACTTGACATATGGTCTGTGCAAACTGAAATGTGCTAAAATATACCTCAAGTTTTAAAACTTGGTAAAATACTGTTGTGACTTCTATCTGGATGTCCCCCAAAGCCTCGCATGATTATAGGTGAGGCTTTTGGAAGTGGCTGGATCATGGGTTATAAGACTGGGTCATAGGTGTGTGAAACTGGATTAGTTTACTGAATGATTTAGCATAATTCTGGGTGTGGATGATGGACTTACTAAAGAGGGAAGACCCACCATGGATGTGGGTGGCACCAACTAATGGGCTGTTAGCCTGGATGGGATAAAAAGGGAAAGAAGGAAGGCTGGTGCCTCTTGCCTTTCATGGCATGAACTGTTTCTTCTTTGCCATGCTTCTCTGCCGTGTCACCCTGCCTTAGAACTAGCAATTATGGACTGAAACGTCTATAAACTGTGAGCTAAAACAAACCCTCCTTTAACCTGTGAGTGTTGGGTAACTTGTCGCAGCAACAAGTAAAAAAAAAAAAATCTATATATATCTATATAACATAATAATGATATATATCATAATAATGATATTATCAGGTTAAAATGAAAATAATTGGCATTTATTGGGTAAATATATGTCATTTTATGTTTTTCTTTGTACTTTTCTTAAGGTAGCTACTAGAAGATTTAATATGAAACATGGAATGGTTGTGTATTTTTTTCTTTTTTTCTTTCATTTTCTTTTCTTTTTATATCCATGCTGGGGACCAAATCCAGAGCCTCATGCATGCTAGGTAAATGCTCAACAACATCAGCCCGTTATATGATATTTCTAGTGGACCGCTCTGGTCTAGATAATGGGGCTCTAGAGACACAGATATTAGTTCTAAAAGCCTATGATCGGAGCCCCTCCATCTTTGCATAGGTCTCTGCTATAGAGCAATAGATCCTACAGGCATTTTTCTACCTTTCCTTGGTCACACCCAGCAACTTGGTGCACCCTGTAACTTGGGCCATATCTCCTATCTCCTCTTTTTAGGATCCCGAGAGCAGTGGTGAGTGAGTACATTATCTCGTTGGGAGATCTGGTGTAGTCCTGTAAAACAAAAATTTGTCAGGCTTACCTGCGACTCAGTCTCCATGGGTGAGCACAGGTACTTTGCCAACCTGAGAGGCTGATGGAAAAACCTATGCTGTGTTTTAGACAGCACATGCATTTTAGTTTACAGCTGGTTTTGCTGCTTATAGCTACATGGTCTCAGGTTGATACCTTCAAGTGACAGATGGCTTTGAACATCGATAATGAAAATTATTTAATTCGCTGATTAACTAGAAAAAGCATCAAGGACATCAAAAGGAAATCTGTTTTTAAAAAACTGCAATATATTTAGTACAATGAGATGCTTTGAAAGGAAATGAGATGATTTTTAACTACTATTATTTATTTTGTAAGCAAGATCTAGATAAATTTTCATCAATACAACTCTGACCAAGACTGAATATAAGGCAGCAGTCTGTAAAATATCATAATTTATGGCCTTAATCATCTAAAGAAAATAGCTCTTCTTGCATGAAAAGAAAACAGACCACATTTTAAAGCTTAGAATGAGTTGAGCTTTGTTTGGTACTGGCCCAGGAGCATTCAGAAATCTATTTAAAACATTTCATTAGCCACTTGGCATTTTGTTTCCTCAAAAGAAATACATTTTCTAAATTAAAAATCAAAGCCAAAAGTCACCATGGTCTAAATTTAAGGTAGTGGCAGTTGATGAGTTGTTCAAAGCAAGCCCTCGATGCTTCCAAAGGGAACCAGGGGCAACAACAAGCTAGAGAAATAAACATCAAATTTTTATAGAAGGAGTGAAACTGAGTTCTTCGTAGCTGTAACTTCATGACATAAAATACATGGCTATAAGCTCTCTTTACTTTTCTTGAGTAAATATTGGACTGGAGATGCTGGTCCAAGTAGGGGTCAGAGTTTAAGAACATCATTTTATGAAGAATTTACAAAGTTTGCCCCGAAGAGGAAGAGTTAGAGAAAAACGCATTGGCAAACTTTACTTTCAGACATAAATAACTAGGGTTTACCAAGGAAACTGCCCATGTCAGGATTTCAGGGTGGATGGTCAGGTAGTTTGATATTTGCAGAACCACTTCCCGGAGGCCTTGACAAAGTTTAACTGCGAGGAGATCCTGGTTTTGCTTTGAGTTTGCAGCACAGGCACAAAAAAGAGCTACCGCCACAGATGCCTCCTGCCAGAGCAGAATAACAGCACTCTGACTTAAACTGTAAATTACAAAGAATCCCTTTTTAAGTACAAAGTGATTGTGCAGAATGGAAGACCCTGTGCGCTGGAACACCAGTGATTCAAGTAGAAGACGACAAATTATTCACTCATGCCAAGCCCTCCAAATTTTTATTCTGCTATCTGTACTGTCACAGAAGGGCAGGGCTTTTCTTCTTTGTCAGCTATTAAGAGAAATTAGCACGTTGGAATTGTAATAAATATATGAGGTATTGGATGTGTCTATTCTGAGAAGCAATCAAATCACAGGATCTGTTTTCCACCCCCACCTCACCCCCACCTCGGCTGGAGCTTAAATACCAAGAGTAAGAACACATGACCCCATCACTCCCAGGGCCAGCTCTTCCTGCAGTCAATTTCATAACTGCGTGGCTCCGCCCCCTGCTCAGCACTTCCGCTCCCCTCACTACCCCCCTCTCCTCCATCCCAGCAATGAATCATCATGCCTTTAAAGAGACGGAGATGACCCAGTGTGAACTTTGCTGGCATCCTGTACATTCTTCAGCCAAAAAAGGGGAGTTGGTTTGTGACAGAAACCTGGCCAGACCCTGGTGTGGGCTTAGGCAACAAGCTTGGTTGCTTTTCTGGGAAGATCAGTGAGGAGTTAATTTTCCTAGATCCTGGTGATGATTCAGAATTGCCTATCTCAGTTCATGATCAGGTTTTTAAGAACCCAGTTCGGCCCTTTGTGCAAAAAAGAATATATCAGAGGAAAAATGTTGGCAGATCTCATGCAATCAGGGCAGAGGAATTTATACCACATCCAGCCCTTTGATTTCTCCAGATCTGGCCGAGGGTGGGGTTTCCATATTTGTGCTTTGGCAAATGTGTCCAATAATTAACTCCTCCTGATATACGCTCCTAGTGTTATCCTGCCCTTATTTGTGCATTTCTTAAAACCAGAAACATTTTGCCCCTTTGTTTGTTAATACAATGTCTAGACAACACCAGCTCTGTCCCTAAAGACTTGACACCTTCCTGAAAGAGGTCCAAGGCATCCCACTCGTAGAAACTTGTACCTTTGTGCATGCTTCTTCTGGAGATGGAAAGTCCTATCTTTCTTCTCTTCCCAGCCCTACCCCACCCCTTCTTCGCATGGAGATTTTATCCCAGGCTTTGAGATCAGTTCAAGCATCAACACTTCTGTGAAGTCTTTCTTGATGATCACAAGATTCTGAGGCTCTGCCCAATGTGTGAGTCAGAGAAGTGCTATTTTCTTATTCTTTTTATTTATACAATATTTTTTTAAACCGCTAACAGAAAAAACTCAGGGGCATAAGCACAGATGGAGAGAGTATCCTAAGTGAGAGCCTCTCTTATCTGAGTACTTCCTGTTACTCTCAAACCCATCTGACCTTGGCACACAGTTTCAGCATCGGAGACTTTTCCTTTGTTGCTTCAATGATCGGACTCTTTCTCTCTCTGAGCTCTTCTCTATGGCCTTTCCCACAGCCCTCTGTTGCGTGTTGAATTGAGTCCCCCAAAAGGTATATTGAGGTCCTGACTCCAGTGTCTGTGAGTGTGACCTTATCTGGGAATTGGATTTTTCAGATATAATTAGTTAAGATAAGGTCTTCCTGGATGAGGGTGGACTCTGAATCCATTATGACTGTCTTCCTCAAGAGAAGCCACCGAAACAAAGAGGAGACACTATGCAGATGGCCCTGTGAAGGTGGAGAGAGCGACTGGAGTCTGCTGCCCTAAGCCAAAGAACATCAATTATCACCAGCAAATGCCAGGAGCCTCGGGAAGAGCCAAGGAAGACTTCCTCTTAGAGTCCTTGGAGAGAGAGCCGGACCCCAAGAACACCTTGATTTCAGACCTCAGACCCTCAGTACTGGGACAGAATGCATTTTGCTGCTTTAAATGGCACCGCTTGTGGTATTTTGTTACCATGGCCCTAGCAATGAATATGGCCTCCTTATAAGAGCCATGGTTATGGATCTGTGGCATTGTTCTTTCTACTGTTTGTTTCTTGCACAGCGCTATCTCTTTCCTCTTTAGATACTCACAGGCAATGTGTTCCAAGTATATTTGGCTTTGTCCCCCTGACAATATGAGTGAACAAAGGGCCCAATGGAATAGGAGACTTATCTACAGAGTTCTAGAATCACCTCCCTACCATTCCAGAAAAGGCATCTGGCTCTGATCTCAGACACAGAGGCTACTGAAAGAGGTCTGAGGGAGCACCAGTGTGTGTAGCCCTGAGCCCCAGGCCAGGCCTCAGCACAGTCTCCTGCAGGCCTCCTCAGCTCCCTCTGCTGGGCTCCAGGGTGCACAGCAGCTGTCGTCTGCAGAAATGGCATCCCACTGTATGTAAAGTCAACAAAGGACTGAAGGAAATGCAACCAAAACAAAACGAAACAAAAAAACCCAAAACCCCCCCCAAAACCCAGAGCTGCTTTCTTTCATTTTTTTAACTTTTCATTTGCCCCAATGTCCTCATGCAATCAGGGCAAGGGGGTTCACACCGCATCCAGACCTTTGATTTCCCCAGATCTGGCCAAGGGTGGGGTTTCCATATTTGTGCTCATGAAACCTCGGTCTTTCTGATTCTCATCTTTCAAAGAACAGCAGTCGGCTCACATGTTTCAGGAGGTTTTCCCCAGCAGGCAGAAGGCGGCCTGACACTCAAGCCCAGCATCCCAGGGTAGCTCTTCTACTGGGGCAACCAGGAGCTGTTTAACACAGCTTTGTGGTGTCATCTTTGTAAGCAGCAGCTCCATCCTTCCAACTGCTCAAGCCAAATAGGTCACTTTGACTCCTCTATTGTGTTCATAACTCACATCCAGTCTGCCCAACAAATTCAATTGGCTGGATCTTCAAAATATACCTAGATTTTCACCATTTCTTGTCAACATCAGAGCGAAATCACCCCTGTCCTTCATCAGGATACCTCCGTGGCCTTTTACATTGTCTCACTGCTGTCACCACCCCCATTCATAGATTATTGGTGATTTCAGAACTCTGCTCAGGACCTTCCATGGTCTCCAAGCCTTACACCATCAGGGCGTCCTCCAGCCCTCCCATCTCATGCCGTCTTTGCCCCCAGCCCACGGTTTCTTCTGTCTTCTGTCTTCTTCTGTGAGCTCACTGGAGTCATCTTACTTAAAATTGGACCTGCTGACTTTGCTGATCCACCTCACCCTGTTCAGTTATTCCACGAACAGGTTATATTGTGATAGTCTATGTCATTTACCTTTTTTGTTGTTGTTTATGGTCAGGAGGGCCGAGGTTTTTGTCAGTGTTATTCATCTAGAACAGTTCTAGGTACCTTTTGGACACTCTCTCAATATGCATTGACTGTTAGATGAATTAATGACTTAGTAGTATTTCCCAAGACCTACTATGCACAAGGCATTATCAGCCTCGATGCAGTGGTCATCTCATTAGAAGCTAATCCAAAACAAATCACCTTGTCCAAATGTAATACATATCCTATTTATTTACTGTTTGTTGGTTTAATTGTATGAGATATGACTATTAAAGTTGAGTTAGAATGAGCTGGGTCTCACATTCAGGCTCAAATGCATGAACATCTTTTTAAAAAACAAAATTTAAAAGCAAAATCCAAGATAGTAAGTAGGTTTTGAGAATAGCAACTAGCCATCTTCAGATTGTAATAACTACAATTTTTAAAAGCTACTATTTATCAAGCTTTTATTCTGTGCCAGGCACTGTGGAAAGAGCTTTGTGGATGCTATTTCATTTAATCCCCACAACAATAGAGTGATGTAAACATCATGATCCTCATTATCTCAGGTGACTAAACTGAGGCTTGAAGCTTAAAGGACCTGCTCAAGGGTCAAGATCACCCAGCAGTGCTTTTAAAGTAAAGTTCTTTTCCTTTGTAGCCTGAAAATTTTTAACAAGTCATCACTTGAATAAAATAGGACAGTGAACCAGATGTGGTGGCAAACACCTGTAATTCCAGTTGCCTGGGAGGCCAAAGCAGGAGAACCATAAGTTCCAACCCAGCCTGAACAATTTAGTGACTTAGAGGACCCTGTCTTAAAAAATAAAAAAGAGAAGGCAATATAGCTCACTGCGAAGGCCTTAGGTTCAATCCTCAGTGTTTCAGAGGAAGGGAGGGAGGGAGAGAGGGAGAGAGGAAGGAAGGAAGGAAGGAAGGAAGGAAAGGAAAGGACAGTGAGAGTCAACATTGCACTGCAATATTTTGGCTAAGGGAATAATATCTAACAGCCTTTATATTTTAGGTTTTATGTTTTTGGTACAAAACACATATATCCCAGAAATTAAAGCCCAGGGGTTCTCACTGAAGAATAATTATCTCTCCACATCAACCTAAGTGTTTTCTCAGCTAACAAAACTATGTTCCAGGTTATGCTTTTTACCCAGCTACTACATGGGTGGAAATGACTCACACTTGAAGTTCACTCCTCCATCCCTGGGACTCTTTCCTAGTAGAAATTTTGCCTCTCATCTGGAGCATCCCACTGTGATAAGGACTAAGTAGATTGTAAAGGACCACTGTGAATTCCCAAGCCTAATTTAGGGACTTAATTCCCTCCTCTTTAGCCTTTGCCCCAATTCTTTATTCTTTCTTCTTGTTCCACCCCCAAGCTTCCCAGAGTCCTCTGGAACCAGAATCCAAGGAAAGGGTCTGAAAGTCACCGGCCACATGAAAAATGCAAAACACTACAAGGTTTTCACAGGTTCCTTCCACTTTATATTTAAGGGAAATGATCCTAGAAGCTAAAAGAGTTCCAGAGTTCAATAGTCTGAGAAATTTGAAGAAAAAAAAAAAAAGTAAGGCCTACATTTCAGAGATGTGAAGAGAGCCCAGCTCTCTGAAGTTGGAAGGAAGTGAGAAGACCCTATTTGTAGCTACAAGAAAGGAAAAGAAAAGATCCCTGTAAGGAAACTACCAACAGATGGTAAATACATTTTTAATTCTTCTGTCATACTGTGTGGACTTGGGCACATTTGTCCTGCTGTGTTAGGCTCCCGAAATAGCTAGTCATGGCACTGCAGAACGGTGCTGCTGCACTGAGACGTAGGGAACCATGCTCGCTGACAAACAGAAAGGGTTCATAGTAGGATGGAGTGGATTTGCTCCCAGGCTGTGGCTCCTCTGTGTGGCATCTGCTGTCCCTCTTAGTGCAGAAACATTCTCCTAGATGTCAGATCTCACTGTTGGTGTTTGGAAATACACTATTTCAAATCGTCTCTTGAGCTCTAGTTACTATTATTAAATATTGCCATTATCTACACGATAACTGTAACCATTCAAGGAAGTGAAGTCCACTTATTCATAATATCTGAAGTCCTCCAGGGAGGGTCATAGTCACCTGTGGCAGCCCAGACCTCTTTATCTCACCTTTCTCATGTTTTTAGTTTTGTCACAATGTTCCCATACAGCACCGTGGGAATTCCAGAACCCGGAGAAGTGAGTGCTCTGCCCACTTGAGATGACATTGGATACTGTTCACCGGAGTGAGTGAGGGTCCCGATTCCACCACCATCTCTCAGTGCATCAGCAAAAAGAAAAGCATGCTGGTGAATCCAACTGGGTGCAGAAAAAGGTGGTGAGGGAGGCCTATTACTTAATCATAGCCTCAGAAATACAGCTTATACAATACCATATTATTGGAACCAGGAGCATCCTTGGAAAATCTAGTTCAATTTTTTTTTTTCATTTTATAGACAAGAGTCAGAGCCAAAGAGTTGCAGGAAATTGGCATAGATCATGCAATTAGTGTCAAATTCAATACTGGAAACTGAGACCTCTCTCTCTCTCTCTCTCTCTCCTCTCGCACTTAGAGAAGGAGGACACTGCTGTGATGCACAAAATCCAACTCTACAAGACCTTGGTCATGGCAGTCCTCACACTTGGGTCCTTATAATGCAAGGTTTTGGAGTCTCTGGTTCGTGGCTGTTTGGGGAACTGGTTGATATTCTTTATAGGTAAGGTTTAAAGCTAGAATATATTTGTTAATTTCAGCCCTAACCCCCTGTGGGTTGTGTCTGGGTTATATAGCTACTGCACTATTTGCCACAGCTGGGATCCTCTTTTCATAAAATAGCAGGAAAGATTGGTGGATAAGAATTAGAAGGCACTGGCAGAAAAGAACCAGGAGCCTGACACAATTACTTCCCACCCAGGCCATTCCGGGTCTAAGAACTTCTCCCAGCTCCTTCTGGCAACAGGAATTAGTGGGAGGAAAGGGGATTTGGTAAAATATAGGCTAACAAAACACTTTATCCTTGCTTGATGAATTCTTAACGTGCATAGTTGATGCTCTGCAAGATTAAATATATTCCAGTTTAAATTGACTTATACACTCATAAATCATTTTTGCAGTGGATACCTATATAGTTCACTAATAAAATCTGTTCTCAGTCAGCTATTTTAAAACATGTTCTTTCCTCTTTTCTAAAAGTTAATCAGTAAGCTCCTCGATGGCTAGTTTAGCAATAAGATCCCTTAAATTTTGCAATTCCATTCAGCATTCTGATTTGTCATTTTATGACATCAGTCATATTTTTTTTCTGGTTTTTTTTGTGGTGAAAAAATTTTTTTTACCTGTTGTATTTTTCTATGACATTCTTTGTTTTGAGAATCAATTTGATCATTTTGAATGCTCATGGTAAAATTTCTGGCTACTGGCATGGTCTAATTACAGATTGGAGATAAAGGCGAATGGGAATGATTCCTATGATCCACATTTGATTATCTGGCCAATATCATCGGGGACAATTGAAGGTTTACAGCTCAAGGCCTTGAAAGAAAGAAAAAACTACATTTGGGATGAATTCACATACAGAGAGTTTCCATCTGAGAGCCTGTTTGGCTGCTCTAAAAATGTCGATTAACATCAAGATTCCATTTTAAGAGTTCAGTTGACACTGTTTGAAATGAAAACAAGAGCTAGACATAAACAATTGTTTTATGAGGAAGTGTTGAACATTGCTTGTGTGAGAGAGCAAAAATCGTATGCTGTTGATTTTACCTTTCCTTTGGAAGACACCTTTAGGATTGTTCTTCTACAGTGTGTTGAAGCTATGATTCTTACTCACAGTGCTGTGTTCCACTGTGTGATAACACAGCTTTGAAACTATCCCTGCCTGAAGGCCAACGACAGTTCCAGTACCCAGACACCAGTTGTATCCCGGCACTCCCAAGTGAAATCTGCACATAAAAGTGGGCTGTCCAGGATGTGATGCTGTTCAGCATTTTGGATAGAAGGGCAAGTACTCATTATCATCAAGAAACAACTCCATTACCAAGGTCAGAGGGTAGTTGACATACACATCTCATCACTACCTCTCCAACCTCAGCTCACAGCATGCAGATAGTGGAAACAACACAGATACAAATGGCCATGTAGTGTTTTACTCCATATGTGGCTCTGTTGATCAGTACAATCCATGGGCCTAAGAAGTGATGAGCAGATCAGTTTCCTGAGGTCAGAAACAAAGGAACAAGTTACTCTACATCATCAGCAGGATGAATCTCATAGTGCTGGAAAATATAGAAGAGGCTAGGCACAAGATAATGCTAGCTGGATTGTTCTATTTGTAGGAAGTTCAAAAGCATACAAAATGATTGTGTCACAGATCAGTATAGTAGTGTTCTTTTGATGAGGCCAAAACTGCGATTAGAAGGGTTTCAGGGTGCTAGAAAGTTCTGTTCTGACCTAGGTGGTGGTCACAGAAGTGTGTTCCTTGTGATAACACACTAGGCTTTATACATGTGATCTGTATGCTTTATCTATAAGAATGATTTGTTTTAATTAAAATATTTAAAAAGAATATTTCAATGGGAAAGATAATTTCTAAAGGTATTAGAATAGCATCTTGTTTGATTTAAACCAATAGATATTAATGATGGAGAAAAATAGAAAATTCAGATAAGCCTAAGAAAAACAAGAAACTAAACCCCATCATAGGACAGTAGAAACACTCACTCATCACTACAGGCAATGTACATTGCTCTTGGCTCTTTTGCATTGCCTACTGAAGTTAGAGACATGCGTATCTGATCACCCAGGTTTCCACCCCTGGGGTCTAAATATCCAACAGAAATTATTCTCATGTGAGCATCAGAAGAAGAACAACTGTATTCATAAGAGCCTCAAACGGAAAGCAAGCCAAGATATCCATCAATAGTACAGTAGATAAGTAAAGTGTCTCATGTACCACCTTGGAATACTTCTATAGCATTAAAAATAAAGAAACCACAATAGCCTCAGCACCATGGATGAAACTGAGATGCATCACGGTGAGAAATAGAGGACCAAGAAATCATATGCTCCCATATAACGTTTTAAAAGCAGGAAAAAATATTAGTATTTAGTAACATAGACTTTGGTGGTAAAAGTATAATGAAAAGCAGAAAAAAAAAAAGGGTTAGCATGAAAGTCAGGACAGTGGGGACTTCCTGAGGGGGAGTGGTCTATGACTGGGAAGGGGTGGATGCAGGGCTTCCAGGATGTGCTGTTTCTTCTTGTAGTTATGTGAATGCCCACTTTATAAAAAAAGTTGTACTTTCTGCATCATGGGCTTTCCCAAAAGTATATTTCACAGCATGAAGAGTATATAACAATCACATAAAGTGCAATTACCCAGTGATACTTATCATTTTAACAAATTCAGTGGTTAGGTTCAATGTTGACCTTATGGGGAAATTTGATTCAGTTCTCATCCAGTTCGGTTTGCGACCAGAATTGTGGAGAGAATTGAGTTCATGAACTGATACATACTCTACACCTCCTGTAATGAAAAAAAATATATGTAGTCTACATTTCTTGGTAGCCCTTAATTTTTTTCCATTTAAGATATATCTTCCCAGAAGAACTTCTCTTTCGTTTTTCTCCATTTCCATTTAACTTTAACTAAGAGTAAAGATACCAGCTTTATGCCTCTCTGGAAGCCTAAAGCCATGGAGTTGCTTTCAGGAAATGAGGTTGCTTTAGCCTAAGCTACACTGATTCATAGACCAATCTACAGGATTTTGCTGAAGCTCACGGGGGACTTTTCCTTTTCTGTTAATAATGCTGCTGCTTCAAAACCAAAAGCTTCCTTCCATGTCTTTAGAGTGCTACATTTTCAAAGGGAAAGGACAAGCAATGATGGGGAAATCCAATGGGGCAGTAGCCGGGCACTCGAGGTACAGGAGGATATTAGCCTAACACTGCTTACAAGACGTGGCATGCTGAGCTCATGCAGAACCTGTGTGAGCCAGCACTATGAAGTCGGTTTTCAAACTAGGGATTTTTTAAAATCCCAAAGTACTGTAATATTGCTTTTTTTTTTTTTGCCGCTGGGGTTCCCTTTACCTGAAACACCCTTTAAAAGCCTGGGGAGTGACCCCTCCAGAGTGCTATGGCACCCCACCATGGCATCTGCTGCCCTATTCTGAAATTGCCTCTCTTCTATTCCTGTATATGAGGTGTGATCCATATATAAGATGAAAGTTTACAGTGTTGTTATGTGGTATGGTCAAAAATATGGTGACTGCTGCTGCCAAGTGTCATTTGATGGAAAGGCAGCTTGTAAAACATTGTCATGTGTCCTCATCCACCTTATTGACCAAATCTGGTACCATGCGACTTCTTCCTCTTCCCCAAAGTCAAAATGACCATGAAGGGCAAATGTTTTGAATCAATTCATCATGAAGGCACTCACAACAGTGCAACTGAAGACACTCACAAAAGAAGACTTCCAGAACTTCTTCAAAAAGCAGCAAGAAAGATGGGATAAATTAGTTTGAAGTAAGTGGGAGTATTTTGAGGGGGATTGATAGCAATGTGTCTTTTACTGTAATAAATTTTATTTTAATTTAAGCATTCACCGTACCTTGTACCCTATAATCCATAAGCTCCAAATAGTCAGGGTCAGATCTATTTTCCATTTGTCATTCTAGGCCAATGGTGGTGAATCTATGGCACATGTGTCATTGTGTTTTTCTTTTAAGACAAAAGTGTTAATGTACGAGTTGCTTTTTCTAAACTAAAACCTCAGTATTCAGGTTTAACTGCAGTGTTGGTACTTTGCAATAAATAAGTAGGTTGCAGCTTGGGGGCTCAGTATATCTAAAAGGTTCTAGGCCCTGAATCTTTGGGTGCATATAGGTCCTCAGTATGTATTTTCTTTAGAGAATGAAAGCAGTGTGAAGTGAGATGGGGTTGGGAAGAGATTAACTGTTTCCCCAGGCCCCTTCAGCTGGAGAGCACAAAAAGCCTTAGGTAGTCCCACCCCACCCACGTGGGTCAGTGCAAAACTCTAAAATGCACAACTTTCAGATCCTCACTAATGATAGTTTGTGTTTATATAGTGTTTGATATTTCACGAAGCAATTTCACTTATCATCTCATACAAGTCCAACAACAAATCATCTGTGGTAAAGTAAGAGGAGGTATCACCTTGGCGTGGTTGGACTGTGTACCCAGAGTTCATGGGCTGGAATTGAATTCCTAAATTCCTATGTGGATGGTGTCTGGAGGTGGGGCCTTGGTGGCATTCAGGGCTAGATGAGGTCATCATAGTGACGTCTCCATCGTGGGATTGGCAGCTTTACAATAAGAGGAAGGGAGACCTGGGCTGACACTGGCCCTCTGTGTTATCACGTGACGCCCTCCGCCATGTTAGAAAATAGCTTTCACTAGTGTGGGTCCCTTGGCCTTGGCCTTTCCGGCCTCCAAAACTATAAGAAACACTTCTTTACAATTAGCTGCTCAGTTTGGGGTATTCTGTTATAGGGACACAAAATGGATCAAGTTATAGCATTTTATAGGTGGGGAAACTGTCTGAGAAAGGTTAAGTAATTAGCCTCACATCATATGATCAGTTTATAGTGTAAGCCAGGAATTAATGACCCATTAGGTGCTGGAAGGGGAAATGTATAGAGCATGATTTATTTTCAGGGACATTAAATAAATACATGACACCATTCCAACTTGTCTTCAGTGATATTTCTTTCTTTCTTTCTTTCTTTCTTTTGGTACCGGGGATCGAACTGGGAACCTTGCACTTGCAAGGCAGGCGCTGGAACCACTAAGCTAAATCCCCGGCCCCAGTAGATATTTCTTAATAAAATTAGGAACTACAAGTTCTTTGTATCCTTTTTGGCACAGTCATTGAGACACTAGACTAACTGCATCTATGAAACATAAAAATGGCTAGGATTGGTGGCGCGCGCCTGTGATCCCAGCACTCTGGGAGGCTGAGGCAGGAGGGTTACAAAGTCAAGCTCAGTCTAGACAACTTAGTGACTCAGTGAGACCCTGTCTCAAAATAAAACATTTTTAAAGGGCTGGATGTAGAGGGCCATGTAGTGCAATGGCCCTCATTCAACCCCCAGTACTGCAAAACAATTTTTAAATAATTTAAAAAAATAAAAAGCATTTTGCTAGGTGTTGATGCTATGCTTTATGTCTTCCTAAACTTTTTAGAAATATAAACCCCAAAGTCAGATGTTGCTGGATTTTGGAGATGGAGCCTTTGGAGGCAATTAGGGTTGGATGAGGCATCAGTGGCTTCAGAAGAAGAAGGGGAGAGACCCCACCTAGCATACTTGCCCTGTGCCATGTTATGATGCAGCATGAGGCCTCCCTGGAGGCCGGCACAATGCTCTTGGACTATTCAGCCCCTAGAACCATGAGCTAAATAAACTCTATATATCTATACTCAGTTCCCGGTGTTCTGTGATAGCAACAGAACTCAGGCTATGGCAACTGGCGATGGGAAAATGTTTTAGGTTTTGTCATCTTTCCCCTCCTATTTTATGAACATAAACTGTTTTTATGGTACTGGTCCTGGATGAAAAAAATGCAATAGGACAGCAGGACTGGAGGAGGAGATAAAGAAGAGAAGGTAGTCAGACATAACAATGATAAGGATTGGGCAAGGGGAAGGGGTGGAGAGCAGTGGCCTGGCATTAAGGGAATAATAGCCAGTGGTGATTCTCTGAATTCTGCTCTTCTAGAAAACTAGCAACATTGGGCTGGGGATTTAGCTCAGTGGTTCCGGCGCCTGCCTGGCAAGCATAAGGTCCCGAGTTCGAGCCCCGGTACCAAAAAAAAAATCTAGCAACCTATGTATCAGCAGGGATTCTGTTAGAAACTCAGAATCCGGGCCCTCAGCTCAGACCGACCCAACTAGAACTTGCATCTTAGTACAGACTCCTGGTAATTCTTACACACATCAGAGTACGAGAGGCCCTTAGTGGTTCCCAGCCAGTCTGAGTCAGACCTGACCAGCATCATCTGAGCTCAGATCTATGAATATAGGGAACTGGTTTGGTTTCCTAGAGATCTGGAAATCTGATTACTCCCAGTTGACTCCAAGTTTCAGTATTGTCTTACCACTTTGGCCAAAGCCTTGTGTGTCCCAATCTGCCTCAGTTTCTCTGCTAAATGTTTCAGTTCTCTTCAGGGGTTGGATCCTTGTCCTGGACCCCAGCTCCCTTGGATTGGGTCCTGATTCTCTGCCAAACTCTTGAGCTCCTAAGTTCACTTGGAAAGCAGGATGCGATTTCCTCCTCCTTTCTCAGCTTCTGGCGAGGGGCCTGAGGTGACTGGACTGATCAGCTGGAACCATGCCTGATTTTGAGGGTTGTCACTTGGACTTTTTCCAGAACTGTGCTCTGCTGGCAGATGGAGCTCACTCAGATGGAGCTAGTCATGCCTTTGACCGCTGCACACTGGCCTGCCTGCTGCCCCCGGAGGATGGAAGGCTTCTGAAGGCAGGCTCAGTGGCCTCTGTTGCACCACATACTGATTTCTTCCCTCTGGCCCCAGCCTTCTCTGTTCCCAAATGTCTCCTACAGAGAGGAAGATGCCAGAAGACACCAATGGAAGCAGGCCACGACCCCGCTCTTTCGTAACATTAATGGCTCCATAACTCCATGGGCCTGTTTCTAAAATTCCAAAGTCTGTCCCTGGAACTCTTTAGGTAAAAGATATTCTAAAAGTCCTCCATGGTAAAAACAGGCTTAATGGTTTTGTATAAGTGATATGTTTGACCTTTTTTTCCAAGGAAGAAAAATATCTTTCTTGCCTGATTTATTTTATAAAAACAAGCCAATCCATGTGGAAGCTCAAAAATTTCTCTGACTACCACATGACCATTTCACTCTGACTGTTGGCACTTTACCTCCTGCCATGCTTAATTTATGGTAGTCCCTAAGTTATAGGGATTACAGGGCATCTACTTCTGTGTTTCAAACCAACACAAAATATCATGCAGTTCAATCAAGTTGGCTATCAGATATGGAAGCCAATTTTTAAATGGCTATTATTCTCCATTGATTAATAAGAAAGCACTTACTGTATTTTTAAGACTGTTGCATCATTTCTATTCCTAAGAACTCTTCTTGTGGTGATTTGAAAAAAAAAAATAGAGGAGGAGGAGGAGAAAGAAACCAGAAAGAAGTGTGGCAGCACCCCAGGAGCAAAATAATGATGTGGGTGTTGTTTCCATTATTTACATACATAACACTTTTCACCAGAAATCCAAATGTCTTACAGAAGAAAATAAACACAACTTAGAATGAAGATGGGTAACACAATAAGATATAAAGAAAACAATTATACAAAGGGAAATTTAAATTTGGCATAAATCATTTGCACAGAAAGAATGGATAAGTATCCATTGACTCAATTTGCACATATAAAAGTATACACAGGGCAGTGCTTAGCACATTCAGAAAGGAAGTAGCCAGCCCTCTGTATTTGTGAGTTTCACACCAACTGTAGTTGGAAAATATCAGGAAAAATAAATTGCATTTGAACTGAACAAGCAGACTTTTTTCCTTGTCAATATTCCTTAAACAATACAGTTGAACAACTACTTGCATGGCATTTACATTGTATTAGGTGTTATAAGTAACTCAGAGACAAGGAATTGGGAAGGCTGCATACAGGTTATATGCAAACACTACATCATTTTTATAAGAGACTTGAGCATATTCAGCTTTGGGGGTCCTGGAATCAGTCCCCAACAGATACTGAGGGAGGATTGTAATATGCAAAACAGAGGTAAAAGACAGTTTTTAAAATGTCTGAAATCATTAGAATGATAAATACTTGTTCTTTAGTGAAGTCACTCCATTCTTTTGTTTGTTTATTTTGTTATTTTGAGACTGAGTCTTGCAAATGGCATGGTAGTTTAAGCTGGCCTCAAACTCATGGTGATCCGGCTGCCTCACCCTCCTGAGTGCGGGGATAACAGGCGTGAGCCACCCTGCCCAGCAGTCACTCCAAGTTTTACAGGTGCATGATGATATCATTGAATTAGCAGGATGGATGTGTTCGTATTATACGTATGTGTATATGTACATATATACACGTGCATATATGTATGTGTATATGTGTGTGAATGTGCATGTATACATACGTGTGTATGTGTATTTCTCAAAGACACTATTGGCTCAGCAAAATCAAAAGTCCCAAGAGGAAGTTACCCAAGACTAGGAGGAATAAATAGATAGGGAATATAACACGGTACCATTAAGTATTCATAATTTGCATTCATACTGCACCCTTTCTTCAGGTCCAAATTTTCTCATGACAGACATTATTTGATAAGTTATGAAGAAGCTGCATTTGAAGTTTATGTAAAAAGCCCAATTTTGAGGAATATCATGAAGGTTTTCTTTAAGTATTTTCAGTTTAATGACTGCTTTTATGTCATCATTTGAACAAGTTTCCAACCAACCTTTCAAATGTTTAGAAAAAGGGATTCCCCATAGAGGTGAGGAGGATGTTCCTAGAAGAGAATTGTGAAAACGTTGCAGAAGTTTAAAACTTGATTATCCTACAGAATACTGTATCACTAAAAGTACTGGCACAACTGAAGTATGTGTAGTTCTAGTGAAACCACTCAGAATTCCAATGTCATTTGTCTTGTTCATATATCTTTTGTTTTACAAGTTACAGGACAAAACCAACAAATATCAAATCATCCTTCTGAGGATTTGGCTGTGAAAAAACATCAGCTCTGTTATCTCTGGGGTAGCTATGATTATTCATATCATGCATATTAAACTGGCTGGTGCTTCCTTTGTCACATTCCTCCATGAATGAATACTGAGATCTATGCACTTTAAAAACACTCAGAGCTACCCATTGCCATAGGCGTTCCCATGGTTAAAGTAATCCCTCTATTTTGTAAAACATTATTTGGGATAAAAGGTGTGCACCATCATATTTGCCATGATTTTAAACCTTTCTATCAAAAATATTATAATGATTGTACTGGATATTGTCCTTCCTCACACCAAAAATTCATGCCAGCTCAGAATCTGTTAATGTGGTATGACTTTACTTGGAAATGGAGCCTTTGGAGATGTAATTTAGTTAAGGTGATGTCAGACTGAATTAAAGTAACACCTAAATCCAATAACTAATGTCCTTACAAGCAACCCAGAGATGCGGTCATACACAGGGAGGAGACAGCCATGTGAAGAAAGGCAGAAAGTAGAGAGACACAGCTACCAGCCAAAGAATGCCAAGGACTGCCAGAGGCCACTAGAAGCTGGGATAGAGGCTTGTGCTAGGGACTGAATGCCGCCCCCCTTTAATATGTTGAAATCCTGACCCTCAGCCCTCAGTGTGATAGCATTTGGAAGTGGGGCATTTGGGAGGTATTTAGATAAGTGTTGCCAATCAACCAAGGGTTCTTTTCCTCAGTTCAGATGAAAACCACACATTGGCAAAGTGCAGCTCCCTTAGTGGCTCTGGGCTTTGAGTGCCAGTGACCCTCTGTCCTTAGAGTTACAGCTCTCAGAACCCATGGCCACTCCATCAGCTCCTTGGCAGCCAAGGCTCATTGCCTCCTTTGCCAGCTTTCTGGAGTTCTCCCGGCAGTTTTTGATGTCTCTCTGTGATTCTTGGTGGGTCTCTACAGGTTTCCCCTGGTCTCCACCAAATGCAACTGGTCTCTGCTGATTATCACTGCCAGTCACTGCCAGTTGATGCTGGTCATCGCTGGCCAGTGCTGCCAGTCTTTGCTGGTTTCTGCTGTTAGACCCTGGAACTCTTCAGGGATAGTATCCTCCAGTGTTTACAGATTGTTGTAACATGACCTGCTCTGTCACACTACCTGAGCTGAGGATCATGAGTAGATTTATAGGACTGCCTGAATAAGGCTTTTGTTGGACTTCAACTGCAGCCCACAGGACTGGTGCATAGGAGGGAGCCCATTCAACTGGCCTGAGGAATGTGGGGGAGCTCTCCTCTTACAGAGAGCAGCAGCAAGCTGTGTATATATAGTCTTATATATTTTGTGGACCTGCTTGAGAATCTTCAAAGTAATGATAGAAAGGAAAGAGTCATCTGGATGTTACATGGCAGGATCATCAGGAGTGGCAGCAGAGTGGAGACATCCAGAATTGGTCCGAACTTTGAGTCTGCTGTGGCCAAGGCAGATATCTCTTGGAGGAGCTGGGGTCATCTGGGACAGGCACAGCAGTCATGCCTACAGTCTGGTGGGACTCTGGGAGAAGCATCTGCTTGATTGATAGCTCCTGTCCCTGTGAAAATGGCAGGGCAGGACTTGTGACTGCTGCCACTTTTGAGGAGTCTATATGAGGACTAGCCTTGTTGATTAGGACCTCTTGGGGTTTAGGGATTTCGTGGATACAAGCAATGGGCCCCAGTTCCTCCCCAACTTTTGCCCTGTCAAGCATGGTTTTCTGAGCCCCTCAGAGACATGGCAATGACTCCTGGAGTGGTGGCACTGGGAGGAAAGTTACAGCTATCAGCTGAGTCAGGTCCCGTCCATGAGGCTTGTAGGACAGTGCTGAAATCACCCAGGAGTATCAGGAAGACCCTGGGACTAGTTGCCGAAGGCCACCCTTGGGGAGGCAACTGGGAGTAAGGAATAGGGGAAAGACAGCTGTCAGTTTGCTCATGCCCGCTCTGGCTGTTAAATAAAATGGATGGGTGGGGCCTCCATTTTGTTCTGTCTCATCGTGAGGGTAGTGCTCTCACGAATGGAACTCATGTTCTTCTAAGAAGAGTCACAAGAGATTATTTTTCTCTTGGCTATGTGAAGGTATGAAAAGATGGCCCCCTCAACGCCATCAGACACTGGGCCTATCAGCACTTGGATGGTGGACTTCTCAGCCTCTAGAGCTGTGCAAAGTAAATATTTGTTGTTTAAGCCGGCCTGGCTATGGTATTCAGTTACAGTAGCCCTACCCGACTAAGCGTAGAACAGATTTTGCCTTGGACCCTCAGGAGGAGTGGTGACCCTGGTTTTAGCCTCCAGGTCAAACTAATACAATGCCAAAAATCCAGATTATGAAAATAATCGAATGACACAGGAACTTGATGGAAGCTTTCCTTTAGATTATGAAACTGGAGAAGAAAACTTCTACTTGTCGCAAGGATGTGGCAAGTGTGTGCCAAAGCTGGGTTTGGAAATGAGTCAGTCTAGCAGCACAAGGCCAGTACTGTGTGCTATAGAAGAATTACACTTTAAAGTGATGCATGAAACCCTCACTCTGCAATATTTAAAAGGAGGGGTTTGGGGTTTGAGGTGTAGCTCAGTGGTCCAGCGGGTGCTTAGCACTTCTAAGCTCCTGGGTTCAATTCCCAGCACCCCTGCAAAAAATTGTAAAAGAAATTCTCATAGCCTGATTATGTGGCATTTAAACCCCTTATATAAATCAAAAGTACATTTTAAAATAGTATAACTAGACATGAAAGGAGAGGGATGTTTTGTACAGAGAAGCCTATGTGTTCTGTATCCTTCCCCCAAGGCTACTGGGCAAAGAGAGGATGAGTTGTTCCCTTGGATCAGACCATGGGCTGTTCGCTTTCTGTAAATTTTAATTTTTATCAGTAGGTGTTTGCAATATACAGTGGTTTCTTTCATTGTGAAGAGTCGGTATATGTACATAACACATCTTAATTCTTTTTTCATCCCTTTCCCTTCCTCTCCCTCTCTTCCACCTCTTGGACCCCATTTCTTCTGCAAAAGATCTATCTCCCTGTTTCCTATTATCTAGCTCTTATTTTGCTTCTTCTTTTTTTTTTTTTTTGGTACTGGGGATTGAACTCAGGATCTTGCGCTTGCGAGGCAGGCGGCGGAACCACTGAGCTATATCCCCGGCCCTATTTTGCTTTTTATTTATACTTTATTTGTCTTATAGAAGAGAAACCATGCAATATTGTGTCAGTTATGGGCCATTGGAACAGAATAAGCAGAACACAACAGACAGAAGGTGGAGATGGTGCTGGAGTCCCGGAGGCTGAGGAAAGAGTAAATGATCAATGATAAGAAAATGTGTTTGTCCTTCCATAGGAAAATGCAGGTGAAAGATGCCCTTGGGCTGGGGGTTTAGCTCAGTGGTTCTGCCGCCTGCCTCGCAAGCGCAAGGACCCGAGTTCGAGTCCCGGTACCAAAAAAAAAAAAAAAGAGAGAGAAAGATGCCCTACCCCTAAGGGTCTCCAAAAACCTCACACAAGACCTGTAAGAGAGGCAACTTTGGATGCCTGTCAAGGTCAGAGAACAGTGGTCTGGATCTCCACAGCAGTGCTGATCAGGTAAGCAGTGTCCAGCTCCCCCTTTCTCATATTCCTCCCAGTATTCTAACTCCAGGGAAGGCTAAAAAAACCCTCCACAAACTGAAGTAGGGGGACAGGCCTCAGGCTGCTCCCTCTACCCAAAGCAGGAGGCCAAGACAGAGAAGGAAGAAGACAAATTCACAGCTAAATTAATGCCTTACTGTCACATGAATCTAGACATTTCAGTTACTAGAATTTTAATTAGGATATCTTATCACCTGGAAGTGACCAGAAGAATGAAATTTATTCTAAATTTCACTTAAAAGCAGAGCAAGAGTTAAGTTCACAGAATAAATTTGAAGTGTTATTTTGATTGATTATATCCTATGAGTCATGCCTGTTCAATGGAATAGTTATGTAACTATTTCCAAATGCAATTGAATAGAACAGTTTTTGGTGCTCTGTATATATTTTTTCTTTATGAATGCACTGCATTTCTGTCTGAACTTTGGAAACTGTGTGTCAAATTGTCCTTACAAAGAATTTTGTTCTTTTTGTGTATTTTTTAAAAATCAGCACAAATGAAATACCTCAAATGAAAAGAATTATATGTTTGGTATACATTAGGTACTTAATAAATGTTAAATAAATGGATGGATAGGGAAGAGAAATAGTTAATGCATAGGTTTTTTAAAAAACATGAGCTATACCAAAATCCTTTTCTGTTAGAAAAATAAATAACCAACCAACTCTTACGATTTCTGAGAAATTCCAACCTAATATTTATGTTATCCTTACATGGAACTATTAAAACTTTAGCATCAAAAGAACCTTAGGAGGTGACTTAGTCTGATCCTTTAATTTTATAGATGATGGTACAAAGAGGGTAAATAATTTGACTAAAGTTAACTTTTTCAGCTGTGTCAATGCTAAACCTGGAAACTGATGCTTAACCCACAGGTGGTGACATTTTCTGGTTCCTGAGCTTCTTGCTAGATTGGTTTTGTTTTAGTGATAGCTTAAATTCTTGTTGTTAGCTTACTCACCAGTAAATTGAGAGACTGCAACAAATCGCCTTCAGCTAATAAATAAATGAACATGAAGTATCTACCAGTGCTTAAAACTGTACCATACATAGTACTTGGGATAGACAGAGGAGTTGGGACCAGCTACTGCCTTCAAAGAGCTTATGGCCAAGTAGGGAAGACAGACAAGAAAAAAACCATTACGACGGACTGGGCTATGTGATATACTGGACACAGAGAACTATGAGGCATTTAAAAAAAGACACTCTATCCAGCCTTAAAGGGTCATAGAGTGCTTATTAGAAAAGGTGATTCCTCAGTTGAGTCCTGAGAATGAGGAACATTCAGTAAACATTTTGTATTCAGCAACCTCTAACTGCCAAACCATGGAAGTATCACTGAGTACAAGGGAAGAGAGATTGAGTCAGAGAGACAAGCAGGGACCCAAACATGAAAGGATTCTGATGCTGTATTAAGGTGTGTCACCTTAATGTAGTCAATCAGAACCTACACCCTTCAACGGACTTAAAATCAATCAGAAACCACTGCAGTGTCATTTGTGGGAGACTAATGAAGACTGATTTCTGCCTCAGATGTATCAGTCTAGCTGCAGTATGGAGAACGGCGTTGAGAAGGATAATGTACTCAAAGGGGCTACTTGGGAAATTAAAGTATTCTGGGAAATACCAACAACAACAGCAACAGCAATAACAACAAAATAGCAATAGAGTTGGAAAAGGCAGAAGAATTCCAGAGCAAGGTGTTATGAACCAAAGTGTTTCCTGCCCCAAGTTCACATGCTGAAGGCTTAATTGTCAGGGTGTTGTGAATGAAGCTTTGGAAATCACTAGGTCTTGATGAGCTCATAGGATAGGGCCCTCAGAATGAGGTTATTGTGCTTCTAAAGAGACCGAAGAGAGCTTACACTCCTTAATCCCTCTCTCTCCCTGCCTGCCATGTGAGGACATGCAAGAAGGTGGACCAGCTCTAAGCCAGGAAGAGAGCCCTCACCAAAACCAACCATGCTGGATTCTTGACCTTACACCCTGAGTCTCTGGAACTATGAGAAAATAAACATCTATCGTTTAAGCTGCCCAATCTGCAGTATTTTGATTTGGTAGTCCAAGATGACTGAGACACAATGGAAGTATAATGAAGAGTGTGGTGATTTTTTAGATTTAGGGATTAAGGGGAGTGAGGAGTCAAGGCTTGTACGGGTATCTGGGTGAATTAATCAGGGATCCTATTCCACTTCTACTCTTTCATACCAAGAACTAAGAAGATCTCAGTGATGAAAAATCCCTGAAAGAAAAAATAGAGTCAAGAGATGGCAAGAGGTAGCTAAGATATATGTTAAAATTGTTGACAAAGATTTTAAAGCATTTAAAAATGTTTCAATGACCAGTTATAAAAATGAAAAAACAGAAAATCTCAGCAAAGAATTAGAAGATACAGGAAGAATAAAGTGGAAATTTTAGGAAGATAAAGTAACCAAAACAAATAGCTTAGTGGATGAGCTGAGTCATAAAATAAAGAAAGTATCTGTCACATGGAACATAGAGTAGAAACTATCTAAATGACAGAGAAAATGCACTGAAAAGGAAAAAAACCCCAAATAAAGGAGACTTGTAGAAGTTTTACAAAAGGTCTAATATTCATATCAGCAGAATATCTCTGGAGGGAAAGGAGGGATTAACAGGGAACAAGGCTAAAAAAAATGTACTTGGAGGCATAATGGGTGAAAATTCCTCAAATTTGGCAAAATGTATAAACATATAGATTAAGGAAGATGACCAAACCCCAAGTGGGATAAATGCAAAGAAATTCACTTCAAGGCACATGACAACAAAACCTCTGATAACTACAGGCAGATAAAAAATTCTTGAAAACAACAAAGGAGAAATGACACTTCACCTATAAGGGAAAAACAATTTGAATGGCAGCAGATTTCTAGTCAGAAACCCTGTAGCACAATATTTTTAACATACTGAGAAAGAATTATATGTCCAAGGGATATAACTTTGCATGCATGAAGGCAAAATCAAACTCTTTTCAGATGAAAAAATGACTAAAAAAATTGCCACCAGCAGACCTACCCTGTAAGAATGGCTCAAGGAAGCTCTCTAAACATTGGAAGGAAAGAAAAGCCTAGTAAGCAAAAATAAAAATATGTTAAATCTTTCATCTCTTCTTGAGTTTTCTAAATACATTTTATCACAAAAATGAAAATTATAAAACTGTTTGATATGGTTCTAAATACACATAGAGAAAATAATTAAGACAATTATATTTTTAAGGGCTAGAGTAAAAAGACATAAAGGGAACTTAATAGTTCACTGTAATAGAACTGGTAAAATAGCTGCACCAATAGGCTGTGATAAGTTATGTAAATATAGCATAATATTTAGAACAACCACTATAAAAGCTATGCAAAGCCACAGTCTCAAAAGCACTATAAATGAATAAAAATGGAATTCTTAAGGAATGTTAAGTATTCACTAGGAAGGCAGAAAGAAAGAAAACAGACAAAAAACAAAAATAAACTAACAAGGCAGACTTAAGCCTCAGCACAACAATAATTACACTAGATGTAGGTAGACTAAATATAGATTGGCAGCATAGATTAAAATGACTCAACTATATGTTATGTACAAGAAATTCAATTCATATATAACTATATATGCAAGTTGAAACTAGTAGGATGGAAAAAGATACATCATGAGAACACTAATCAAAAGAAAGCAGGTGTGGCTATATTATCATCAGACAGCACATATGTCAGAATAAAGAAAATCACTCAAGACAGAGAAAGATATTATATACAAATCCTAAATATCTATACCAAACAACAGAACTAGAAAATACGTGAAACAAAATTGATATAAAAGAAAAACACATAATTACATTAGGAAATTGCAATCCTTTCTCTCAGCAATTCATAGAACAAGTAGGCAGAAAATCCACAGATATACAGAAAATCTTGTCAATATCATCCATCATAATTCTAATTTGTCTTTGTAGAACAATAGAATACATACTCTTTCTTTCAAGTGTTCACATGCACCAACATAAGCTGTATTCTGCACTATACAACAAAGCTCAACAAATGTCCTTTGACCACAATGGAATCAAACTAGAAATCAATAATAGAAAATAGAATACCTTAAGGACTAAAAAGTATAATAGATAATGTGAAACAGGAAGAAAAGGGGCAAAGGGGAAGGGGAAGTGGGAGGGGTAGGGAAAGGAAAGAAGGGAATGGAATTAATATGAGAAAATGAAAAAATAGAAACAAAATCTTTGTAAATAGGGAGGGGTGGAAGGGTTGAAGGGAGGGCAGGGGAATGGGGAAGAAATAAGAACCAAGGGAGTATGTAAAGGTGCAAATATCCAATGATGAATGTCATTATAGTGTATACTAAAATGTACCAATAAAATTAATTTTAAAAATAATAGAAAATAGAAAATCCCCAACACTTGGAAACTAAAGACCAGAATTCTAAATAATTCTGGTGTCAAAGAGGAAATCTCAAGAGAAACTAATACATGGAACTGAATGTAAATAATAATACCATGCAACAAAATTTTGGGAAGAAGTTAAAGCAGTATTGAAAGGGACATTTATAGCATTAAATGTCTATCTTAGAAAATCTGGTGCCATAGTTGAGTGCAGCCATTCAGAATTTCTGTGTTGAAGACTTAATTCCCAAATTGTTATCTGGATGATATTTGGAGATGATACCTTTGGAAGGTAAGTGGGGTTAGATGAAGACATGAGGGTGGGCATCAGTGGCCAATGAGAAGAGGAAGAGAGACCCAAGTTAGCACATCTACTTTGTCTTGCCTAATGATGGCCTCTACCAGTCTATGATGTAACAAAAAGGCCCTTACAAGATGCTGAGCAGATGCTGGCACCAGGCTCTCAGATTTCTCAACCTTCAGAACCATGAGGTGTATAAACTTCTACTCTTTATAAACCACCCTACTCAAGTGTTTTCATGATAGCAACACCAAAAAAAATGAACTAAGACAATGTCCTCAATCAATAAGCTAAGGTTCTGCCTCAAGAATGCAGAAAAGGAAAGCAAAATAAACCCAAAGCAAGCAGAAGAAAGGAAATAATGTGAATAAGGACAGAAATCAATAAAATTGGAAACAGAAACACAATGGAGAAAATCAATGGTATGAAAATCTGTTTCTTCATAAAGATCAATAAAATTGTAAAACATTTAGCAATACTGACAAAAAGATAAGGCACATATGACCAATATGTGACTCAGTGTTCCAGTCACTGGGATAAACTAGCTAATACCCTCAACTTAGAGGAGGAGAGTTTTAATTTGGCTTATAGTTTCAGGGGAGCCAGTGCATAGTCAGCTGGCTCCAAGGCAGGAACATCACGGTGGAAGGACACTGCAGACCAAACTGCTTAGTTCCTGGTGGCCAGAAAGCAAACCAGAGGAACAGTGCAAGAGAGGAAGGGGCAAGGAGCCAGATACAGATTCCACAGTCACACCTCCATGACCCACCCACACACACCCAGAAGTGTGCTGAACTAATTCCCTTGGTAGCTCCCAAGCCAATCAAGTTGACAACCCACCTTAACTTTCAAAACAAATATTAGGAACAAACTAGAAGATATCACTATAGACCTTGCAGTCATCAAAAGATAATAAGGAATACCACGCAAAATTTATATACACAAATTTGATAATGCAGATGACATAGACTAATTTTTCAAGAAACAGAAACAACTATAACTGACTCAATTTAAGTCAGGAAATTTGATGTAGCTCTCTCACTTTCAGGAAAATTGAATTTCTAATTTTAATGTTCCCCCAAAGGAAATCTCCTAGCCTATGTGGTTGTACTGGAATATTCTGCCAAACATTTAAAGAAGAATTATTATAAATTTAAAAAATCTTATATGGAAAATTGAGAAGGAAAAAAATTACTTCCCAATTCATTTTATTAAGCTAGTATTATTCTCATACCAAACAAAGGCAGTATCAACTAAGGAAACTGTAGATCTATATTCCCTATGAATATAGATTTAAAAATCTTTAACAAAATGTTAGCAATAAAATTCAGCAATATATAAAAGAATTATACCCCATAACTAAATAAAGTTTATTCCAGGAATGCAAGGTTAGTTCAATGTTTAAAAATTAATCAACACAATCCAACCAAAATTTGGGTACCAATAAAAGTACCCAGAAATAGATGCACACAGATATGCTTAGGTGGTGTGTGACAATAGTGTAAAATGATTCTATGCAGGAAAGATATCTTTCCAACAAATAATGCTGGAGAATAAGACATTTATAGACAAAAACTTGAAACTTAATTTTATACAATAATGAACTCAAAATGGATCACAGACTTAAATATAAAACATAAAATATATGCCTTTTAGGAAAAAGAATATTTTTCCTTAATGGCTCCTTTTCTAAAAAGGCTCACATGGAATCCTTGTGGTAGTGGAAATATTCTCTATCCTGATGGTAACAGTGTAAATACCCTGGTTATGATAGCATACTATTTGCTTGTAAGGTGTTACTATTGAGGGAAATGGGAAAAGGGTACAGGGGAATCTCTGCATTGTGTCTCAGAACCTCAAGTGAATCTACTATTATCTCAAAGTAAAAAGGTTCAATTCAAATGAAAGTGTTAGGCACTGGATACATCATCCCAACATATACTAAATTACCAAGATGGGGCCAGGACCTAGAATTTATCTGTTACACACTTCTGCCTGCTTTCCAAGTGGATGGACCACTGAGACCAAGGCTGGAGTTCTCTTAAACACTCACCCAAAGGAAATATGCTCCTTATCCTAAAGTCCTTTATATTGTCTATGTTATCTGGACATCTCAAAGGCCACAGTGGACTAGTTTGGGGACAAAGAGGGCATCATGGCTAAAGATTTCAAGACTGAAGACAAATGGCCAGGGTCATATACTCCAAGGGTGAGTGGTACTGCATCACCCCAGAACACCAGATTGGACTTGTAGCATCTTTGTGCACCAACACGGTGAGAAGAAGCCCAGTTTTACCATGTGCCAGAAGAGATTCATTGATAACCAAAGAGCCCTTCCCTCTTCTGATAGGAGAATTAGGTATGCCTTTTGCCTGACTGAGTGTTTAGGGACTGAGTTAGTCTACACTGACAGGGAGTTAAACTTTGAACTGACAGTGCTTAAACTGCACAGAAAGTTAAATAGAGGAGATTGAGATATTGTATCTGAGAAGACTTGGTTTTCCTGGTTGCCCATTGGGCTATGTATGAGATTACTTGCAAGGGAATAAAAAAGTTACCTTGATTCTGCCTATCTTAGTGAAGAGGGAGCCTTGGCCAACTTGTAACACGCCTGCCTACTTAAGCCATGTCTTGCTTGCTAATCACATTCCTTTATTATGACAGCCCCATTAGCAGGCTAAAAAGCAATCCATTGCCAATTTTTCCATCTCCATTATACATGCTGAGTTAGTTTGAGCCTCACATTTCTTATTTTTTAAAATGGGGGTGGGTCTTTAAAAAACAATCTAGATTTCCTCCAAGTCTTTTAATTTATGACTCTATGGCATGCCCTTATCTTCCAGCACTGCCTTGCAAAATTGTTACTGTAGCAAGTTACAAATAAAAGTATACTGACCAGAATTCATCTTAGAGGGGGCAAAAATGACTTTATTTGTATGCCCTTTTGTTGGGGAGACTTGGCCCAATCTGCAATCGAAAGGAAGAATGCTGAATAAAAATAATGGAATGAAAATTTCTGTTTTGAAGAAAATGGAGGAAATTGGATCTCTTTTTCTTTGATTTTTTTTTTCTTTTGCCCTTGTCCAGAAGAGAAGATGAAAAACCCAACATTAGATGGAAGATGAATGAGCAAAAACCTGGAGCCCTTGGTGGATTTTGAAAAACAGCAATGGCTCCTGTTGGATTTTTTTTTTTTTCTGGTACCAGGGATTGAACTCAGGACCTTGCACTTGCAAGGCAGGCACTGGAACCACTGAGCTAAATAAATCCCTGGAGCCTCCTGTTGGATTTTAAGATGTGCACATTAATAGTCTGTCAACCCACTCCTCCAACACCTTCAACAGCAACTACATCTCACAAAGATTTTGTGTAAGTGGCTTTTGGTGGGGACTAAGAAAAGAGGTGGTTTTTCAGTGAAAGGAATAAATTAATGGTGAAAGTGCAGGCCGGAGGAGAGGATGATGGAAGCATGGTAAAGTGGTGTAGTTAGCTAACTTCTTGTTACTATAACAAAATACCAAAGCAGGCTAATTTTATGAAGAAAAGAGGTTTATTTAGCTCTCAGGTTTTTGAGCTGGAAGTCCAAGATTGGGTGACCCCATGTTTCAGACTCTGGTGAAGCTCTAATGGCAGATGGCATCATGGTAGGAGCATGTGTGACAGAGAGAGATCACATAGCCAGACAGGAAGCCAAAGGACAGCTCTGGGGTTAGGCTTATTCGTGTAATGCCTCAGTGTCTGGGAGCTCAGCTGTCCCATGTGTTACTTTAATCTTTTCCAAGGGCAGCTCCAAAATGACCTATTTACATCCCGTTTGATCCCACTTCTTAAAGGTTGTACTACCTCTCAGCACTGCCACACTAGGGGCCCCACTCCCAACACATGCACCTTTAGGGGACACACTCAAGCCACTTCCAAACTGTGTAGAAAGACACTAGTTTTCTAGATATCCCTCAGATGGGATTAAGACCCTCACCTTAATGCTAGGGGAACCCAGCCCAAATCTATCTTGCATACCTTTGCTCACCTTGCCATCTTCTCTATGAGATCTTTGCTGAATCTTTCCAAATGATAATCCACCCATGCACCACATTTTTACTAACTTTTGTAAGACACTTACCCTAGTCAGCCTTAATTCATAGATATTTGTGTATCTCTCAGAGACTAGTAGATTACATACTCCTCTTTAGAGACTCTGGTCTTGTAATGCCAAACATAGTAAATGCTCAATAGTAATTTATTAAATGGAGTTTGTTTCTCAGCCTTCCTCCTCTATTCTCCTGCAGGGTTTTAGTTGGGATGAGTCACATTGTTGATACACAGCAAATAATAATAACAATGAATGTGAATATCAGGGCTACCTCTTATTTTCAAAGAAATTTCTAGAGTGCTTGCAAGTAGGAAATCATAAATAGATGATTGGGGTAGGATGGAGGAGTGAGGCTTAACCACTAGTTCTTGTACTGCATTTTCAATTTACAAAGATCCACATGGAATCTACTTTCATCCCCCATATAAAATTGTACAGCTGTTCCAGAGAAAACTGTATGAAACAAACTTTAACCTCATGACTTCTATTATTTTGGAATAAAAGGCTTAAAGCATAATGTGGGCTGTTTTTAGATGCGAAGTTCCATGTGAGTAGTGTGTTGTTAATTTCATGTTCGTGCAGGGTGCCAGCAGAACTCAGCACAGAATCTAAAGAAGAAAATCACTTTCCCGCAGCTCTGGTATCTGGTGACCAAGCTGTGGCTTATTTTTATTCTTTCCCAGATGAAATGAACATCCCTTTCCATAATGATGTAGTATTGCAACACACAGACCACTTACAATCATGAAACTAAAAAGAGATAATTCTTTGCTAAACCACAGTTCTGTTACCAGCAAATATGAAGCTTATACTGGACATTAATTGATATTTATCCTCCATTCCTTATGAACAAGATTTCTCCATATAGACATATTTTTCCTCTCTGTTTGCATTAGGTACAGCTTCCTACCTCACTTTACAAATATTCCTGGAAGCTAGGTATCATGGGATACTGTTCTTGTATGTCTCCATGAAAGATGACAGCACCATATTCACTGCCTGCTAATGAATTTCTTTGTATGAAAGTCAATAACATAAATTGAATCACAGCCTTTTCTCCAAACATGCTTCAGGTATGTTCTCCTATTTCCTTGAAAGCCTTAGTGAAAGTTGTACCCAGTTATTAGATTAGAATCATTTTCTTCCTAATCATGAGGTTTTGTCTGAATTGGAGCCATCTGCTGAAGTCTGTGTGTTGTTTTCTTCTGGGTTCTTTTCTTGTCCAATCACTGCAATCTCCAGTGATAATTTTCATGAATGTTGTGTATGTCTTACAGTATTTCCTTTTTCTTCCATTTAATTTAATGTGTTTCTTTGTATAGACGACATGAAGGATAGAGAAGGAGAAGGGGTGGGAGGTAGCTAACACCTGGCTGGGCCCACTGAGCACCAGAGGGGGCTGCTCAGGTCATTTACAGACCTTAAACCCTGCTGTCTTTTGCAGTGTTTTAAAAAACTTCAAAACAGAGACAAGACAGAAGGGTTTTCATCAGTGTAGTGTCTTCTTCATTAGGGGATAGACAGGTGATTGAGGTGAGATGCTCACACGCCAGTGGTGTGTGCAAGGGCTCAAACCTTTGCCCCTCCTTTTTTCTCGTTCTCGTCCTTGCTGCATTCACTATTCTTGTGGGCAATCTATCTAAAGCTTAAATAGTTGTTCTAAATAGAAATACTTAGAAAACGCCATTGGGGAAAGGAGAAAGAAGATGCGGTATCACCAGAAACAACAGAAAGGTTCTCCCCCTCTTGTTTGCTTTTACATATTCTTCTAGGGCTGCCTACTTCTTTTGAGGGACACACAGAACAGCTTCTTAAGCTTCCAGATGTTTAGCAAGTTAACGAATATTAGTTAACAGTGAGAGACAATTTCACAAAGCCTGCAACAGATTTTGTTGGCTAAACTAAAACAGAAAACACCTTGACTCTTTGGAGCAGAAAACATGGACGCTTTGATTCACTACATCATCTTCTCCAATACATCTGACCAAGCTTCCTACAGAGCCCCATCCATCTCTGTCATGCTTTCCAGTGAGGACACCAGCAGGTACGTGGCTTCCTCAGTGTCTTTTATGGTGACCTCTTCTCCCTGTTTTTAATAAGTGAGCCGCTTTCTCAGCACTTAGCTCTACTCCTTCAACCACAAGGCCATCCTCAGCCCAGGGCTCAGTCCTCCTCTCCTCTCTTCCTCCTCCAGAGGACTCCAAGTCTGTTTTGCCTGATGGCTATAAGTCTTGGACACAGAAACCTTCGTTTTCCACATTAAAACCCACCGCCAGTGGAGGCATGTGTGAGCGATCCTGCTGATACAAATTGTTGGCTCCATTGTTGCCTCTAGTCTTACATCTGTAAGCCAGAAAGCTGCAAGGCACTGCATTGAAGAAAGAGATGACGGTTTGCCAAAGGTGACGTAAGGATCCAGACTGGCCTTGTGAGTAGAGCCAACAACTGTTGTGTGTTGAATTCATGTTCTAATTCAACCATTTCTCCCCTCATTTATCTCATTTTCCCAAGGCAATCATCCACCGAATGAGTGGGAAATCAGTAGCCACTGACAATGAGCGGATAGTGCATGGATGAGATTTTATGCACTTCTTGGGTAAAAAAAAAATCTGCTCATGTTCTCCTGTGTTAAGGCCTTACAGCAACATTTTTGCCAACATTTACTAACATGCTATCAACTGTGAATCTGTGTGGAAAATCATGCATAGCATTTCAGGATGCCATTCCCATATCCAACATTTTGCTAGGTCTTTCTTTCAGGAAAGGTTCTGTAGCTCTCAATTGATTATACTTCATAACCCAAAGCCTGGAGAAGATCAGAACACTGATGGGTCTCACAGGAAACCTTGGAAATTGACAGAACTCCAGGGTGGAAAATCATGGAAAAAATCCTGTTACAATTTCAAAAATCCAAATAAACATGAAGAGAAGCACTCGGAGCAGTAGGTCAGATGTTACATGTCTATCATTTTAAGTGGACCATTCAGAAATATACTGAATATTTGACTTTAAATTCTGAGTTAGAGTAGAATTTCTCTTTCTTCATATCTAATAATTGCCCAAACTGATTAAAGAGAGACAAATTATCATGCTACAAGTATTCTAAGGGAAAAGTTGACAAATTACCTCCTATTCTTTGCATGCTACACAAATAAACACTTTAGGAAGAGTCTTATCAGATGGTAAGTTCTTATCAGATGGTAACCCTAGTCTAAATTCAGAGCAGCTGCTTTGGGTAGAAGTTGTTTTAAAGCTGATTTACAAGCTTAGATAATTTCCCTAGATTCAAAGGAGGCTCCCTTTTTCTAGTGGGCATTCCTGAAGGTGGTGGGGCGGTAGATTTTCTATACACATCACATCATGTACAGTGGTCGAGGTCATGTGATTCCACCATTTCTGACCCTTTCCCCAAGTCCCATAGTTTGATTCCCATCTTGGTTTTGGAAGCCAGTTATCCAGAGCTGGGTGGAAGCGAGCCTTGGCTAAGTTTGTTCATGGGAGCCAAGGAACAGACCTCAGGAGGTGGCTGAGCTGAGACTCAGCTGAGTCCTGGAGCTGCTCCCTTCTTTACCGTGGAAGGAGCACTCCTGGACTGCAGCTGAGAGAGCTCAGCCTGAGCCCTCTCCTTCCTGTTCACTAGTACTTGAGCTGTTTGCAGCAGGGAGACAGGGCAGAGTCCTGGTCTGATTGGCTGCCTTTCTCTGACTTAATAGCAGGCCCAGCAAATCAATAGCCTGTACTCCAAGAGCATAAAGATGAATTCTAACAGCCAAGGCCCTGGGGGGGAAAAACGAAAAAGAGCAACCACCACCAAAACAAAACCATACACATAGCTTCTTCATGGACCCCAGATAGAGGCTGGTCTTTTCTGCAGGAAGCCCTCCTGGCAGGCAAGCCTATTTGTGCCCTACTCCTTGGCTGTTCATACCATTTTCAAAGTAGGTCGTTGGAAGTCATCTCAGGGGAGGAGGGACAGGCTGTCAGCAAGTCAACAGAGGCTGGGAGGAGGCCTAGACCTGGCAGTAGGGGGAACACAATACAGGGGCTGCCTGGTGAGAGATGGCTACCGTGGGGCAGGCACAGACAGACAGCGACAGACAGACAGACAGACTTTGCCAGATCCACTCTCTTTGCCTCACAATGGGTCAGGAGACTCACTGTTCTGGACAAATGTCCAACAAGACTTAAACGATAACCTGAATGAAAATCCACTCTGAGGAGGGTGATGTCATCTTTATTCAGCTTTTTGTTCTATGTATTCAGAAAATTCATTGTTATTTATAAGGCACTCGGGGGTTCCCTCAGAAGACACACTGATGCTGGTACATTCCCCAACTCCCAAGAGAATGCAAGTATAAATAGGCAGGTGCACGAAGAACTGTCCTAAATAACACAGCGAGGGGTATGCATATAAAACAAATGCAAGCATCATTAAAAACGTATACTGCAACTCCTACCTGTTCTTAAACTCTTAAAACTCACATTATTATTCATGGACGTTCTGATAAAAAAGGAAACTCCACTTTCTTGTTCAAGGATGTGCGCAGACACATGTCAAATAAATGCTTGCAAAGTACAGACTGTCTTTAAACATAACCCATCTTCAGGTATTATTTTTGAAGTTACCTTTTCTCGGCAGTTTCTTTCAGCCCCTAATATTCTCTGTCCTCTTCTGGCAAAACCTACTCATCTTGCAAGACTCCTCTTAAATTCTTCCCCTTTAGGAAACCTTCTCTGGCACCTGATTCTCAGTGATTCTCTCCAGCCAGAAACCCTGCAGCAATAAAAGTAGCCGATACCACACACTTAGGAATAGTTGCTGCACGAGGCATTTGCTCTCTAATTGTTTATTACCCCATAACTCCTGGAAAGCACATACTTCAATTATACATTACAGGTCCTTAGCCCAGCCTATTGCTTTAAGGACAACGGGAGAAATAAAAGGTGGAGGGAGGGGGAAACAACCATTTATTGAATACTTAGCAGATATGAGCTACTGCACCAAGATTTCTATTGATTTTTCTTTTTTCATTTAAAACTCATAACAGCTCTAGAAGACTGGCTTTTCACCATTTTAAAGATAAGGAAACAGGGTTAGAACAGTTACATAACTCTCCCCAAACCAAACAGCCAATCAGCAGAGGAAGCAAGATTTAAACAGGGCTGTCGGATCACTGTTCTTTCTACTGCTCCCTGATTCTCATTCTCAGCTAATCAGCTTTTGAAATGTCAAATGCCCAGGTCTTGGCCCTGCAGATTTTGATCCAGATTTCTAAGCTCAAGAGAGCAGGAGGTGTTTATTACATTAGCTGTGGCATTGTGGGCAAAGCCTCGCCTAGCTGCCTGTCAGTAAATATTATCCATAAAATGAATAAGTGAATTCAGTCTGTCTACAGCAGTGAGTCTCAGGCCTGACTAGATACTAGAATCACGCAGGCAGGTAATTAAGCAATGCCTCTGTCTGGGCCCTGCCTACAGAGGTTCTGAGCAATTGGCTTGGGGTCTTCTTGACTGGCATCCTTGTTTTTTTTTTTTCCAAAAACTCCCCAGGTGATTCCCACGTGCAGCCCAGGCTGAAAAGCATTGATCCCGCGTGAGGTCATGGCATTTTCAGTTTGCAAGGGGCCACAGGTGATTTTCATCAGCCCCCAGGACTGACACTACCGCCTACACGTCAAGCTGCCTCTCTCTCTCTCTCCTCTCTCTCTCTGGGTTTTATAAATGGGAAAGCATTGCTTTCTAAAAATAATTCTGTCAACAACTAGGGGAGTGCTCACCCAGGCACAGCCACCTGCCCTTTGGGATATATATTATAGAAGAAACAATGGGCCTGATTTCTAATCTGTAACCGGTTCAGTGCTAACTTTTCCTTTGATTTTTGTGTATCATGGGCCAGTTGGAGAATGATTTATGAAACTAGAGATCAGGATCTGGTTTTGCAGCCAGGAGAAAAAGAATGAATATCTTGTCTACTGAGCGAAGGAATAAGTTTTAACCTCTGTAAGCTTCAAATGATACATTTGTGTGAATGTTCACACGTGATTGTCCATTTTCACTTATAAACACATGAGGGAGAATGGGGGAGGAGTTGCAAGAAATGGACAAGAAGAAAAAAAAAAGCCTGTTTATGAACTCCATATTTGTTCCATAACGCCTCTAAGGATCTGGAAATCAAGGAAAATCACACCATGGGTTTATGAGTTATTAGCTTTAAACATTTCCTAAATGGCACTACCCAGAATGTACCAGGAAACAATTTAATATTAGGGAGACAAATTCTTACTACTTGGTGTAATAAGCCTAACCAAAAACTATTGCATTAAACATTTCTGCAAAAGTCATGTTGCCATTATATAATTATTATGAGAACAAACAGCAGCCACTATTAGGAATCTAGGAAGAGGGATGCTTTAAAGAGCAAATTATTTTAAACTCAGGGAAAGAAACTTTTTATATGCACCATGAAATTTGTGTGCAATTAAATAATAAGTGACATTTACTGAGCATTTAACTGTGCCAGGCAGCCGTTGACATGCTTTTCATGTACTTATTTAATCTTCATAACAAAGAGACGAATTACGTACTATTATTATACTCTCCTTTTACAGATAAAAGGCAGGCCCAAAGGCCTGAGTAACTTGCCCGGAGACATACAGCTCATAAGTAGTACTGTAGTAGATTCAAATTTAGGCTGTCTTATTTCCTAGCTCATGGTTTTAACCAGTGCACACCTCAAATAATGTGCTTTATGCTGATGCTATGTTGGTTTAAACAATTGCATCTTTTTATATTCTATGTGACCCTGACATATGATAATCAGAGAAAACAGATTTCTGGACCAAAAGCAGCCATTGCTTCATCTCTAATATAATCTCACACCCTCTGCCTCAGTTTCTACTATTAAACACAACTTCTAAAATACCTTTCTCACAGAATAACAAATATGCCAAACACCAATTGGGTGTAAGGTATCAGGCAGGATTAGAAAATAAGCAAAATCAGCCCTTGTCTTTAAGGATCTTTTATCAAAAATGCAGACACATCCTGGCATCTCCATTAAAATCCTGTTGTGATTTTTCTGTTTTTGTCTGAGTTCCAAATCTCCAACCCTGAGGCTTCAGGTTCCCAGGCAGGATTCGGGCCCTCCTCATTTCCCAGCCCAGGTCCTCCTCTCTCTCTCTCTCTCTCTCTCTCTCTCTCTCTCTCTCTCTCTCCAGAGCCTCCGCCCCTCTGCGCTTCCCCAACAGAGGAATTTTCACGTCCTTGCAAAGGTCAAGGTCTCCACATGCGTGGTCTGGTCCATCTCACTCACGTCCCTCCTGCCCTGGAAACTCCTCCATGTGCAGTGAACTTCAGCCAAACATCGCTTTCCCAGCATCTCCTTCCTTGATGGCCAGAACCAGGTCCTCCACCCGCTAGAATCTCTCATGGACTCTGCTGTTTTTCATTCAGGAAATGGAGCCACTGTGATATTTCTGTGTGTAGTCATTTGTTGAGTGTATCTGTGTTCCATCTGCCTTCAAAGTCCGATGGGAAGGGAAGAGAGTGTATCTTGCTCTATTGCCTGCACCTGGCACCCACCATTCTACCACTGGGAAGATCGAAATATTTGTTTTACTATTTATTTTCCTTTCTAATTGTCATCTGTCCCTCTGGTCTCAGGGGTGGGAATGGCTGTGCTGTAACTGGTTCCAGGATTCTGCTCTTTTTTCCTTCCTCTGCTCCTCAAGTTATCCTAATTTTCTTGTTTCATTTATGTCCTGCTGGCTCCTGAAATACTTAAGAATTAGATGGGTCAAAAAGAAAAAGAAAAACAAAAATCAAGAGAACTGAATATTCTTAAAACCCACTTGAATATTTTCATCTAAATTTCCAAACACCACAATGACTAAGTACTCACCTAAAAACTAAGTGCATATTTGAAGAAGGAATTGATAAAGAATGTAGTAGTTGAGCTCCACCTCCACGCCCCATCCCTCAGTCAGCTACAGATCAGTCTGTTTTGTTTGTTTGACTGTTAACATCATAATTTATTCTTTGGATTATAGATCATTCAGATAGGATTGTGGCTGAACTAAGCACAGAATTAATGCCTCCTAGAAGTGGATATGGTGACAGATAGGATTGGTTTTGTGCTTTCTCTTTTAGGGAAGAGGGCCAGGGGCCTCTGTCTTCATCTTGATTAGAATATCTGCATGCCTGGAGGCAGATGCATGATATTGCAAAGCCTGCTGTGTGGACCTGTAAATTGGGTAGAGTGGTGCTGAGAAGCCTGAAAGGTAGACTATTCTGATTATCTAGGAGAAGCTAATAAGAGATTGAACACAAGAGAAGCCATGTTTAGTTTCTTGCATCTGTAGGCTCTTCTGAAAGCCTGGGTTTTGTTTTTGTTTTGTTTTGTTTTTGTACTGGGGGATTGAGCACAGGGCCTTCACACTGACCAGTATCTCAGCTCTTCTTATTTTTTATTTTGAGACAGGGTCTCATTAGATTACCCAGTCTGGATCAAACTTGTGATCTTCCTGACTCTACTTTCCAAAGTGCTAGGATTACAGGTGTGCATTTGTTACTGTACCTGGATGCACCTGAGTTCTTCTTCAGCCAGGGCAGTTCCAGTGGCACAGTGTGCCTTCCCAGAGCTTGACTCTGGTGGTAACAGTGGTGTTTGCGGTGACTTGCATCTTTGATGTAAGTATGGGGTCCAGCTTGCTGCCTGCCTGCCTGCCTGCCTTCCTTCCTTCCTTCTGTAACACTTTTTTCTTCATGTAGATCTAAGTTTCTCACTTCTATCCTTTTCATTCTTTCTGAAAAACTCCTTAAACATTTCTGGCAAGGCAGGTCTCTTTATGAAAAATTTCCCTAATTTTTGTCATTTGGATCTGTTATTTGATGTCTGTAATGACTTCTGTCTCAATGTTCCCCCAAAGCCTCATGTGATCACACGTGGGGCTTTTCAGAGGTAGCTGGATCTAAGGAATATGATGCTGGAATTAAGTGTGTGATGCTAGGATTAAAAATGTGTCATTAGGGCCAGGGATTTAGCTCAGTGGTTTCACTGTCTGCTGTGCAAGCTCAAGGACCCGAGTTCGATCCCTGGTACCCGCCCCCCAAAAAAGTGTGATTACTTAATTAGTCCACTGGCATAGTTTTAGGTATGGACAATGGGAAGACCCACCCTGGGTGTGGGTGACACCACCCAAAAGGCGGGCAGCCTGGATGGATATAAAGTGACAAAAAAAAAGGCCTGCCTACTGCTGCTGCTTCCCTACTTCTCTGCTTTACTGCCTTCTGCCTGCCATGAACTGTTTCTCCTCTGCAATGCCCCTCTGCCACACCACCTTGTCTTGGAGCTAGGCAACTATGAGCTGAAACCTCTATAAACTGTGAGCTACAATAAACTTTTCCTCCTTTAACTTTGGGTATTAGATATTTTGTCTCAGCAACAAGAAAAGTAACTAAGACAGTGTCTATTATTAATTTTGGCACATTCTCAGTCATTATTGCTTCAAATACTTTTTCTACTCCTTTTTATTGTTGGCATTCCCATTACATAATATGTGTATTATGAATTTTGTGATTTGTCTAGAGCTCTCAGATGTCTATTCTGTCTTTTTCATTCTCTCTTTCTGTGTTTTTGCTCAGAAGTTTTTACTAACGTATCTTAAGCTGGCTGACCCTTTCCCTAGCTGCATCCAGTTGACTCGTGAGCCCATCAAAACCATCCTTCATTTCTGTGACAGTGGTTTTCATTTCTAGTATTTCCTTTGGAGTCTTTCTCTGCTTACATTATCCATATATTCACATTATCTACTTTTTCCATGTGAGCCCTTAGCCTATTAATCAGAACCATTTTTAAATTCCTGGTCTGATAATTTTCAAATCCTTCTTGTCTCTGAGTCTGGCTCTAATGCTTGCCTTGTCTCTTCACACTGAGTTTTATGGCTTTTTACAGTGCCTTATAATTTTTGTTGAAACCTGGGCATGATGTATTGAGTGCAAAGAACTGAGGCAGCTAGGTCTTTTACATGAGGTTTTATGTTTATCTAGCCAGGAACCAGGTTCTGTCTACCATCTGCTGACCCTGTGGTATAAAGGGTGAAGGTTTCTTCTGGTTTCTTCATTTTTGTCCCCTCTGTTATCTTCAGTTTTCTTAGAGACTCCTTAAACAGAATCTAGAGCCTGATTTTCAGTGTGTTCACCTTTTCTCTTGTGAAGTCAGGGAGTGATGACTTTCAGATTCTTCACAGGTCAAGCTAGAAACTGGAAGTTCAGATAGCACTTTTTAAATTTGTTATAGAGAATCTGAAAAATATAGAAAAATATTATGTTGAAAACAAAACCACAATATTCCACTACCCTGAAATAAATTGCTGTTAAACTGTGGGTATATATGCTTTTTAGGCTATAAAACATATGACATATAAATATAAATAATGTATCTAATTTTAATAGAATTACATTATGTTGTACATACTTTTCTATAACTTTGCCCACAAAACAACATGTTATATATTTCTCCATGCCAGCAAAATTTTTTACACATAATTGCTCATTAATTGTAAATATTGAAAACTTTTTGGTCATAGGAGCATATAGTTATTTATTTTGCTTATTTAGTTGTAGGTAGCATAGCAGAGAGGTTAAGGTCATAACTCTGGAGTTAACTATCTGACTTAAACCCTAGTCCTACCATTAACTAGCTCTATGAACTTGGAAAAATCTTTTTAACCTTTATATATCTCTTTCTTCTTGCTTGTTATGTAAGGAGAATAAGACCACTTATTCTTTCGTTATTCTGAGGATTAAGGTGGATAATAAATATTAAGAAAACATACGGAACAAATACTTATCTAAGCATTTATTTCATTAAATTGCAAAATTATTTTTTAAAATGTTATTTTGCATCTTGTTTGCATATTAAAATATGAAATATTTTTAAATTGCTGCAATGGACTTGTTCTGTAGTAATTTTCCTGGAGGGTGGGACAATGTTAGTGTATACAGCTGGCTTGCCAGTGTTGATTACTTCTCACTTCGTGATACAAAGATAATAGCAATACCATATGTCCTGTCTTCTACTTATAGAAAAACTCAGTCCTGAAAATTTGTTAGGCAAAAGATATCAGAGGTCTGAGAGTCATGCTTTCTGCCTGGACCTATGGATACTGTGGTGGGGAAAGGCTGGTCCTTTTATATATTTGGAATATTGAAGCAGAGATCAAAGTCAAATTCTGTTGTGTTACTGTTTCATCACTTTCTATCCTAAGGTTAGTAGCAATGTCATATACAACCAAAAAAACATGCAAAAAGAAAAAAAACTAAGGTAAAATAATACAAAACAAACAAAATCCTAAACAAATAATAATATCAAATTCTTAAAGCCACCTTTTCTCAAAAACTCATGGTTTCTTTGCGTCTAATTAATCTCTTTGTGTTATTAATTTCTCATGGCCATGTAAAGTCTATATTATAGATACGAAAAATCCTTTCTATGTAGCTTTTGTTTATTGGGCCAAGATAAGGCCAAATTGAAGTTCACTCATGCTTTGAGAACATTGCATTTTGGTTACCAGTATCTATAAGGAGACTGCTGTCTGTTGGATCCTACTGGTTCTCACTAAAAACTTCTGTCTTTTTTTCATGGCACTTTCCCTGTCATCTCCCTTATCTAGTTAGTTCCCTCATCTACAAGTTCCTATAGGTTTTCCTTTCTCAGAAATGTTCCCAAGCCTATCCCTCTTGCTACCTTCCTAGCCCAGCACTAGATCAGCTGGTGCCTGGCCCATTGTCATGGTTTCCAGGCTGTTCTTCCAGACAGTAAACTTTCTCTGTTAAAAGCTCTCCCCATGACATTTTGGCCTCTACGAAAATACTAATCTGATCACAGAACTCAGCAGTTTAAAGATGAACACCAAATACTTTTAAGTATCTTTCAAGGCCCATTCACATTCCTGTTCACATTTTCAAATCTTGTTTTGAGGCATCTTCTTCCCAACTCATCCTCCTCTCTGTCCCCTGCCCCTTGGACCACCCTGCCTCATACTCCAGCCCCACAAACTTTCTCTACTTCATCTTTCAAGGCCTGGCTCTGATGACGTCACTTCCTCTGGGAAGATATTTTTCCTTTCTAGGCAGAGTCACATAGATACCCATTTATGACCAGCTACAAAGCAACTGTCCCTCTGTCTAAGTATCCTGCCAGGCCTGAGCCCTCCGTACAGATTTTCTCACATTGACACGTCCCCTTCCCCCTCCAAACCCAGGTAAACAGTGTGCACTCAGTGAGTGCTTTTCAATACTTGACATTCATTCAAGCCCAATTTGAGATGCTGCATATTCTTGAAAGTAATCACTGATCTAATTTTGGAATTTAATGTTTGCTGCTATTACTGTTGTTCACAATTGTCATATTGTACTTCTGGCAGTTCTGGTGACTGAAAAATGTGTTTTATTGGGGCCGGGCCATCTACCTGCTACGAGGTCCCTTGTACTTGCCTGCAAATGGCATTTTTCACTGAGGGCTCTAGATAGACAAATTAAATAAAGCAAATACTGAGCTGGAAGGGTCCCCAGAGGCAGGTTGGCTCAATTCTTTCATTTTACAGATGAGGAAACTGAGACCTAGAGAGGTTAATGGTCTTGGCCAAAGAGAATGGATTAGGAAAATAGAGTAGAGAGATCTCATTTCAATTAAGAACACTTTTCATTAAATCAGAGCTTTAAAAACCAAAAGCTGTGATTAAGACTCTGCTCATTTAAATTAGCCTTTTTTTCCCCAGGAAGCTGAAATAAGGAATCTTTTGTTTTGTTGTTGTTGTTGCTGTTAACTTCTGCAACTTTTGTTAGAATACACTGGCCCACACATGTTGAGGTGAAAAATAGATCTTATCACCCTGTTTTACCACCCATTAGGAGAAGAGTCTTGTAAGATATAGGGAAGAAAAGAATACCCTGAACTTGAACTATCAGCCTGACCACACTGAGAATGCATATATAATTGATGAAGACAACTATAAGAGGCACCTGAGAGTCTGGAAGCGTCTTGGATGTCATTTCAGACTTGTGACCAGAATGTGATTTTTAATAAGCTTATCAATCACATTGTACTATGGGAGATGCTTTTAAAAATGGAAATTAGAAGGTATTTGTGTTTATCAAGCATTATCCAAAGCAGGGGACAGTAGGTCTGGGATTCATGCACAGAGGGATCACTAGAGAGGTTGACTCTGTGATATGGCAAGAGGAGTTCATTCCCTGGGCTTTAACATAGCCTGGATAAAATATTTAAAAGCAATCCAGCCACCTCTCTTGGTTTTGATTCTCTGTTCCCCAAGAACCTTTTAATCCAAATTGGCTTTTCTGACATTGTGAGAGGGTGCGCTAGATGACAAGCTCTAGGTTTTCAGCCAGAAGAAAGAACGCACTCTTATTACAGACTATTAATGACATTATGGTTTGTGCATCAGTTTCTTATGAGGTTGGGTAATGTCAACTAGACCTTCTGAATCTGGTACACTGGAAAAAACCCAAATGTCCAGGCATGTGAAATTGAAGCTCAGACTTCAAAATGACTCTATTACCACAGGATACTGCCATCATTGGGTAGCTGGTGGACAGTGTTGTGACCTCTTTCTCTAATTTCAACCCTAGATTAGTATTGTGACTTGAAAGGAATTATTCAGAATAACAATAAAGGAGATTTGTTGCCAATACTAACTTGAATTTTAATTAGAAATTTATATATTCAGCTGCTTTCTCTCTCCCTCCATTCTTGGGATCCAAATTTGAAGTTGCTTTTCAGCATATGGTGAATGGGTTACCAGAGCCCCAAAGAAGCAAATGCCCTTAGCCATTGTGAATGGAGCGCAGGATGGAGGAGTTCTTTGAACTTGTCGCTAAGGGCTGCATCCATAGTCTCCCCCTAGTCCTTATATGAATATCATCTATAATTTGTTGTGACAGTGAAAAGGCCAAGAAGCCCTGGTCACCAATTTTAACTCACAAGAGAAGGGGAAGCACAAACACCCCACAGTGAGAAGACTGGCCGCAGGAGTCCCCGAGGGATCTGGGTAAATGGCACCAGTTTTCTCCAGAATTCCTATTGGCCTAAGGCCTGCAACCCCAGGGTGGTCCTTTCTGCCACTCCCTATTGCAGTAGTATCTGCGTTTAGCTTGGTTTTCCAGCATCACTAATTAAACCCCTACTCTCAAGAAAGGAAAAACTATGGGAGCCACATCATATTTTTCCCACCAGGAAACACAGATCTCTGAGTCTCTCGACTTTGCAAAAGAGCCTGTGGTGTGTCACATGCCAAGAAAGACTGGGCAGGTTTGTAGCTCAGCACACGTACCAACAACACTAGACAAAGTGATTCCAATGAGAGATTCCTTGGTGTCGTTTTCTGGTTTTTAAAAAAATACTGTCTTGCAAAGATACAGTGAATGAATGAATGAGTGAATAAATAAATGAATGGAAACCTTCTGAGTCTGGAAATGTGATGCAAATTCCACAATGTTTTTATTAGACAGAATAAATACCTGTGGATGAAGCATCCCATTGTGTTCCAGTTGCTATACTGGACCGGAAAAGGGACCATCTTTTGAAGAAAAATGAGTCTATGACTAACCACAAAAAAATTCTCCCTTTCCAAGGTTCACTTTTTAGTTTTTAGCTCTTGCATAAATAAGGCTTTATAAGGAGAATTTACAGAAGCCTTTAGTGGAATTACAAGTACAAATGAGAACCATATAACCTAACATTGGTAATCATAAAACATGAAAAGAATACCTTTGTTGGGTGGGGAATTCTCTTTTATCATTTTCTAATTTAGACTATGTGTCACCATTATCTATTTAGCTATGAGTATTTTTATTTTATATGTACTTGGCCAAATGTGTAGTATACTAAATTTTAGTATGTAGGCTAGAATTATAGCAAAGATTCCCTTTTTGAATATCAGGGTTAAGTGCCTCCTACTCCATCAATATTTTAGCTCAGAGTAGAAACATTCTGTTCACACACAGATAACCTCATCTCCAAATAATCAAAAGGGGCTTACTCAGTATAATTATATATACAATTATAAATACAACTCTCTCTCTGTACAATTTATGTAAATACATATATTTTACATATCTGAAATGAGACATCCTTGAAAGATGACTACAAAGTCTTGTATTTGTACTACCTTTTAGGCATATAGAGGCAGAATTATAGTGCATTCAAGGAAAAAAGGAAAGTATTCAAGTTGTAAAGAAGATAAGGCAGGGCTGGGGATTTAGCTCAGTGGTTTTGCTGCCTGCTGCGCAAGCACAAGGACCTGAGTTTGATCCCTGGTACCAAAAAAAAAAAAAAAAAGATGAGGCAGTTGGAACAGCAAAAAGTCCCTGAAGCTAGAAACCAACCATATCACTTTCAAGTCCAAGATCTCCATTTCTTTAGATATAAGACCATGGATAATTCATTAAAATTCTCCAGACATTTTTATCATGAGCAAAACAGTATTGAGAAATATTTCTCTCACATCTCACAAAGTTCTTCTGACCCATAAATACACTAATGTTACAAAGGTGCTTTGTATATTGTGAGAGGAAGGTATTTTAAGCATTTGTAAGAAACCAACAACTCTCCAGTTTATTGAACATGTACCAGGTGCCAAGTATTGTACTGGCTGCTTTTGCAACAGCCATTAGTACAGTAGGTTCTTTGTATCTGCAGGTCCACATCCACAAATTCAACTAACCATGGATAAAATGTCCTCAAAAAAACTTTACAACCATAATGAAAATGTACAGTCTTTTTTCTTCTCATTATTCCTGATACAATGCAGTGCTGTGTAATGCCCGTTTATATAGCATTTATGTTACATTAGGTATTATAATGGAGGGATGATGTAAAGTACACAGGAGGGTTGCATAGATTATATGCAAATATGATGACATTTTACATAAGGGACCTGAACATCCATGGATTTGGGGACCTATAGGACTCCTGAACTGGTCCCCCTCATGCATGGAGGGATGACTGTTTTCTTATACAGGTGGAAAAATAGCATTTCTGTTCATATTTTCCAAGTCTTCCTTTGCCTTCCTAGTGTCTGGTAATGTTACCAGCTACAGTTTGGTCAGGCCTGATTCTGGGCTCCGGTTCTCTGAGTTTCGGGTTTGTTTTGACTGCTCCACACCCCAAAATATGAGAAAACCCACCCCATAAAAATGGGGGAAAAATAGTTTATTTACAATTTGGTTAAATTGGGAGGACAACTAGTTTACCCCTTTTGGAGCGCACAGAAGCGCTGCAATTAATAGACCAGGCAAAAAGAAAGTCAGGAAGAGGTTACCGCAAACCGATCCCAGTCCTCAAATCTCAGCGCTGGAGCCGCTGAGGTTGCTGTGGAGACACGTCAGCCATCTTTGCGCTTGACTTTGTTTCCTCTGTCTCTGTGGCACTGTGTGCGTAACAGCTTGGCACAGGCACAGGGTGAAAAAGTTGAGTTATTCTTTAACTTTTTTCTGCTACTCTTCTCAGAGGTGCCAGACAATGAAAACAGACAGTGACCTTTTTGTTAAAACAAAGTAAAGCCTGCGGTGATGACATGGTCCTCCCAAGCAGTAACCTGTACGGTTGGAAGTCCTTTGGGTCCCCTCATATTCTGTAGTTTCCCACTGGGCCCTTCTCTGTGGGATTTTCTCCTTCTCATAGTCTATTCTTTCTTAGCGAAGAGCCTACTCCTAACCGATTCGTGCAACGCTTGGTTTTAGCCTGTGTTCGGAAATATCTGTGCTCTAGCAGCCAACTTGGAATCTGGGATAGAGTTTGTTCTTGGTGTTCTCCTGTCCGTATCGATTGGATCAAAGGGAGATCCATCTGGAACCCAGTTAACGTCCTTCCAGATGGTGAGCTTGCTTCCAGATGGCACATTTAATAGGAGAGAAAAAAATTCACTGAATATAAGCATCCTGGCGCTCTGGAAGGCCCTGTGACCTTATTTCTTCCAAGGCGCCTCAGGATGCAGGACAATTTTGTGTGCTTTAGATTTTCACAGGAAAATTCTCCTCTTCCCAAATCTCAGACTTAAGTTAGGGCCTTTGGAGAGCTATGGTGTTATTAATAAGCCAACACTGATCATCCATACCCCCAAGCCTGCCTCCACTGGCTTGCCGCTTCTTTTACTAGTTAATATGAATTTAAAAACCCTTCTCAAGCTCCACCAGGTACCCAAGAGCTTCTGCTCTCAAAGTGCCACCTGTGGGATCCAAGCTCGTGTTTGGCTGATCTTAAGAAGTGGGTGGCTTCCAGCAAACCTGAGTCACCCCGAGTGTAGCATCAACTTGAAAAATGATCATTTGCAGTCCCAAGATGATGTCTCCTAAGATGCCAGGTGGGCTGGCCTTTGAACAAAGGGGTGTCATTGGATGTTTGGAACCTGGGCTTCTGGGAAAGTAATTTCACACAGAACACAAACTTTCTACTTCCTCTGCTGTAGCACGTAAAGGTCCTTTGCTCCGAACTTTTTAACACACACCCTTGTGTAGCTTGGGAACTTCCAGCTGTTCGGTAAAGACTCAAATATTCATTCATTCACTCATTTCTTCACTCATGTCACTGAGGGGTCTATGGGCCAGGTCCTGAGCTTGGAGCTAGGGCCACAGAATGATGACAGCGAGCACACGGTTGGTGGAGCCTAGATCATGCAGCTCTGTGTCCCTTCTTGTCCAGCACACACCCCTGGGACAGGGAGCATTCCATAGTGCAGTTTGTACCTGTGCCCTGAGCTGGCCCTTGTTCTCTGCAAACCCTCGTCCAGTCAACACAAGAGTCACAATGGGGTAACCCCAATTGATCCTACAAACTACGTGCTCTCCCTCACTGGCTGTCAACGTAGGAACAAAAGTTCTGGACCTTGACTAATGCCCCCATGGGCCTGGATCCATAGACAAGCTAGTAGGTCACTTGGCTTTATTTGCTTTTCCTCTTGGCCAGTTGGATTACGGGTATTCACTGCACTGTGGTCAGGGTGAAGGTGTAATATGTAAGAGGTTGCTGTGTGCTTCCAAACCTAGCTCCCTGAAAGGTCACAACCTGGGGCCTCAGCATCTTTGTAGATGTTGCAGTTTGGGGGCCCCAACCCTTAGAAATGCAGATTGTGGGGCCGGGGATTTAGCTCAGTGGTTCCACTGCCTGCCTTGCAAGCACAAGGTCCCGAGTTCAATCCCTGGTACCAATAAAAAAAACAAAACCCAGAAATGCAGATTGCATATATTGAAAAGACTGCATACATTGAAATAGAAATTGTGATTTAGAAGGGACTGAGGTTTACATTTGTACTACATATGAAGATATGTTTTGTTTAGCAAATTAAAAGAAACCCTAGCTTCTTTGTATATCTAGTTAAAAACAAAATACCACCCCCTCAAGATTGGGGACCAGAGACTGCAGATAAAAGTGTACATTAATTGAGAGAATACACAGTTTTCAAGTACCCTGGGGCTCTCTATCAGCACCTACTCAGGTGCATGCAACAACAAATCATTTTTATCTGTTTCTAAGCAAACATCTCACAGAAGCATTGGGTCATCTTAGGTCCATTTACTCTTTATACCTAAAAGGGCTGGATATGGTGGGCTGATCATAATAAAGACTAACTTTCCTGCTCTATTATTCTGAAATTGATGAGAGTGTATGGTAGCCATGGAGATCAGAGAGTGAGAAGGTACTTTGAGGTCATTTAGCCTCTGGGTAGAGCTGTTCCTAAAACTATTTTAGACCTATGGTGACTGTTACTGTTACCCTGCATTCTGTATAATCGTTCCTATTAAATGATGCCACCCTACATAAATCATGTTTTATTTTTTGCCAAGTGTTTTAACTCTCATTTAAAGTATACCCTCCACTCTCTAGCATGATTATTTTCTGGTCTGAAATGAGGAAAGTGAGGCAAAGTGAGGAGCTCAGATTGGATCATGCCCGGGCAGCTGCTCCTCTGAAGCAGGACTTGACCTTCCCCGAGCAGCTCATGTGAAAAGGCTGCATCTTCTCTCAGTCATAACTGCTGCTCACCCTCTTGGGTGGAGAGGTGGGGACATATTGTCTAGCCTCCAGAAGATTCCCCTGTTCCTCAGCATTCAGAGCACTGCTGCCTCCTGCAGGCATGGAAACCACCAGGTAGGAGCCGAGAAAGAGGAAGAAGGAAGTGACATAAAGGTGGGAGGCAGCAGGAAGCGCTGCATTTCCAGCTCCTTCATTCTACAGTATGGTGGCAGCATTGACCCTTAGACGACTTGTTTAAGTGCCCATTTACAAAACACCATTCCAGAAAGAATAAAGCTAAAAAGCTAAAGACAATCTCTCTCTCTCTCTCTCTCTCTCTCTCTCTCTCTCTCTCTCTTCACAGTACTAGCAGCTGAACTCAGGGTCTTTGCACTAAGCCATGAAGACCATTTTTATTTATTTTTAAAATTTTGTGACAGGAACGCACTAATTCATTACGTTGTCCAGACTGAGCTTGAACTTGCAGTCCGTCTGCCTCAGCCTCCTAGAAGTACTACAATTGGCAATCAAGCTGACTTTTGTTGAAGGCCTGTAGATAGGGGCCAAGTGCTCAGCACTATCCTGGTTTGTCCTCACAGCAACCATGGAGGTCAGTGGTAATACTTTTTCCATTTTGCAGAGAAGGAACACAAGCTGAAAGAGGAAGGTTACTTGCTTCAGCTCACAGGGCCAGGTACCTGTTCGACTTCACCAGGTGCTGAATGGCTTCTCCCAAGAGCCTGGGAACAATGCAGCTTAAGATCCCAGTGCCTCAGCTCCTCAACAGGCGTCAGAGATGCCTGACTGCTTTCAGTAGGTCTGAGCCCATAAGGACGATCAATCAGATAAAGTTGCACACATGTCAGTTTTGTCACTGTTTGTAGTCTTTAGCTTTTGTTTTCTTTTGCACATAATGTGTATTTACTTTCCCAGAGACTCTGAAGTCTTGGATGGACATGGTGTACCCTTCCCAGGAGCTCTTTGGTCACATCTGTTGGCAGAACTTGGAGTTATGCATTTCACAGTCTGAGTGGGGTGCCAAAGTCCAAGGTTTAAAGGAATGAACAGTCCCTGTTGAGTTTTCATTCACTTACAAATAAACATAATGTGAGCACCGACTGTATAGGGAACATGTTGGGGTCCCTCTCTCATGGAGCTGATAGCCTAGATTGGTAAACTATAGCCATGGGCCGAATGTGGCCACTGCCTGTTTTTTCTTTTTTTTTTGTAAACAAAGCTTTATTGGAACACAGCCATGCTTACCATTTGTAAGTTGAGTAGTTGCATCAGAGATCACATGGCCTGGAAAGTCTAAACTATTTACTATCTGGCTGTTTATAGAAAACGTTTGCCAAACCTTGTCTTGGAATCTAATTAATTAAGGTATGTATGTATATATGTATGTATGCATGCATGTGTGTATGTATTTAAGCTAGGACACATATTCATTCCCAAACCAGTCACCCATAATGGTTCTTTAATTATAATGAGAAAGTAACCATCAACCTTTGCCAAGTGTTTGTTACCTGCCAAGCAGTGCACATGTATTCATTCAGTTAGTTCTCACAATTATGCTCTGCAGTGAGCATTATTGTTCTCCTCACCTAATTTAATTAATTGATTTTGGGTGCTGGGGATTGAACCTAGGACCTCACACAAGCTAAGCACGTGGTGTCCCATCGAGCCACACCCTCAGCTCTTGTTCTCCCCATTTTGTGGCTGAGGGCTGTTAAGTAACCTGGCCAAAGTACACAGTTAGCAGTAGCTGCCCAGGCAACCTAGCACGTGCTCTTTTTTACTCCTGGAAATTGGAAGAGGCAGCAGGGTGTAGTGTGTGCCCAAGCAGACTATAAAAGAAGAGGAAAGTCCACCCAGGAAGTGGCCTGGCAGTGCTAGCCCAGTGATGCTTGAGCCTATTTTTAGCCCTAAATGCATGCATCTCTGTCTTGCTTTCTTTACTCAGACTGTCTGATTAGAGGAGGGTGGAACTGCTGCGCCTTGCTCTGAGCCTCCCTGTAATTAAACTGCTTCTGTGATGTGGATCTGTCAAATGTCTCTGCTAATGCTGATCAGTGGAAGATGCTTTGAAACTCAGTGGGGGGGGGCACTGATTCAGGAAATAACAGAGGAAGGACTCTCTTTAGAGATGATTGCTGTATCACTTTCAGGGGGATTCCCAAGACCCTAATGGATACACTCTTCCCTTCCTTTCTTTTCTTCTGACACCTCCCTGATTTCCTCCTTTCCACCCTCAGAGTATTCTCACCCCTCCTCCAGCAAGTTCTCTCTAAGAACACTGAGCTGTCCCTTCGGGTTTTCCATGTATAACACCGGGACTACACATATTATATCAGGGTAACTCCCATGTTTCAGTAGGTAGTGTGGTTTAGATTAGAACTCTCCTTAAAAGTCCCATGTGTGGAAGGTAAGTAGATCTTGGGGTGCTATACTTATCAGTGGATTCATTGAGTGATAATTTCATAGCTGAATGTGCTGTTGAGAGGTGGGGGCTGGTCAGCGGAGGCAGGTCACTGGGGCATGACCTGGAAGGATGTATTCTTGTCCCTAGTCTCTCTCTCTCTCTCTCTCTCTCTCAGCTGCCTTGGGGTGAGCAGCTTGCCTCTGCCATGCCTTTTCCATGCTGTTTCTCCCTTCGAGCCAACCAGCCATGGACTGAATCCTCTGAAATGTGAGCCAAAATAAGCCTCTCTCCTCCTTTAAGTTACAGGTATTTGATGTTTTGTCTCAGCAAGGAGAATGCTCACTAGTGGAGTAGAGCAGGTGACAGTTCAGGAGGCGTACACAGAAGGGTACATGCCTTAGCACTCTTCTCAATCACTGTGGAGGCACCCCCCAGGTTACCCCAAAATATTAACAAATATGGCATTACTGTAGTTGGCAATGATCTGGGAGAATTTGTTTCTGCTATGGCCACGCATGTAGAAGCACTGGTCCTACCCAAAGGAACTTGTGGAAATGTAGCTGGCCCCAAGATGATACAGAGGCTCCTTCCCATGTCTTCCAGGCACTGGGGCTACCAGACAAGGAGATATGCTGCCCCTGTTTATGGTAAATCCGAACCCCAGGAGTTCCTACCCATCTTGGGGGAGTTGACTTTGCCAGAGCTCTCCCAGTGCCTTGTCTAATTGTTGACATCCACACCTACAACTCCTCACAGCCAAAGGCCCACACACTGGGACCCTCTTCAAATGAATTTTCTAATAGTTATTTTTTGTTTTGTACACCAGCCTGAGTTCTTGCTGCAGCCTTGATAGAACCATTATTATAGCAAGCAAATGTGCACAGTCTCTAAATGAGGCCTGGGATTATATAAAAGCAAAAGGTGCCTGCTTTTAGATTTGACAAGCTTTTCATGCTACACAATTTTGCACTGAGGCTCCTGCTGCTCTGGAAACTCTTTGGGAGGCCTGAAGATTATATGCAAGTGTTACCAGCATGGTGTTCATGGAACATTTAAATAGCCTGTCTCTATAGAATTAGCTAGACAGCCAGCACTGGAGAGGATAGGAGATAATTACGTCTCCCATAAAACAAAGTTCTGCTCTAAGGAGGGGATGTGCCAGGTATATTTTTTTCTTTTTCTTTGTATCTTGGCCATCTCATGCCAAGACATATTCCAAACCACCCCTTTGTCTGTCTTTCTTTCTTTTATGAAATGACTTTATTCTCCCAGACCTTACCAGTAACTTTCACATTAATGATACAGACTGAATTTCCCCCAAGATTTTATCTAGGGGATACATTGAGGCACATGTGTTAACCTCTGTGCAAAGAAGCTTGCAAAAAGCATAATGACCTTGTCATCTGCTTTTCTTGTTTCCTTTTGTTAAGCTTAAAATAATCAAGTTGACATGTTAAAAAAAAAAAAGTCAGGCTTTCCGGTTAAATTTGAGCCAAATTGACTCAAAGTTAACATATTGAAGAAAAGGTTATCCAGTTAAACCTCAAATGGTTCTGGTTAATGTTTAGCCCTATATCTGATTCCAGCTACCCTGTCAGTCTTTGAGGAGGTAAGGCATCAGGGCAGTGATAGCGAACCTTTTAGAGACTGAATGCCCGAACTGCAACCCCAAACCCACTTATTTATTGCAACGTTCCAGCACTGCAATTAAACACAAATATGGAGGTTTTATCCAATGCTCAGCTGCTAAGGTGGTTTGGCTAGCATGGGAATAGTAGGGTAAGAGAAAAGAAGAGGGGAGAAAAAAGAATTACAAGATGGATTCAATTTATGACTTTTGTGTAGTGCTCTTAATTTTTTAGGCATTTTATGTAAGTCACAGAACTAATAATAAGAGGCACTATTTAGAGGAAATATTCGGGTCACCCAGCATTATATCTCCTGGTGCCATAGCTATCACACAGTGCTGTCATGTGCAGTTGTTCAGTTTTGAGCTCTGTGCAACTCTAAGGAATACCTTTTTTATCATTATCTATTTGGACCTGACAAGTCAGTTCTTCTTGGGCATTAAACCCTGGCTCCATGTCATCTTACACTCAGTCCTCCTGCCGGGCACTTTTGTGGCCACTCTAGAGCCTACAGTTGGTTTCCTAACGGTCCATTCACTCAACTCATCTCTGTGCTAGATTTGCCCCATTTGGAAGGCGGGAACTCGGACCCCTGTTCTGCTCCTGGCAACTCCTGCAACTCCCCTGTGCGGCTTTGGGTCCCAGCCAAGACTCTTGCTTCCCGAGTCACACAGAACCTTACTATGCTTTTATTTCCAGTTCTGCTCCTACCTGCAGAGCCCAGCTACTTCTGCTTGCCTAGTCCCACAGGGTCCCAGGTGCCTCTGGAGCAGGAGTGTCCAGGCTCCTAAACTTCTGAGTTTCCAGCAACAGAGTTCTGAGGAGAGCTCCTAGAATTCTCCGTCATTTACATGGTACAGGAAAGAGCAGAGAAGAGGCTACTAAAGCCTTCTCTCCAAAGCCCCAAACCTGTCATGTTCTAGAGTCTTTTTTGGGGGGGCTGCCGGGGATTGAACTCGGTTCCTTGCACTTGCTCAGCAGGCGGCAAAACCACTGAGCTAAATCCCCAGCCCCTATAGTCTTCATTTTGAAATAAAAAGTTTTGAAATGTTCCTTTCCTGAATATACTTTTACATCTGCTTCTGAAAAGATCTCAAGAGAGCTGTTTCAGTTACCAAGGAAGACATCAAGGCTGCTTGTCCCATGTATTTATTTCTGGTAAAAAATATCCCAGGGCCCCTAGAACCCACACTGCCTTGCAGAGTACTCACTGGATGGCTCTTTGTCATCGCCGGACTCTTCTCTTCCTCTCTCTCTTCTCTTTTCCTTTTTGGTCCCTCTCTTTTCTTCCTCAAGCAATCAAGGAATCACTTTCTTTAGAGTTGCAAGGCATGTCCAGGAGCCATGCAAGCCAGTCCTTTCCTGAGGTCCAGAAGATGGTTTGATCTCCTTTTTACAGAAGTGGGAACAAGTCCAGGCAGAGGAGGAGACTTGGGTCAAGTCACACAAACCGGTGGAAGTCATGAGCCAGCATCCACCTTGGCTGTGAATTAAAATCACCTGGCAACCAACCTTCCAGGGTAAGAAGACTGGAGGCCAGCATTTCCTAGCCGAGCTCACATTAGCATCTTCTGGAGGGCCTGATGGAGACAGATGGTTGGGCCTCCCATAGGCTTTGATGCCACAGAATTCACCCGTGCAACAGGTGATGCTGATCATGAGCACGCAGGGCCACCCCTTCGAAGCACCAGTGGTGGGAGGCTCCTGTGTGGTGGGTGGGTTAGCCAAGGGGAGACCATGGCCCACTTCAGAGGAACTCCAACCAATGTGAAGAACCTCAAGTTCTTCCTCCCAAAGTGAGAAAGCAGAGTGCCGGCTTGGCAGTTTCTCTGTCTTCCTTGGCTGCTTCTTCTTGGCCTAAGTCTTGACACCATCATTCATCTTATGACCTTCACCTTGGGCTCCGCCATGCTCCTCATTTCTTGGTCATTGAGTATCCAATGTCCTCCCTCTGATCCCAAAACTCCTTTCCCTACACTGTGTGCTGTTCTGTCTAAGCCTAGCCAATGCCAACCTTCCTTCAGGTCCCTCTGGCTTGGTGCCCAAGGTGCAGAGAGGGAACGTGTATCTCTCGGCCCTGGCCCCTTGTTCCTCTTGCTCTGCACCGTCTGTTACCCTGCATTGTCAGGTGGGGCTGCCTCCCTCATTGCCTTCTGTATTCTTCCCCATGGGGACCAGCCTAAGAAACTTATTTCTGCTTCTAATAACCATATTCCTAAAGGCTCACTAGCTAGATTTCTGATCTTGGGCTAAGAGAAATCTTTTTCCACTCCATTTGCCAAGCAGAGCTGACTAGTATATTTCATTTATTCCTCAAACACTTATGGAGTGCCTAATATGCAAGTAGGACCATGCTAGGTTTAAAGATAAGGAGATAAATACAGCCCATTTTCTTCTGTGAGGAATCACAGGGGAGACAGGCTTGTAATACAAATCCCAGCTCAGTGTGACAGTTGGAAAAATGGAATCCTGTGCCAGGTACGGTGAAATGATATCAGAGTGGAAGACTGTGATTAAACTCTTAGACTCGGACTGGGCTCATCAAGCCTTGTATTTCCCCAGGTCTTGGGCTTGCAGATTTCAATTCATTACTGTTTGGCAATACAACATTGATTGATGTAAACAGGGGCGATAACAAATGCAAGTGAGCAGAGAGTGACTCACTCGCAGAGTGAGCGATGCAGAGCCGCAGGGGTCCATGTGTTAGAAGGGGTTTCAAAGGAGAGGCCAGATTCCAGTAAGAGTAGGGAGGGGATTGGGATGCCGAGTATGAAGTGAATATGGGACCCACAAGGTTAAGTGGCACCTCCATGGAGCTGGGTCTGTCAGGGGGCTAGGAAGGAGCCACCAACAGGGGAACTAAGAAGTGGTGGGGAGATTCACCATAGCTTCAAAGAGAGTCTACCCCTGCCAGGTGGTTTCATCTTAATCACTGCCTGTCTCCTGCCCATTTTCTGAGGTCATTTGGATTGAGAAACAAAGAGAGTACCCAGGGACCCTGAGGTGGCCCCAAGGTGAGAATATAACTTTCAGAGAGGACACTGGCACCTCAGAAAAGGCCCTACATTTAAAGGTATGCTGGTCAGGAAATAGGACTAAGCACTTTCTTTTTTTCTTTTGTTTTTTTTGGTACCGGGGATCAAACTCAGGACCTTGGGCTTGCAAGGCAGGCATCTCCACTGAACTTAATCCCCAGCAGGACTAACCACTTTCTAATGGTTCCACTACTTCCGATCCTGGGGTCAAACCTTTAATATATGGAATTTTGGGGGCTCTTAGCATCCAAACTACAGCATGAGTTGTATAAATGCTTGATCCAAATGTATTATATCTACTCAAAGCTCCACCATAAAGGAGGTTCAGAGAAGAGCAACAATAGCTTTTAGTCTTGGAAAAGTAATTTAGGAGAAAAAGTTAAAAGAAATGAGATTCCCCAGGTTGGAGAAAGGAATCCTGGAGAAGAAAGATTAATAGTAGCTTAAAGTGTGCCCAGCACAGCAGCTGTCTCTATAAATATAAATGCGAACTGCATGGAATTTAAAATTTTCTAGTAGCCACTAGCAGAAATAGGTAAAATTAATTTTAATAATAGTATTTTTATCTAACTCAATATCTCTGATATATCATTTTGGTATGGAATGAATTACATTATTTTACAGAATATTTTATATTTCTTTCATTCTTCATATTCATGCTCAATCTTAAAAGCACTGTGTAAATTTTCTGCTTGATACGCATTTCCGTTTGGACAAGCTCCACGTCCAGTGCTCAGCGGTCCCTCACAACTGGTGACGTTTGTGATGGGCAGTGATATCTAGCCCTGGAAGGCAAGGCGGAATACTGCCAGATTGTCCTAAGTGGCTGATCTGAGAGTTCACAAGGAGAAAATGAGAAAGAATTTAAGTCAGATTGGTGAAGGCAGCTAGAAAACATTATGGCGGATTGGACTTCACTGCATTATAGTCTGGTCACTGCATAGAGTCTGAGGAGAGTCCCCAAAGAGGAGATAAGGAACTCAATTCATCCTGGATAGGCTCTTGACATGGTTGCAGAAAAGCATTTTAGGACACATCAGTGACAGGCATAGGCTAACTTCTTAGGCAGAGTTAGAAGTAAGAGAAAATAGCAAAGGGACTTCAGTTTGAGGAGCTGAAGGGAGCATAGCTCTGATGGAGGTCAGCCTGGCCCCTCAACAAAAGAAAGGGAAGATCTTCAAGGCGTTGCGGTGGGGTAGAGTCTGGTGGATCACTTTGCAAGACAGCTCCAAGGAAGTCCTTATCACTTAATCTGATTCCCATTAAATGACTGTTTCTACTTGGGGCAGTCTAAGTTTTGTGGAGGGAACTTTCCATTTTTCTGGTACAGAGAAGGGTTTAGACCCATGGATATGATTTATAGCCTGCATCTGCAGGGCTATTGCATTTTTACCAGTTCTTGCCAATATAATGGGCAATGTCTGCCAGAAAGTTAAATATTTAGAAATAAAATATTCTCTACTGAAAAATCTGAGCAGTTTAATGAAGGTCATATTTAGGATCCGTTGTGTTCAACAAAAACCCTTGTATAGTTGACACATAAAGCTCACCAGACTTTGAGACATGAGAGCGTGGAATGCTGTCACCATGTGGGCTGGCAGGGTCAGGACTGAGGTGACTGCTTTCTTCCCTTCCACACCTTAGACCCACCCAATGGCCCTGTATACCTCAGTGACCCAAACCTAAGTTGTTTCTTTTGGCTTGTTCTTGTTTCTAAAAGTGGGTCACTCGCCAGTGCTCGGCTTTCAGTTTTGGTAAATGTCTCTTGTTTTCTATACTGCAGCTTAGCACTTAGGTCATAGGAAGAGCAAGCTGGAGTTTTGTCCTTCGCTCCTCAAGGCTTTGAAAATGATTTTTTTCAAGACCAGGCTTGCTCCAGAAAAACATAGGAATAGCTGATGATTTAGCTGTTTATTCCCTGATTCTAATGGGTCCATTAGCTAGTATTCTTAAGAACATTCTCTAACCTCCTAAAAAAGGAAAGCTCAAACCCACAGTAATTACAGTTTGGGGCCCCTCTCTGAAGATCTCAGAGGAGGTTCACCGCTGATGAATGCTGGAACCCCAGAACAGAACAAATTGGTCTCCCAAGCAGCAAGTGACATCCTTTCTGAATACAGCTGCTTTCTTCATTAGAGACTAAAAATAGCCCTGATCGTTGCAGGCTGGCTTCACTGGAAGCCTTCTGCCACAAGCATTTGTCTGTTTCATTCAGGGTTTCTGCATGTTGATGACACCGAGATACTATTTCAGACTAAAATTGCATTGAAGAAATGTCCCCTCCCTGATGCTCACTGCAGATATCCTCAAGTGTCCAGTGCTGTTGCACGCTGGGGACACTCATGGGACTCTTTCAGCATCCTTGCTGTCCCCATCTGCTTCACTCATTTTTTGAAAAGAGTAAACACCACCTACGTTGCTAGCAAGAATCTACAATTATTAGGCTCCCCATCACTCCTAAGGAAATGTTCACTCTGCGAGTGCTTTTCTATGGGTTGTTCATAAAACACTGAGTAAAACTACCCTTTCCAGTTGATGTGGGATTTTACTGTATTCTCCACTCAACTTAATTGAGGATACATATGTTTATATGTTTTTTTCCTGGGGCTGCCTTTGTCTGCAACCATGGTTAAAGTCAGTTTCCTTTCCAGCTCTAAAAGTATATAGAAACTCAATGTGGGGGCACCTAGGTGAATATCTTATACTGTAGAAATCTCCAAGAGGTTTACTTAGTCTCTGCTCTGTGTCAGCCTCCTGCCACTCACTGAAATTGGTTTTGTATTATACTTGGAGGTGGCACCATGATTATAACAAGGTGGATTTGTCCTTTCTACTTTCAGCATCCAAGGTATTAAGGAAATGGAACATAAAAGAGGAAAAAATTGGAGGAAGAACAAAAGAAATCAACTTGCTACTTAATACTATCCATTGACCAAAGATATGCTTATGAAACACACACAGATCCAGAGAAGCCATTTATAATTAAAATACAGAAAGTAAGCCTCAACGTAAAATCCAACCACACTGTATATAAACTGGTATATATAAGAGGATGATTATAATGGCTTTAATGGGACTGAAAATCCTAAAGATGAGAGCTAATGTTGCTATGGAAACTTTTGCCTGTCTTGACTGCTGAGCTCTTAGTTTAAATTTGCAAACTTAGTATCACATTAGCTTTTTTCACATTGGATTTCTGGTTGGTCTTTTCAGAAGATAAAAAGAGGAAAAACAACATGTCATCCTAGTGTTTTTTGTTACACTCATAGCCAAAGGACAGGGTGCTTTGTGATCATTTTTCACACACACACACACACACACACACACATGCACACACACACATCTGAATTCGGAGCTTACATAAGGGCTATTCAGGGTGAAGGTTTTGTAGCCAAGCACAATTAATTCAGCTTCAACATTTTCAAAATTTGAATGGTTTCTTTTTCTCACAGAATTAGATGTCCAAAGCATTAATCGATAGCCAGGGAGTTCATGGATTCAAAAACTCCAAATTTTACAGAGCTCAAGGCCTTTAATAAGTAGAAAAGCCAGGGGTACCAGCACTCTGGGCACGGTGATGCCTGTAGCCCTGTGGCTCACCCACTGAGAGCAGGTTCTGCACCACAAAAGCAAATTGGGTACTACATAGAAGCGAGGTGGGAGGCATGCCATTGGAAATTTTGTTGCAGTCATAGTTCAGGAGGTTGGATATCCCTGTCACTACCCTCTCCATACTTCCCCCTGACTCAGCCTAGATCAGCCATGACGCCATTGGCAGAAGGTCTGGCAAACTAAAACCTTCGGTTCTGGGGTCATCTAGGCTTGGACATCAAGTTAGTTGGGTTGAGAGCATGTGATTGAACATCTCTGAGCTCCAGTGTTCTCGCTAAACAGAGAGAATAATGCTCATGTCTTGTAGAAGTCATAAGAAATGATCGGGATAACATATGCAGCCTGAGTATTTTGCCTGAAACCCAGTGGGCTCTCAATAAGTAAATTTTCCTCCAGTTGAAAAATGTACATTGTCAGAGCCTATGGGGGCACAAGGGGACAAACTGGATTCGAATATGTCTACTAAATCCTTGTAAAGTGACATAACCTTCTCCTTCCAACTCCACTGTGACATTTTTGGATTGTTTTTGTCTACATTGAACAGTCTATTTACTCTGAATCTCAGTTACATGTCCTGGGATGGCCTTATCTTCCATACTATATTCTCAGTGGCTAGTATAGGTCTGCTACAATAAGTACTGGTTACATGCAGGGTTGAGATGTGGGGGTATAAGGCATATATAATTTTGTGGAGCCTCTGTTCTAAATTTTTTCTTGAAATTGAGTATAAAATTAGGTACAAGCTTAGCAAGGAGCACATGTAAGTGTGGGTCCTCGATGCTTTAGCTCTGTGGGCTTCAGGGTAAGTCTACCTTTGTCTGAAGAAGTGACCACAATCCCAAGTCATTTCTAAAGAATGATATCTGTCTTTTCCTCCGACCTTGAACTGTGCTGTCATCTAGTTTCAGCCTTATAATTCAGTTTAGATCTGCTACTTGAGATGCAGACTAACGAATGGGGGAAACCATTACACCCACATGGTGTGTTCAGGCCATGTGGGATGAACAGCCACAAACCATAGTGCTTCATAGGAAAAATTCAAGTCTTTATCAATAACCTATGTAATTAGTCTACCAGTGTCGCCATGAACAAATACCTCAGAGTGGGTGGCTAAAAGAACATTCACCTGTGTCTTAGAGTTTTTGAGGCTGGGAGGTCCATGGTCAAGGTGCTGATCCATTCATTTTCCACTGAGGGCTCTCTTGCAGTTGACAACTTTCTCACTGTGTCCTCAGATGGCCTTTCCTCTGTGTGTACAGGGTAAGCAAGGTCTCTCTGTTCCTTCTCTTTCTTATAAGGCCACCAGCCCTATTGGATTAGGGTCCTGCTTACCTTTAGGAGTTCATATTACCTGAATTACACTCTAAAGAAGTTGTCTTCAACTACAGTTTCACTGGGGATTAGGGTTTCAACTTGTGAATTTGAGAGAGGGAGCAATTCAATCCACAGAACCTATAAGGCTGCTTCTGGCTTCAGCCCTGGTGTTGACTTGAGACTCACTCACCTTCTTGGGCAGTCACCTAAGATACGGGGTGCTGTGATTGGAATGTGTCTCTCAGTTTTAAGTGTTGGAAACTTAATTGCTAAATTGACATGTTGATGGGATTTGGAGGTGGGGCCTTTGGGAGGTGATTAGGGTTAGATGAGGCCCCATGATGCATTAGTGGCTTTACAAGAAGAGGAAGAGAGACCCCTGGCAGGCGGGCTCTGTCCTGCCAGATGATGCCATTTCTCATATTCTGAGGTAGCAAGAAGGTCCTCCTGAGATGCTGGTGCCATACTCTTGAGCTTCCCAGCTTCCAGAACTATGAGCCACATAAACTCCTATTCTTCATAAATTATCCAGTCTCAGAGATTTTGTTATGGCCACACACATGGACTAACGTATGGATAATAGAGCTAAGTGAGGTAGACTGATGATCTCCAGGACATGGAAGCAAAATGGCGCTCTGCATAGAGCAGCTTCCCATGGGATATCAGGATACAGCAGTGGGTTCAGTGGAGGCAGCGAGTACACAGAGAAATGATTTACATGGCCTCTAATACAGCTTTGATTCCTTCCCTTTCCTGCTCGTTTTTTTTCATTCGTGTTTTGCTTGTTTCCTTCCTTCCTTCTTTCCTTGCTTCCTTCCTTCCTCTCTTTTTCTCTTTCTTTCTTACTTCCCATCTCCACTTTCAATGGTATGGTCAGAGATAGTGGCTGCCAGTCCTTTCCATGATGCTTATCTGCTTTTGATTTTCCCAAAATGAAAAGGTTAACATGTGGGTAAGGATCAGGAAAGCAGAGAGGGCAGAATAGATTGAGGAGGGATATTGGTGGGCAGTATGGATCACACCAGTGTGGGACGACAGACTCAACTGTGCTACACCGTGGCGGGTTAGGCAACGCTCAGCAGACAGCAGGAACTATCTCACAGGATAGCTCTGGGTCTCAATTTTCTCATCAGCTAAAAAAAATACTGAAGTAGAAAATCCCCAAGGTGCTCCTGTCTCTAATGTTTCCTCATACCTCTTTCTACCTTACCTCACAGGGAAATGGCATTGATAAATAAAATTCTTTGTGTGCCTTGTAAGAAAATCATTATCTAAATTCAAAGTATTTCTTAAATTAATTCTAATGAGGTTCAGGGGGAAAAAAAAAACCAAGTAACAACCCAAACTCTTTAATAAAGTGTTCTAAAAAGAAAAAAAGAATTATCGCCCACTTCTGCACTTCCTGCTTTTGGCAGGGACTAGAAGTGGAAATCTGAAAACACTGTGAGACAGTCTGTTCTCATGGTATTTCTAGCTGAGAACAGGAAGGAGGGGAAATCTCATAAGAGCGAGAGAGCCTGTTTTGCAGTGATTAGCAGGCCAAAGAAGTTTCACTGGGCTATCAAGCTTGACAGAACCTCTGAAAGTTTCACCTGCCTTTGGTCAGCAGAGCAAATTTTGCCAGACAGACCAAAACAATCACCATAGAGACATCTATCACTCATCCTTGCTCTTGAATGACCGCCTCTCTGTGGCTAGGTGGTTGGTGCAGGGGACCCAGATGAAAGATGGCCCCTAACCCTTCTGGAGTGCAGTATGAAGTTGGAAAGCTAAGGCATCTATAAATAAAAAATAATTGCAGTTGAAAACAGCATACTCCAAGTGCTAAATTAGACAGGCCGACAATGCTAGGGCACTGCACACAACTCCTCGTGAGTCTGCAGTTGCTCTCTGCCTCACTGTGTTCTCATTACTCAGCACAGGAACATTCTGCACCTTCAGGCAAAGCTCATTTCTTGACTCCCTTAACTCCTTTTGCCCATCTCCAGTCACAACAGACTTCCCTGTGTGTGATGACGATGAGTCATGGAGGCTGAGTCATGTTAACAATAAGCATGTAATGATTAATGCAGACTGATTGGCTGGGCATGCTGGAACCAGAACAATCCCAAAGTCTAGACTTGGTTGCATCGTCCCTAATTACCCGCCAGAGGGTTATGTGCACAGGTGTCTAAGTTTGCAGCAGATATTCCAGAGAACGCCCTTGGTCACCATGACTCCAATTAGATCACATAAATTTCTTGAGTGTCAAAGGGATCTTTACACTCATTGTCCATTAAGGGCTCAAACAGAGAGGTCAGCATGCCCTCTCCCACTTCCAACTTGAGGAAATGGGAATCTCCTTAGTGTGAGTAATCCTCTCACTTATCAAGTGGGAAAGTTTCCCATAAAAAGAATACTTGATTTTCTATATCATGAAAAGGATTACCTTCTGAACAAGAGATTACATTCAGTGCTTTCTGGAAATGACCAACACTGCCATGTCTGATCAACTACGTATTTAAACTTTTGTGACACAGTATGCTTACACGGTGAACAGGAAGTGCTGATTAGAGGGCATGCCAGGTAGATAGGTACACTCCGAGCCCATCACAGTGAATGTGCTATGACATTGTAGCCTAGCTGGCTACTTCACGCACGGAACCAGTTGAGAGAAGGAGGAATGTGTTTAGTATGAGTACAACATTCAGGATTTGTCTGGGTCATTTTTTCTGGATCTTTGAGAAAGCCTGGGATTGCTTGACTATTTCACCCTGGAGAGATGGAAATGAACAAGACACAGATAGCCATCAAGGGGGTATGCATATGCCAGGAAGTAGAGTAAGCAGGTCCTCAAATAGCACAAAGGTGCTAGGAGGACATCGGGAGAGGGGTTTGCTGAGAGGGAGCTGAGTGCCAACTCGAAAGACTCTGGTGTTTCAGACAGAGTGGTGAGGTCAGGTAATTGCTTTTACAATAACATTTTTTTAAAGTTACATGTTCACTGTAGGAGCAGTATAAAATAGAGAAAGGCACAAAGATGAAAGTAAAAATCACCCCTGATGTCACCCAGTGATAACCACTGTTAAAATATTGATGTACCATTCTAGCTATTTTTCTATGTGCTGCTAGGTGTATTAAAACCACAGTTGAATCACATCATATGGTTGGCCTTCTGCATCTGTGGGTTCAGCACCCACAGATTCAACCAACCCCAGGTTGAAAATGTTGGATCAAACATTGTGTCTGTGCTGAACATACAGATCTTTTTTGTCCTTGTCAATATTCTCCAAACAATGCAGAATAACAAGCATATACATAGAATTTACATTTCAGTAGACATTAGAAGTAATCTACAGATGATTTAGAGCATACAGGAAGATGTGCACAGGTTAAATGCAAATGTGTCATTTATACGAGGGATTTGAGCACCCATGGACTTTGGTATCCATGGGGATTTTGGGACATATCCTCCTCTGATACCAGGGGATGACTGTTCTTTTCATTTAATAACATGCTATAAAATACACTGTGATTACTTTCCCACACAATTTAATGGCCTTCTATGCCATAATTTGTAATGGTTTTATAATATATTGCCCCATGGTTTCCTCATACTTCATTTATTCAATCTCCCAAAGTAGTACATTAGAATTGTTTTCAGTGTTGCACTGACATGAACAATGTTGTGATGAGCATTTTTGTATACACATATTTGTGCATCTTGCTGTGTTTTTCCTTCAGATAAACTCCTTGAAATGAAATTGCCAGATAGAAGTAATGGTTTCCAAATACTGTAGTGGGGTGATACTAAGATTACAAAACATGCAAGATGCGAAACTGATCCATGAATCTCAGAAACACTTATGTTTTTGTTTTGGGGTGTTTTATATTGCATAAGTATTGATCCTAAAGATAAAATCTTTGCCCCTCTGGATTTGGTAGCAGAAAGTCTTCCCAGATTTTGGGAGGCATTTTGTCATCACTGGTACACTTACTCTAAAGGTGGCCAACACAACTCAATTTACTTCTCTTTAAAATGAACACTTACTTTGAATTTGCTGTCTTTCAGTTCCTTACCATATTATTATTACTCCCCAAGGTCAAATTACAATTTGGTTCTGATATATAATCCAATTCAAGAGCAAATAATAAGTTTGATGATATACAGTGCCCCCTCTGCCCCACCCATTGTGGTTTTACTTCTCTGTAGTTTCAGTGACTCCTGGTCATTTACAGCCCTAAAATATTAAATGGGAAATAAAGAATTCATGAGGACTTTATTTTATTTTTGGTGCTGAGGATTGAACCCAAGGCTTACACAGATAAGAGCCAGTAAACTACAGCAAGACAGGGTCTTGCTAAGTTGCCCAGGCTGACCTTGAATTTTTGCTCCTCCCGCCTTAGCCTCCTGAGTAGCTGGGATTACAGGCACGCATTACCATGCCTGGCAAGAATTCTTAATTTTAAGTTGCACACCATTCTGCATCCCATGACGACATCCTATCATCCCATTTTCTGGGACAGGATCTCTACGCTGTATACACCACCTGCTTGCCAGTACATTTGTTCCCTTTGCAATTATCAAGATAAATTGTCACAGTTTCACAGTGATGGTGGTCAAATAATCCTTATTTCACTTACTAGTGGCCCCAAAACACTCCAAAGCCCAGAGTGGTGATGCTGGGAGTCTGAACTTGCCAAAGAAAAGCCTTACATTGCTTCTTTTAAGTAAAAAGACAAAAGAGCTTGACTTAACAAGGAAAGAAACAAATCATACATATAGTATTATGATTGTTCCATTTTATTATTATTTCTTACTGTGCCTGATTTATAAATTAAACTTTATCATGGGTTTGTATGTACAGGAAAAGAAAACAATGTAATTGGTACTCAACTGCTTTGAAAGAGAATTTGGTACTCATCCATTTTGATGTGAAAATTTTGTCTTGCTGCTTGTTTGTTTGGTACTGGAACTCAAGCTAGAACTTGTGGATTGCCTTGTGACTTGACACCCTTTCAACCTAAAATGGTTTGTTTGGTACTTGTGGTTTTTGGCACTCCTGGAACCAATTATGAGCAAGTACAGAGGTACTGCTGCATATAGAGGGTTCAGTACCATCTGCGATTCAAGTCCCTCGCTGTAGGCTTGGAAAGTATCCCACCTGGATGAGTACTATTGTGCAATCAGAGTGTCAATTTTTCTTTTAATCTTAGCTATGTGTATGCTGTGTTGCTTTTCTTTAAGTAGAAAAAGTTTTACCTTTATTAGTACATGCTTGTGTACATAATGATTACATTCCTTGTGGGGAGTTGGTACATGTACATTACACATCTTAATTCTTAGTAGAGCTACAACTTCTACTAGAGTGTTCCATGGTAGCTGTCGTATTTAGTTGAAAATGTCACTTGACTGTCAGCTAAGGACACAGAAATTTTCATAAGTATGCTGGAAGGAAGGAATATGAAGCAAGGTGGCCAAGTCACCTTATTTATAAGGTTTTTGAGGTCTGCTTCAAAATTATCAGTTCATGAAATCCATAAGTACAGTGTTTCTGTACTTTCATTTTAGGATTGGAAGCTCTTCTTTTTGTTCATCATTGGTTCATTCTCTTACTCAGTTCCTTCAACAGCTCTTTATTAAGTGCCTATTCTGGACCATGAACATGACCCAGCCCGTGCCTTCAAAAACTTATAGCCTATACATGGAAACCCATGTTGATAGCAGCAAAATTCATAATAGCTAAACATTGGAAGCAGCCTATGGGTCTATCAACTAATGAATGGATAAAGAAAATGTGGTATTTACACACAGTGGAGTACGACTCTGCCATAATGAAGGATAAACTATAGTCACTTGTAGGAAATGAATGCATCTTGAGATCATAATGTTAAGTGAAATAAATCAGACACACAAGCTTAAATTTGGATTGGTTTCTCTTATATCGGAAACCCAAATTATAAATAAAAAAGAGCAAAATAAAAGATAGATAATAAGAGTATGGAGATCTTTCTCAGATGGGAAGGAACCAAGAGATGCGGGGAGACAGGAGGGAGATGACGGAAAGGGGCTGAGAAAAAATAATTTAAAATGTGTTACATACATGGACCAACTCCATACAAGGAATGTAAGCATTGTGTACTGCACACATGTACTAATAAAAAAGGACCCCAAACTCTTTTTTAAAAAGGCTTATAGTCTAGTGCAGGAACAGGAAAGCAAAACATTTGTATGACACGGTGTAATAATAATTAGAACAAGGGTAAAATGTGCTACGTGATTCCTTTTTCTCTTCTAATACCTGAGTCTTCTAGCCCTGTGCTTTCCCTCACCCTACCTCAGTATGTCCAGAAAGGACCTGAGGGATTCTTGGGGCTGCACACACTGGAGCAGACCCTGGATACAGCTCTGCCCACAGCATTTGTGCATCTGGATCAAGAGGACATGTGGAGGCCACTTACCATCTGTTGAAATACATAAAATTTGTAAATCAAATTAATAAGCTGTTAACTAAAATATAGCTTCAGATGGACAAAATGGAAGAAAGATGTGTAAATTTAGGGTTTTCGTATGACAGAAAGTTAGAAGCCTGTCAAGCGACTGGATTTAAATATTGTTCATGTATGGGTGGCAGAGCCTAGATACGCCAGAAATGATACATATAGACACTCTCAGGAAGGACAGTGCAGGTCACCAGGGATTGGGACTAGTGGTGTGAAGGAGGGTCTTTTACTCGTTGATTATAGTAAAGTTTTTCAGTACTGGGGAATGAAGCCACATGTGTTCTGCTACTGATCTACATCCCCAGGGTCTTGCTAAGTTGCCCAACTGGACTCAAACTCACAGTCCCCGTCTCCGCCTCCCCGATGCTGGAATTACAGATGTGGTCCACTATACCTGGCTTAGGTAGCTTATAAATCATTTTATTTTATTTGTCTCTACCTTTCAAAAATTTAAAAATAATCATATGTTTCTTAGGTAACTTGAAAGGGGGAAAAAACTAAGAAGAAAGAAAAATCAAGACTAGCAGAGCAATGTAGGATTGACTAGTGTCCTATGACATTGAATTTCTAGGGAAAGATTGCATTTAATTTTTAGTCCTATTTGATTTAAAAAGCTAAGGAATTGGCTAAAGTTAACCCTAGAAACATTAAACATTTTTCTTCAAGATGATAGGAAGGAACTGGAAAGATGCCCAACTATCAAAAAATGGCATATGGGGAAATCTATATTTTAAAAAGAGGGCACACTATAGAATCCCACTATAGAACTCCACACACATATACATAAATAATCAAATATTTATTTTTTAATAACATCTCACATTCTAGTATTTTGCAGTCTGAATTATTTCTATAATAAGATATGCATTTACTCAGTGATTTCAGTTCTTCAAAGGGGCTCGTGTCAGTTCTCTCATTTTATCCTCATAGGGGCCCGGTGGGAGAGACAGATACTCCTCATTTTCCAGGGAAAGTAAATGAGGCCTAGAAAAACCGAATTGGACCCATGAGTTCCTGGTGGAACAAGGGCCAAAGCAGTCTCCTGGCTCACCATCCAGTTCTAGGTACTACTAATAAATTTACACAATGCATTTTTTGGAATGTCCACTTATTTCTCAGAAATTTTTGTAAACGTCCACACTATTTTTCTTTTTCAAATTTTGTGTGTGTGTGAAATTTATCTTAAAAAGGCAGCCAAAATTTCTCTATGAGCCACTAAACAATACTCAGCACCCTTTTAAGAGATGGCCTACTCCCCCAGAAGTAATTCTACTGATGAAGACCTTTATAGAAAGTGCTAATTAGTGCTAAGTACCTTCAGAGATGCCTTCTGGGCTAATGTCCAAGGAGGCACCACGAGGGGGAGGAAATTACAATAACCTTCCCCTCAGGGACTCAGCTGATTTTCTGTGATGATTACAGACCACAGAGATTATTTTACTCAGTGCTTAAAATATGCATAAGTACTACATTAGTCTTATCATAAGGCAAATAGTATCTCATTTACTTAATCCATTTCTTCAACTGGTTTATCTTTTAACAGTCAACAATCTACCCAGATTCTAGAAATAACATACTTTTTAAAGGTAATTTCATTTTTGTAACATATGTTATAGAAATATACTTTTACAATTTCAAAGTATTATAGTTTACAATAGTTATAGCAAAACCTACAGTTTAATCATTGTGATTTTAGTGAGCTATACGGACAGTAAAAGTTAAACCACCTTCAACCTCCACATCATACAAGCACAGGCCAAAAGCCATAAACCACTGAGACTGTTAGCTATGGTAATTAAAAAACAATTGGGGAAAAATGACAAAACATAATAAAAGATCTCTGTTTAACTTGATTAAAACGTTAAAACAACGTATGTATGATCAAAACATCACACGGTACCTACTAAAGTTAACTTGTGATGTATGAAAAATAAATTTAAACTAAAAGGAAATCTCACATGGAATTTTATATAATTGCCAAAACCTGCATAAAAATATGGAACTTCATGTAAAAGGCGTTTGCTTAGTTAAAATAAAGCAAAACAAACAAGTTGTTTTCTTCAGCATATGCAAATAGATAATTAGGTCCCCCAGTTGAGCACATTTTTGCTTTGTTTAGAAAGACACGTGCTCCAGGCAGCCCTCAATTCATCACCGAGCTCTTCTGTTGTTAATAAAGCAGAGTGATTTGGAAGATGGAGATAATTCAGTCTAGTACAGGTGTCTTGGTGGTCTTTAAACCTCTTTTTAAGATCATGGCTAAATCACGAGCCAGGGAGAACCCATGAATTTGCAGGCTTAGCTGCCTCAGCTCGGGGTGCCACTTGTGCCCTGGTGTCACAGCCCCAAACCCCACCCGAGGTCCAATCATGGCGCAGGTGCCTCCAGCACTGCTGAGTTCAGCTGAGTTCTGTTACCCGCTTTGTTGATCAGGGGTTCTAAGTTTGCTGGTGAGTCATAGGGAAGAAGAGAGTAGAACAAATAGCAAAAATGCCAGAAAGAGAAGTAAGTGAACCAATCTGAAATGACCTCTCCTCAAAGTGTGGAAGGAGGACCTGGCAGGTAGTGCAGGATGCTGGGGTGTGGACTGAACTTCAGTGTCTGTGTGCAGAGAGCTGGAATCACCTGACGCAGGTCACAAAGGGAAGTGGTGGGTGCCTGCAGCGTGGAGATGTTCACCTGCCTTTGTCTATGGTGCTTGGAAGAGAGAGGGCTGCCTGTGTCACCACCTGGAACAGGCAGCATGGCAACCTATCCACTTTCTGTCCTGGCTGGTGACTCCAGCATGGGGCACTGATGGGCACTTGGAGGAAGAGTAAGACAATAGGGGCATCTGGAGAAGCTTGTGCCCTGGTCACCCTCCTAATGGCCTCAACGCTGCCTCCTTAACTTTCTCAGCAGCACAGGTGCTCCTGGTGGAGGCATTCTGTGATGTGCACATCTCCTCCGCTCGTCTATGTCTGAAGATGACCAGCATCTTCACTATAATGATGTGACCATTGCCATCGACAGACTGCAGATAAAAATTAAATTAAAAAGCTGGGCATGTGGCACATGCTTATAATCCCAGTACTTGGGAGGCTGAGGCAAGAGGATCAGGAGTTTGAGGCCAGCCTGGGCTACACTGGGAGACCCTATTTTTAAAAAATAATAAAAAATGTAAAAATAGAAAGCACAAACATCAGACTTCTTTCTTCCCAGGGCAGAATTGTACAGTTCCACAGGCAAACACACGTTTTTCCCTATACATGCACTTTATTCTTATCTTCAGCATAGTTATGTTGGCACACTAAGTTAATTAAGCTGTCCTAGTAGAGAAATGAGCAGACTCCTCACACTCCTAGAACAGGAAGGACTGGCTCTTTTATTCACCAATTTCATACCTCTTTTGACCATGGTAGCAAAATTATTATAGTAAGAAGCCTCTAGCAGCTCTTAGCATTTGTAGTTTGGGTTGTAGTTGAACTGAAACCTTTAGAAGTCTGAGAGAGTATAAAGTTCTCCACTGCCTTTAACATTTGTTTGACACTGGGCAAACATGAATTCATCTGTTATTTTAACTGGGCAGCAGTCATTCAGAAAGCTAAAAGCAGTGAAATCTAAGCCTTTTAAAGTTTTCTTAGGCCTTGACTCATGTTTTATCCTCTCAGTTGATGACAACTGACTTTTAGCCAGGCAAACAATACACAGAGAGCATAAACAAAATTGGTTCCTCTAATTTTTATAGTTGAGGAATATATTTAACAAAACCTATAAATTTCCATGGGCACAATGCACTGCATTTCAGCTGTTTAAAAATCAAATGGCATCAGGAGTTACTCCTCTGAGCAGGCTGTAAACCTTAAGCAGAGTTATTTGGGCATAACAGACACAGTTTGCAGGGAGATTTAGACATGATTATGGTTCATAACTGTCAACAAATAACACAAAGCCTTAATTCTGAAAACCTGACTTTCAGGTGTTGAGGTTTGTCAGGGAGCTGCTCCCTCTGCCAGGATTGCTTTGCAAAATATGTACAGACAGTCACATCACTTCATCCTTGTGTTCTGGAATTTCCAAGAAGCTGGTTTCCCACCTGGGGAAGCTAGGCTGGCTCTGGCAGCAGCAGAGTGGGCTGGGGACAGCATGGGGGTTTGGTGGGAGGGCTTCATTCTCCTCCCAGAATGAATAAACGAGCAGTGCTTGCTATGCAAATGAAGCCCTAAGAGAAGTCTCCTTCCTCAGACTGCTCTCATCAGCTGTACCCACAAAGACATTTTGCAGTGACTGGTAAAGATCGATGTGCAGAAAGTTATTGGCACATATGCCAAGCCTTGACCACCACCTGGAATTTCCTAATGATGTATAGTAATAGGATAACCCAGACTGAGTAATAATGTAGGTACTAGGATGAAGCTGAGTCTAATTTACATGACGAATTCATCTGAACTGTGCAGCTCACATAAGGAAGGGTGGAAAGCAGATCATTGCATACATAGAGACTTGGCACAATTTATGACACAAATGAGTCATGCATGTGTACAAGCAGTCCCCTAACTGTGGTGAACTCAACATACTCATCCTGGTCCTTAAGGAGTCCTCAGGCTGGGGAGGGAGAGGAGAAGAGGCAATTCTAAAGCACTCTGACAGAAAATAAGAAATAAGCTATGATGTGATGCTGTGGGATCAATAAGATATCCAACTCAGGCAAGGGGAAACTGAAAAGACTTCCAGGGCAAGTGTATGGAAGTCAGATGCTGAAGGGTGAGTAAGTGTTGACAGTGGGAGTGGCTGGGAGAAAGAAATATTCCAGGCAGAGGAAAGCCCATGCTTGATATGCCAGTTAATCTTAATTGTCAACCAGACTGGGTTTTAATCCAATCTCTTAGGACTTATCAGGTGCTATATTCATCAGTGATATTCATAGCTGGATGTATATAGTTAGGAGGTAGGGCCCAGAGGGAATGGGTCAGTGGGGAGGGGACATACCTTTGGAGGATATCTCTCACTGGCTCTCTTCCCTTGTACTCTGCTTTCCAATCACCACAAAGTGAGCAGCTTTGTTCTGCCATGCTCTTCTGCCACAATATTCTTATCTTGGAGCCAGCTAACCATGTACTGAACCCACTGAAACCATGAGCCAAATAAACCTTTCCTCTTTAAGTTGTGGGTGTCGCATATTTTGTCCCTGTTGTGCATCTGGGTTTTAAAAAATCATTCTTCATTTGGAGGTTATTTCCTATTAATACTTCCTACCTACCATTTTGCAAAGAATGATGCCATGACAAGCTACATGATTATCCTTTTACACATGGGAGTATAATATTAAAATGATTATGTAAGCATATAATTATCATAGCCATGCTCACAATACAACAGTCATGACAATGGGCAGCACCATTTATTGAGAGTTTATTTGGTGCCAGGAATCATCTTAAAATTTTATAAATTATCTAATTAAATCTCTTTGAAATAAGTCCTGTGATCATCCCATTTTTTAGATAAGGGGGTTGAGGCTTAAAAGACTGAGTACCTTGCTTAGGTCATATAGTAAGCAAAGGGAAGGTCAAAATTGCAGCGCTCATAAGCACTTTCTAGACCACCTTTCTACTGTATCTCATCTACCAACTCCAAAAGGAAAAACATGAATGATCACATCAATAATATTCTACCAAATTAATGGGGAAGTAATTTTCACCAGATAGACCGATTCATTTTTCTGAAAGCTTGTGCTCATCTATCAGGCAATGGAGACTGAGCATATCAGGTAGGCATCCTAACCAGTTTGTGTGAGTGGAAACTGGTGACATGCCATGCTGAATGGGTATTTGGCATTTTCTGGTGCCGTAGTTTAAAGAACCTCACATTCAACCAAATGGTGATAATGGAAGACTTAGCCTTGGGATAAGGGGTATCCTTTGAGATATCCTTCATCTGAATGGGAGAGTCTGGTATAAAAGGTGAAGGAAAATTATTAAGGAGAGCAAAATGATAAACTTCCATCAAGGACGAAAGAGTATGAGCCATGAGGTAAAATAATGAATTTCCCAGCAGCTTAGGCTTTGGAGCAGGTATTTGGTTAGAGGTATATCTAACCTATATAAGAATACCACAAGCAAAAATGGGATTTTATCTTAGCTAAATAACTGAATTTGCTCATCAGTGGTACCCCTATTTAGAAAATCAACTTTAACCTCATAATCTTACATGCATGATGGCAGGTTAGATGGAGATACCACTGCATAATCATTGATTGCCTGCTTTTTTGGGCTGACAGAGTGCCCATAACTTTCCGTTCAAGAATATTTTAGTTCAACTAAATGAGCACATAATGTTTGATGTACTAAATAAAAGAGTTGACTCACTCCTTACCCTGGAACTAATGCTGTATTCTTGGTGTCACCTCACAGAGCCTGGGTGTCCTTAAAAAGAATCTGCCCCTTCCTGAACTCCTGTGAATGTCTACATCCTGTCCCTCTGAAATCTAGAAGCCTGCTAAGTGGTAACAACTGAAAATAAGATGTTGCTGCAGGGAACACTAGGCAAACTGGGCTAAAGAAAGCAACGCATCTTCCAAGGGATCATCATCTTACCCATTTCTGACCCCACATTGGCTCCTTTTTCCTTCTCAGAATTGTGGAACCAATAATACTGAGCACTGATTGAGCCCAGAAAGAGAAATTTATTCTTGGCCAAGAATAGGAGAAGTGGGAGATAAATTTGCAAATCAACTCCCTGAACTGCTGGGAGTCAGGAGGTTATAGATATAGGATAAAAGAAAAGAGGGAGGGATAGGCTAATAAAGGGGCAGAATATTTATGTATTTTCTGGGAACTGGTAGAGGTTATCTGGGAATTTGAGTGCCATCTCTTCTCTCCTTTTATGATTTTTCTGGTCATTGTCATGGCAACTGCCAACTATCATGACACTGGAGGCTGTGTCATTTAGGCTGCAGATGGGATTATAATAAACTTAGAGGTTGTCTGGTGATCACTCTGGTAGTCATCTTAGATCAAACCAATTTTGACCAGCCCACCTAAAGGGGGGCCGGGTCTGTAGCATCTTGTCCTCAGAGATAAGGAAGATGAGGGCAGGTAGAAATTCAGCAGGATAAAGCAGGCAGTATAAGACTGGGGGCAGATAGGGCATCAGTTAGAATTAACATCTTATCCCCAGAACAGACTGTGGTGGAGGGAAAGATGAAGCTGGTTTCGGGGTGACAACTGTACCCACAGACACCCTGCCTGCTGCTGCCTAAGCAGTTGTGGTCAGGGATGGTTCCAGTGGGTGGGTGGGTAGCTCAGCTCCTCTTTGTGCCACAGCGCTGTCTCTCTCCTCTTCAGTTCTGGTTGGAGCACGGGCCGCAAATACATTGCTAACATTTAAGTGCATCTGTTGCAAAGAGAGAAGCACACAGAGGACACTGGGGAAATTTCAAACCAAATTTCAGGACGGAGCTCATAAAAGCATGCACCATCTGTGGAATTTTGCTCATATGCATCACTATAAGGGGAGGGGGGCAATAGAGAAGGGAAAAAGGAGAGAGAGGAAGGATTGCGTTGTAAGGATTTCAAATCAAAGTCTCTCCCCAGATCAGTTCGCAGGTGGCAGTTGGACCAGGCTGGAGCCCAAATAGCCTCGCACTGAACGCTTTGTCCTGTGGGGACCAAATTGCATGAATCGGTAACTGCAAACTCTGTCGTGCCCGGGCATCTCAACACTGCCCGCCTCCTGCCTCCTCCTCTCTTTACTAGCCCTGTGCAAAGATGCAAGACCTTCCCACCACCCTTCCTGCTGGTTCGCCACCGCCTTGAGGCTGAGCCCAGAGGAGCTTTCTCACTGGCATCATCCACGTGCAGAGAAAAAAAACCCAAACCCAAACCCAAAAGTCCTGATCACTTCCTGAGCAGCATTTTACATTTCTATAGTGCAGGAAAGGGAAAGTCCCTTCAGAAGCCCTTTGTAGATGATGGCTCTCATTGTCTAACAAGCTTTTCATTGTTTGTAATTTTCATTTCCCTCCACAGTTCAGGGTACTTTGGGGGAAAAAAAATTCTATTCAGCATTTTTCCACTCATAATTCAAGAAAAAAGAATCATGCAGTATAATAAGGATAATTAGCTCTGACTGAAAATAATAAGCTTGGTATCACAAGGCCCCTGCGTGCACTCAGTATCCATTTATCGTTTTGTGTACTCTCTGTCAAGGCTAATTACTACTCCTGTAATTACTAACCTGTTGAAAGAACAAAGGGAAATGCAGCGCTGTCCTTAAATAAATAACACTGCTTCTTCCCATATCATCTCAATAAAACTCTCCCAGAACAGAATCTGGCCTCACGATCCGACAGTGACCAACCGCTGTTGTTTGTCTTCAGAAATGTGATTAGCTATTATAGGAAAGATTTGCAGTGTGTACACATGGGGGGGGGGGAGCTGAATCTCTTTAATTTAGATTCTTGTACAATAAAGATAGCTGGGAGCAATGATCTCATGTTTAATAAGGCTCAACTTGTATGGGGCACGTTTCCTTTTCATTAGTTCGTTAACCTTGGCTCAGTGTGGGAACATAACGCTCGGCGCCGTGTGAGTGACCATAAGCTGCCCCTGTTAACGTGTCTTCATGCAGACCGGCACACTGTCTTCCCTCTCTCGGAGGAGAGATCTGCTGATTACGCCCAGCCCGAGTGGAGGGAGTAAATACAGTTCTCTCTTTCCTTGGGGTGAAGCACGCTGGGGAGGGTGGAAACATTCCAAGTGTCATGTTTCATTCCTCATCTAACTGCCTGTCCCTCCTGCTGCAGACACAGACTCACTTGTCTCTGGACCTAGTCTACCAGGAAACGATGGCTGATCTATGGGACCCCCATCCAACGAAGAGTGTTGCAGATTCTGGCTTTGCCAGATAACACAGGCTGAATTCTGGGACCTAAACAAAGTTTCCAAGCCGAAATGGCAGATAAGTGTTCACACCAGACACAGTTTGATGCTTTTGTTCGTTGACAGCAGTGGTAAAGAATTCCTTCTCCAAAGATAAAAATGAGAAACGTGAAAGAGGTTGCTGAATCATTGTTATTTGTCAGTAGCTTTTTAGACAATACAGAGTTTCAAACACTGAGCTATCATTGACTTGCAGAGAGGGAATGAAAGTGAGTTTGGGTGAGTTGGTAGAAGGATTATTTAAAAGAGGAGGCAGGGACCACTGGCGGGTGAGGGGGGGCACAGCAGTGGTTCATTCTGAAGAAATAGTGTCAAACACCAATGATTTTTTTCGTGGACAATGTAAGTAGGTTTGCAAATTAGAAAATAAGCTAGACTTTGTTTTTAGTCTATATTTTGACTTTCATTCTCAAAATCACTCATAATATTCTCTTTTTTTGATTGACTGCCTTTCCGATTTAAAATTTTCTCTTTTTTTTTCTTTTATTAGTACATGTTTGCAATACATAATGATTACATTCACTTTAAGGAATTGGTACAGGCACATAACACATTTCTTTTCTTCCACCCTTCTCTCCTCTATTTTTTTTTCCAGCATCAGATTCATTTATTTATAAGATCTTATAAATTTATTTATCATACAGACAGATTAAAAACAAGACTAATAGGCCAAAGAACGTATGTAAGACAATTATACTAAGAACAACATGTAAGACAATTATACTAAGTCAAGGTACACTTTTTATTCTTATAGAGACGTTCACAGATTATTAGCTGAATAGTATTAGTATGAGGTATTATTATTAGTTATTAACTAAGGATGTTCAGGGAAAAAAACTGGATGATGAAAAATTGATTAAATACTATATGAGAAACAACAGAAAAAATAGAATTTGTCAGAATAAAAGGTTTTTTATTTTATGTATGTACTGCGTTTCCTCAAAAATAAGACCTACCCAGAAAACAAGTTGTAGAATATTAGAAGAGGTGAACAATCACGCTCATTTTCTTATTTTGGGGAAAACAGGTATACAAACATGAATGTATGTATCTATGTATGTATTGCAGTACTGGAGATTGAACCCAGGACCTTCACACGGATCTACATCTCTAGTCCTTTTTGTACTTTTTATTTTGAAACAGGCTGTCATTAGGTCATTAAGTTACCCAGGTTGGGCTGGATCTTGTTATGGCCTGCCGCAGCCTCCCAGAGTCCTGGGTTTGCAGGGATGTGCCACCATGCCCTGCTAAAACATTTTTCTTTAAATAAGTTTGTCATTGTTGCATGGAAGGATAATTAGACTTCTGAATGGAAGCAATGAGTGGCAGGCCCTTGAACCACGCTGGGAAAGGGACCTGGATTCCAGTTTAACCATCATAGCAATCTGGAGGAAGAATGCCCGGCCTTAGAAGGTCAGTGAACGTGCCATTCCTGAATAAGTCATAAAGGGAATTCAAGGGCCAGGTGGATAGTTGACTTAGATGACCTCTGTCATGGCTACGCAACAATGGGATAGAATTTTACAGTTTACAGAATCCTTCTCTCAAATCCCTCCAAGGGAAGCTGAACCCTGTGGCTCTGTCTCAGGCTCAGAATCAATTTCAGGAGCGGGGGTTGGACACCCAATGGACTGGTGTAGTCGGGGAATCCTGGGTATGAATCAAAGAAGGAGCTGAGCACTGTGTTTTGATGACGGCAGTCGAAGGGGTGTTCTAAAGTCAACTGGAAAAGATCTCATTGAAAGAGGAAATGGAGGGACAGTAGGGATTTTATTAGAAGTAAGGGCTATAACTGATTTTGGGTGACACAGCTGGTAGAGTAGGAGTGGGAAGGAGTCCACCTTTTGAGTGGACAGGGAAGACACTCATGTCCCCTTTTTTCAGAAGAGGAACCTGGGCACAGATAGATGATGTACACTTTCCCAAGCCACACAGCAGGCATATAGCAGAGCCATGCATGAAGTGATATTGAACACTATGGTGAATGTTTAAATTAAAAAACATTTATTTCAGTAAAAGACACATTGCTGAGAATCTCCCTCAAAATACTACCTCTCACTTCGAACACACATATCTCATCATTCTTGCCAGTTTCTGAAGCCACTTCCTGTTCTGGAAGTCCTTCTTCATGTCTTTAGTTATACTGTCATGGCTCCCTCAATGTTCTGAATTGACCTAAAATATTTACCTTTCATGGTCGTTTCAACTTTGGGAAAGATCCAGGAGTTATGTGGGGCCGGATATTGTGAATAAGGTGGATGCGGTTGCACCATATTGTTTTTACAAGCCTGCCTTTCCATTGAATGGCACTCAGTTGCAGCATGCACTGTATTTTTATCACACCTCATGAAGACACTCAGGAAAGAGCACTTCCAGAGCTGCTTCAGAAAGTGGCAAGGACAATGGGATGAGTGTGTTTGAAGTGAAAGGGAGTATTTTGAAGGGAGTTAATGGCAATGTGACTTTTGCTGTAAAATATTTCTTTTAATTTAAATATTCACTGTACTATTTGATCAGACCTTATATACAAGACCATGGGTCTTCTTCTCCCAGTGACTCCATCAAGTCCATATAAATATAAAAGCACAGATAGCAGATAGATAGTTATCACAAGTAAATGTACTGTACCCCCCTGGCATGCTCTGTATTCCCTTCCTCTTTCCCTGACTTCTCCCCACTGGCCAACTTGTATACCTACATCTGCCATGTTTTTGAAGAACAGTTAGTTCATCACACTACCGGTTATTTTTTAGACTCTGTCTCAGTCTCATACTAGATGAACATTGATTTGCCACTGTTTATCATTATAGATTAAACAATATGATCCAGAGTTTTCAGTTAGACATTTACAACAACTCATTGGACAACTTGTAGTTATCAGTCCAAAAGTATGAGACTGAGTTCTTTATTGGTCAAGAGTCAGAACTCAAAGTGCAGACTGGGCTCAAATGACTAGGAATATTCTGCTTTACTAAATCTCTTGGAAACTATTGTGATTGTTTTGGAAAGAGAACTCTGCTTCTTTATATGTGTATCTTTAATAGCAATTTGCTGAATCATTTGTTGGGGTTCACCAACTATTATTAAGAAGCCATTAGTTATCCTTCTGAAAACTACTTTTTAAACTGATGAAAACAGCAACATATGACAGGTTCATAAAAAGCTATGAATATGTCAAAAGCACTAACTAATCACTTCTAGGCATAAATTATTTCAAGGAAAAAGCAATATCACTATTTGTGATAATGAGAAAGGTATCTTTGACTTTTAAACCATTGTAAGTTGGGCACCATGCTCTCTAGCTGGGAATTTAGCTCAGTGGTGCCACCGCCTGCCTTGCAAGCACAAGGTCCTGAGTTCAATCCCTGGTATAAAAAAAAAAAAAAAAAAAGAGGAGCTCCACATCTTCATTCCTGGGAAATTTTGGGGGGGACATAAGGGATTCTTGGAAGACTTTTGTTGTCTGATTTGTTAGCTATGTAATTGTGTAGCTAATTATGCAGTGAGGGCCATAATTCTGAAGCCTCATGGAGCAAAGTCAATGGTAGTGTTTAGTTTAAGCCACACTTGGTGCAGTTAAGTTGAATTTACCTTGTTCATCTTCATTCTCCCTTTAAACATCTTCTTCCACGCCATCAACCCATAATCAATGGTTATGTCCCATCTCAATTTCCAATTCACTCAAATAGATGTTTCTGATTTCCCCATATCACACCATGTAGCTGGTGGAATGCATGAATGCATCTCCTTGGTACTTTTTGCTATGTGTGGTGGGAGGTATAAAACATTTTATACACATTTGTCATCCAGTTAGAAAAATTATGACTGTGTAAAAATAGAGCCTACAGGACAATTAAACAATGTGATGCCAGAGAGTGGTGAATGTCTGACACTTGGTGTAGACAACAGGAGAAATATAAATTCAGGAAAAAGGAGTTTTGGGGCTCAGGCAGTCAAAGAAGCTTTCTCAAAGATGGAAAAAGAGTAATCTATGGCACTGAGAATTCACACAGAAGGAAAGCCTATGAAACTAGACCCAAGTGGCTTGTGTACAAGTTGTACTCAGAAGTGCCCATTTAGCTGCAAAATAGCTCAGCCTAACTGCCACGTGGTGAGACCATTGTTGTATATACAGAATTTTTGTTACTGCTCTGTGCCCAAGGAGATCTAAATGGATGCCGTTATACAGTAAGGTGCTAGAGCCATAGCTGGATTCAGATGGGAAACCAGATTTAGGTGAGGCAAGGTCTTATGGTTGGGAACTTAAATGTTCCCCAAAACTCATGTGCTGTAGGCTTGGTTCCCCACTGAAGGTTCTATTAGGAACTGGCAGAAACTTTACGAGGTAGGACCTAATGGGAGTAGGTCATTGGGGGTGTGCCTTGAATGGGCCCTGAGTGTCCTCCTCTCTCTCTCCTTTTGCTTTCTGGCTGACCTACAGTGAGCAGCTTTGCTCTGTCACATGCTCCCTACCATAATATGCTGCTCTGCCAGACCCAAAGTAAAGGCGCCAAGAGACCATGTACTGAAACCTCTGAAACCGTGAGCCAAAATAAACCTTTCCTTCTAAGTTGTCTTGGGTATTTTGTCCTAGTGATAGAAAGCTGATTAATACAAAAGGCAAGGTTGGAACATTAATGCGGAAGTTAAGGGGGAGGATAACTGAAAACAGCTGAATCATCCTGAACACAGATAGGTTAGAACCCAAAGCAAAAGTGACAGGATAAATCTCAGCAGGTAAAATGGGAACTAGTTTGCTTAGGGTGCTAGCAATCATATGGACATAAAATGCATATCAACACTTTAGAATGGAGTCTACCTTTGGCAGAACATTGACTGTAGCCTTCAAGTTGGAACAGAAGCAAGAACTGAGTAGACAAGTCTATGAGATAAGTCATATGTAAGCCATCCAACAGAAGAAAGTACACTTGCCCTCTCTGTACCGTGCATTCTGCATCCATGGATTAAAGCAGCCACTGACTGAAAACATTTGGTAAAAAATATTGTGTCTGTGGAAAAATGTGCAGATTTTTTCCTTGTCATTAATAATAATGGCACTAAACAATAGTTTAGTAACTATATAGAATTTACATTGTATTAGGCAGTATAAGTAAGGCTGAGATGTTTTATAGTTTACAGGAGGATATACATAGACTATATACAGATACCAGACCATTTTATGCAAGGGCCTTGATTATCAGCAGATTCTGGTATCTGAAAGAAGTCCTGGAGACAATTTCCTCAGGTATCCAGGGACAACTGTAACTAGATTATGGTATAGTTTAGTGTGTGGGACAAAACATTAAGGCTAATCTTTAGTTCAACATGTTTTTCGAGGTCTGAAATAATGAATAGTTTGCTCAGCTCAATTTGATTTAGTAGAGCAAGAAAATACATGATATATTGTTTAAAAATTGGCTTTTTGGGAAAAGTGGTCACACTGGTCCCGAGAGATGCTACCTGGAAGTCTCTTGGAGTGCTAGGTATTGATCTCACTCACATTTAGGAATGCAAAGCCTCCTGGAACTTCAGATCAACTTTTCACTTGTCTCTAATTGTAGTATTCTTCTCAGTGCAGACAAGCCTCATGATTTTCAATGGATGTGCTCATGTAAGCCCTTTAAAAAACCAAGACCTGCATGTTCTTCATGAAAATGTAAGAGTCCCTGACATTTAGGGTAACAGAAGGAGTTGCTCTGATATTCTCTGCTAAATTTACAAGATTTGGCTGAAACCCCAAGCGTCTGGCCTATCACAGCGAGTATTAGTCACTCTAAAAGCTTTAGCTTACTGTACTTTCTCATGTGTGAGTGTGTTAAATGCCACAAACTATGTGTCTGGTGGGCAGATAAATTACCCAAGTTCAAGCAACATTTTTTTAAACTATTGACTCCATGGTCATTTAGTTTAGCTGATCTGAGACCTAGGTGTTCAAATCCTTTGTGAGAAAAAGAAGAGACTAAGAACAGTGTCCGTCATAGTTAGAAAAGTCTTTTGAAGATTATTTACAGTAGCATTCTCAAAATGTTTTCCCATTTGTGAGGGATAGTAACATATTAATAGGAAAAATGTTTCTAAGATCAAATAATTTCAGAGACATCGAGTTAAGCAAAGCCGCACAAGTCTCTCTGTGGTGGGACTTCTTCGAAATTTTAATATTTCACTATGAATTAAGAATCAAGAGTCATCAGCTTATTCCACTTAGGTCTTTTTTCATTTCATGGACATGGTGTTGTGATAAATGCTGGTTTATTTTCTCTTCAAGAAAAAAGAAAGGTTCAGAGTAACTGAGGAATGTGTCTGAAGCAACAACACTACCTTTGAATGAATTGTCAGTGAATGATCTACTTGAATGTTGAACCACCATGGTGGTTTGGCATCACGTGGAAAACAGAAGAAGGAAGAACTATGAGCATTCCTGAAACAACTAGTGCTGCAGGTTTGAGGTTTGAGCTCCATTTGACAAGGAAGCATAGGGATGGCAGGAAGGAGCCTGATGGGATCAGTACCTGTGACGTGTTGAACCACACAGAACTCTTGGGCAAGGCCATAGCCTCCAGCCACCAGAGAAACTTGCCATCCACCACCTTCATATTATCTGCATTCTCATGGACTGGAGAGATTTTCAGGGGGAGTGTGTGGAGCACCAATTAAACAAGGGCTCTGATCTCTGATAAGGAGCATTTCTGTTGGCTTCTCAGTATTCTGGGAAATAAATAACATGGTGCATGTTAATACTACATTCTTGTTTGTTTTAAAATTTGGACTATAATATTTTTCTAAGCACATTTGGAAAGACTCTATTAAAGAAGGATTTCAATTTCTATTAATAATTTTAGGAGGAAAGGTTTATAGTAGGATTTGTGACCCACAGATCCCTAAGTGTTACATAAATAGTTCAGGAAGCTGCAAAATGATCTTAGGTAAAGTCACTCCACAAAATGCATGTTTAATTAGCACTTACTAATACAACAGATGCATGTGAAATTATTTAGGGTGACATGTACTATTCTGAACAATACGATATCAGCTCAGGGTACCAAGGGCGTGCAACATAACCTGTTTTTAATTGAGCAATTTATCACCCAACAAAATACGAGACAGCTTGTGTTTTATATGTTTTTGTAGTGCATCATTATCCAACAATAAATGCAAAAATAAGTTACAAAAAAAACCCTTCAAGCAGGAGAAAAGATTTAAAGGCACAGATTTCTTTAGACTTATCCATCTAAAGATGTTAAAAGAAAAGTAAGAAGTGGATGGATATCATGCTGGTTATTTTAAAAGCAAAACGTTAGTGCTTTCCTTTAACTTGATTACATTATTTTCAAAATATCATAAGAACTACCTCCGAAGGATAGCTCAAGCAGTTTTAAAGATAAGACTCAAACTTAGAATTTATATTGATTTTGTAAAAATCCAAAATAAAAGCTTTCTTTGCTGAGTGAGATTATTTTTCAGTAGCCATGTATGCACATACATACATACACAGATGCATAGACAAAGGAATAACAAATAGTATTGTTAAAGTAAAATCACAAAAAGAGACTAATATAGATCAGGATCATACTTGGAAGATTGCAGAATTAAGATATCCTGGAATTTCTGAGTAAGGGGTTGGTTCATCACTCTTTGGCAACAACTCTAACATTTATGATTAAAGGAATATCAAAGGTGGTCTTGAAGGGGAGGGAACCCCTCGGGGTATTGCTACTCGAGGGACAAATATAGAAAGGTCACAAAGGGCAGCCTCTTGCCTACCTTAGCCCATCTCTGGCCATGGCATGACTATAGCTTATTATGTATATCTATGCTTGTATTGTTCTTATTCAGGACCAGCTTTGTCACCTCTTTGTCACTGGGTACCTGTCTCTTCCTCTTGTCCCATCTCCCTGATCTCTCACCCTGACTCTGGTCCTTTTAAGTCACTGCTGAGCTATCTGTGGCCTCAGTCCAGCAGCCACAGGCGGCCCACTCAAGTGACCTTATTGCTGTACTAAAATATGTGAGAGATTCTGAACCTTTTCTGGCCTGTAAGAATTATGAGTTCTGAAGTCAATAAAGAATTTGTTCTTGCTTTTTTTTGAGCAAATTCAAGGACTTTTATGGATGTCAACTACATTCCAGGTGCTGAGCCAGGGGCAAGTAGGTTAGGTAGGCTGTCAGCAGGAGGTAATCCAGAGAACATCATGATGATAACGTTTTATAGGATGAGGATGAAGAAGGGTCTGGGATAAGGACTTATAGGCGTGTGACTCCCTCGCTAGTGAGCCAGCCTTTACCTTTGAAGAGAATCAGGTACACAGAACCCTGGCCCAGTCAGAGAGGAGTATGTAGCCACTGCTCCTCCATTAGTTTCATGCCTCTCTATTCACATTTTTGATTAAGTAATTCCAGTAAAGTTGCTGGTGCTATATCTTACAATGGTACATTCACATCTTATACAATGGAAATTATTTATTTTTGCCTGTCTCATTGCAGAGAAGACTTAAGTGCCATATGCTGAGCCTGAAGTTTCACCTATGATAATATGAATGTATTTTAAAAGCAAAATCTTCGTTTAAGGAATGCTAAAAAAATATATAAAGGAATGGTGATGAATTGTTTTGTAAACTGAAACATATTTCTGAAACATAAATGTTAGCCTCGTAAGTTCCCTGGCTTAAAGTCCAGATCTGTATACTTTGAATCATCTCCAAAAATATGATATACCTGAGTATGTTTCTCAGGGAAAATAATCTTAGCACTGACTTAAGACTTTGTATCTTGAATTCCATATAAACTTTACATATTGCTCTCATTTTCCTCTGACTTCACTTTTCTGACTTATTTCATCTGTTGTTTTTTTCTTCATCTTACACTCTAAACCTATGTAAATTGATGTAAATCTTTTCTGTAACTTATTGGGGTATAATTAATAGATAAAATATAACTACATCTCTCTAGGATGCATACATCCTTATGTTGGTATGCTGGACCTAGTCCAGAGACAAAAAACAAAACCAAACCAAAAAAACCACATTTGATTCCATGGTACTATTGAAAACATTCAGTAACTGGCCACCAGTCAAGGTCTATTGGGTTGATAATTTATTACCAACCTCTTTTGGTTAAAGACCAGACTTTTTATGGCCCTAAAATACAAGGCACACATTTTGCTTTTGAAGATACAATTAACATGTTCTGTTGGAAGGTTGTTTCTGATATAACTTTCTGCATATGAATATGAAAAGAAAAACAATCCAGGCTGCCAACTCTTTAGCCTCCTTGAACATCAGAGGCCGAGAAAACAACATTTTCAAACCTTATATATATCAACAGAATAAAATATTTTGAAGACACACTAGTCACATATGGTTATCCCAGAATAACACAATCCATGAATATGGGTGTTATTGTTTTTTGTTCTGCAAGAAAGCTTCACACACTCTTTCACAGATATGCCAAGTATAGCTTGATTCATAATAGATTCATAATAGATGCTGAAGATGAACACATGAACTGCCTACAAAGTAGTTAGCCATGTTTTCTTTGCTATTGACAAAGCCAACAGCATTTTCTTTGCCTTGGAGTGGGAATCAGGAAATTTAACTACTGGTCTAAAAAGCCTATAAGAAGAGTAGGAAATTAGTGTAGCATGTGATAAGATGATTTTACTATTTTTTAATTTCAGTAATCTTTTAAAATAAGGTGTATTCATACATGGATATCCATAAGGAATTGGTTCCAAGACCCCCGTGATTACTAAAATCTGGGGATGCTCATGTCCCTTACATAAAACGTACTTCATAGGGCCTGTGTACCTCCTCCTGTGCACTTTGAATCATCTCTACATTAGTTATAATACCTAATGTAATATAAAGTCTATGTAAATAGTTGTTATACTATATTATTTAGGGGATAATTATAAGAAAAAGGTATACATTTTCACTTCAGATGTAATTTTTCACCCAAATATTTTCCAATTACAGCTGATTAAATCCATGGAGAGCCAAGCTATAGTTCTCCTGCTTTAATAATCTCTCCCTCACTGGAATGCAAATGATAAAGTAGAAGTCATCTAGTCATCTGAAAATCCTTTAATATGCTTTGAAGGATGGTAATATAAAATACATATAACTGTTTTCATATATATATATATATATATATATATATTTTAGCTCTGGAAATTCAAGGGAATTCTGTGTTCCAGCCCCCATACTGCAACTTACTAGCTGAACTTCCATTAATCTTGGGACTTGAGTCTGTTCATCTGATTCATTCAACCCAGCAGGAAATGAGTTAACATTTAGCAGTATATTCAAGAAAATGTTCTGAATGGCAAATATGCATAATAGAGTCCCAATTCTCTTTGAACTTGCAGGCACTAGACTGTAAGAGGGAAAAAAGATTTACAAAAAAACTGGTGATAGAATGGCAAAGCTAAGCATAAAGGGAGTTTAGAGATTCAAATTAAGCCATCTTGTGAGATTTTTCCAAGCTTGGAGAGTCTATTAAAACTTGGTCCTGATAAGATGATTTTGCCTAATTATGGCATGTCTTTGGAAATAATTTACTAATAAATCTCCTGATCCTATTAGGAATGGAAGACAACACCTTATAAGATGTAAGCTAGGGGCCGGGGATTTGGCTCAGTGGTTTCTCCGCCTGCTGTGTAAGCGCAAGGACCTGAGTTCGATCCCTGGTACCAAAAAAAAACAAACAAAAAAGTGTAAGCTAGAGCTGGTAGGAGGATAATAGGAACTAGCACTGAGTTTCCAAGTCGGAGCAGGAAGTAGGCCCCCCCCCCGGTGGTTCTCTGCTAAGGGAAAGAGTTGGTAGAGGGAGTGCAAGGTGGCAAAGCACTCCCACCCACCATGTTGGTGGATTAAAATGGAAAATTCAGAGCAGAGGAGGCAGACAAACAGAGCAGAGAAGACAAGCAGTTGATACTGAAGTTGGTCAGCAAATAGGCTTGTAGACTGAGAGGAGATATGTGGCCCTGACTGTTGACCCGGAGGAAGGAAGAAGCGAAGAGCAGTAATCCTGGAGCAAGTAAAGTTGGCCCTCCATATTTGTGAGTTCCATATCTGGGGATTCAAATGTATGTGAACCAAAACAAATACTGGGAAAAATTGTGTCTGTACTACATATGTACAGATTTCCCTCCTTGTAATTATTCCCTCAACAGTATGGTATAGCAACAATTTACCTAGAATTTATATCATACTCTAGAGATGATTTGAAATACAGAAGGATGTGTGTAGGTTGTGTTCAAATACCGCCATTTCATGTGAGAGCCTTGAACATCCTTGAGTTTGGTATGGAGTGAGGTTGGTCTTAGAACCAGTCCCCGAAGATACTAAGGAATGACTGAACGGTCCTGGACAGCTTATCCCAACAGGAGGTTAGGAGCTTGGGTCAGGGCAGAAACCTGGCTACTAACACAGAAACACAAGATGACAGTGGAAGCAAGGTGCTGTGATCTAAATGCTAGATTATTTATCAGAAGGCTTAAATCTCTCCACCCAAGCAATGATTGATCTTGGGAAGTGAAAACAGGACAGAATCTGGGAGTGGGAATGGGATTGGTAGAGAATATAGGGCTATGGCAGGAAGAGGAACTCAGGGCCAAGCAACCAAGTCAAGGCAACTTTTAAACTAGGCTCCCTTAGGTATAAGGAAGGCTCTCTTCATGGATGGGTGGCCATTTATCCCGCATTGATGGCAACAGAGAGCTGCCCTTGTGTGGCAGTTGGTTCTCTCTAAAGTTCCTTCCACTCCTGTCATCCTGGGTTTTGATGTCTCTGGTTTTTGCTTCACAAACATGTGTGTCACACAGAAGGCCATTGTGCTGATAAAGTAGATACCCTTTCTGTGCATCCATAGTGGCTTTTGAGATTGTCTCTTCAACATTCGTACCATCCCTCTGCCATTGTGTGGCACGATTCCTCCAGTAATGAGCCCTAATTGATCTAAGCTGATCATGGTAACTTTATGCTTCCTGGTGATTGACTTGTGAATCCAGTTTAATGGTGAATCTCCAATTGCACGGAGGGGCCTAAGGTTACAGCAACAGTTTCATTCAAGGGAAGATGCAGGATGAAATACGATTTAAAAATATTTAGCTTGAAGCTGAGTATAGTGGTGCATGTCTATAATCCCAGCACCCAGAAGGCTGAGGCAGGAGGATAGTGCTATCAAGGCCTGCCTGGTCTACATAGGAAGTTTAAGGCCAATATGCACTACAGAATGAGACCCTCCGAAAAACAACCACCACCACAACAAATTTTTGGCTTAATGCATTGAAGATGAAACTAAGTATATTTTAAGGAACATCCCCCATGAGGTTGAAAGTATAGAGAAATCTTGGGCTGGGGATTTAGCTCAGTGGCGCTGCACCTGACTCGCAAGTGCGAGGTCCTGCGTTCGATCCCTGGTAAAGAAAAAAAAAAATCTCACAACTCCTCTAATTCATGGATAACATTAACAATCATCTTGTGGCACTATGACAAAGTTAATGTTTTCTTGTATTGATTTATACTCTCGTAATCATCAAAAATATCTTACAGGACCCAGTGTTAGACTCTCCACCTTCCACTACAAAGGCAGAAAGCTAAATCAGAAATGGACACTATTGTTAAGGAGTTTCAAAACAGGAACATGATTTTAAAATAAAGCAGGCTTTCTTGGAACGTTGGTTTTCTGTCAGGCATTTTGGAAACCTTTCTAGGAAATGAGATATTGGACTGATCATTGTGTTATTTGGCTCACTAAAAGTCTATAACCTATAGGAGCTTCCGACTTTCCATATTTAAAGTGAAAACAAAGTAGAAAATCTTGAGTGGTGGATCTCAGGATAAAATTGATGTTATCCTACTGAGAAATCAAAATCACTTTTGCGATTATTTAATGACATAAAAGAACATATTTTGGGGGCAGAAACATTATTTGCAGCATTTCTGAATGGATGAAATACCGAAGAAGCCTTTCTTGGTGCTTTCTAGAAAAGTCCTGGAAGTTGAGGCTGAGAGTTGACAGACTGACAGATCTGAAGGTAAAAGGACTGGGAGGAAAATCTGATCAAAAGACGAAAGAAAATTATTTATGGAGAGATATTGCCTTGGTTAAAAATATTGTAAATAAGAACACTCAACTACATTTAAAGTCCCCAGTTACTGGGCAGGGTTTATTTGAACTATTAATGTGTGAGACTCATGGCTTTATCAATAGGAAGTGAGGTAAGAGAGAATGAAAATGTCCTTAGAAGCTTGTGAATCCATTTCACTGTTTCCACATGGGGGAAAATCACCCGGAAGTCTGTTAAGTATTTAATTCCCGGTAGAGTGTGGATGCCAGCCAGTTAATCTTTTACCCTCTCTGCAGCCTGACTACAGCTTTTTTTCCATCCCTTCCCCTTTAACCTGTCTTCTCTTTTACTTTTTTCCCATGCCCCTCTTTCTCTTGTCTCCACTATGGCCCCTGTATGTGGCCAAAACTGAGGAAAAGAAATTTTCAGTTCTATTTCCCTTGCCTTAGATTGTTTTCTGTAGTGTGCAGTCCTACCACTGTGCCATCAGGCTTTCATTTGCTAAATGCATTGAGAAGACTGCAAAAATATTGGTTGAGTCATATTTTTTGCAATGAAAATAACAATTTGCAAGAGCAACAGAAAAGTAAAATCATGCTTTAGTTGGGAAAATTATTCAAAGCTACACTTAGCGCGTGGTCTGTCACACAGAGAAATCTCAGGGTAGGTAAGGGTGATTAGTCATCTCCCATTCCGGTGTGCCAAAGGCACGGAGGAGGAAATACGCCAGGCAGCTGGCTGGGAGCAATGAATGAGACCCCTAAGAAATTGGAGCTCACTGAGGTAAGAGCCACTGGGAACAATCTGCTAACCTTTTCAAATGCTCTTCTTTCTTCTCTTCCCTACCCATTGGTTATAACAAGCCATAACCCCTACGTAAAGTTTTGCTGAACCACCAATGACCGTAGACAAATGGGATGTTAAATTCTTTTCTTGCCTACTTCCAGCACTTCTGACAGCCTTCCAAAGATGATCAATGAAGATTGCTCTGAAATCCAAGTGTGTGGAAATCTGCTCTTCTGCTGTCTCATCCCAGCTCATGGCAGGCAGAGTCAACCCCCGCACATGATAGTTTTCAGTGTGCGGCGATGTGTGCCCAGGGAGCAAGCCTCTAACATAGGGGTTCTCATGATTTCAGTGGGCAGTGATACTCTTAGGAGCTGTTATACGCAAAGACACATGATACAACTGACCTTGTCTTGTCAATGTTACTCGAGCATTTGGTAGACAGAATATTTTTATTCCAACACAAACATGGAGTATTGTATGTGTGATTAAAAATGCAACAATTTTAAGATAAAATAAGAGACTTCAAAGTATTTCATGCTTTGAGAAAATGAAAAAAGGAAACAAAGTCTTTGAAATAGGGAGGGATGGAGGGGTCGAAGGGAGGGCAGGGGAAGGGGGAAAAATAAGAACCAAGAGAGTATGTAAAGGTGCATCTCCAATGATGAATGTCATTATATTGTACAACTAAAATGTACCAATAAAAGGATACACACACACAAACTAAGTATTTCATGCTTGCCTCTGTCTGCTGCAAGCTCTGACCTCAGGCCTCAAGAGGTTTCATTATAGTTTAGATCTTAAATGTCTCCAGGCCCATGCATTGAAGGCTTGATCCTCACTCTGTGATGCCATTAGAAGGTGGTAGAACCTTTAGGAAGAGGAGCTTAGTGGAAGGCAGTTAGGTCATTGGGGCCATGGCCTCTAAGGCAGTAATGGGATCTTGGCCTCTCTCTCTCTCTCTCTCTCTCTCTCTCTCTCTCTTCACTTCTCAGCTTCCATGAGTCCTCCTCAGTCATGCACTCCCACTATGTTGTACTGGGCCACTACAGGCCCAAAGTAACAGGGTCAAGCAACCATGGCCCAAAATCTCTGAAGCCATGATCCAAAATCAAGCTTCAAATGAATTATCTCAGGTACTCAGTAACAGCTGACCAACACAGTATTCTTTCATTCTTCTTTGTCATTAGGGAATAATTGAGAAGGAATATTTAAAAATAACTTCCTTAAAGAAAAATCATTTCTTTTAAAGAATCACTTCCTTTAAAAATCACTTCCCCACTGCACCATCACTCTGTTGTAGCTTCCAACACAAAACTCATCCTTGGAATTAATAGGTAAAAGTTATTGCTGAGTTGTTTTAATTTTTGATGCCAACAGGAAAGGTGGGGTTTCCAAGGTGAATGGAGGAGAGTTATGTGACATACTGGAAGGAGTCTGTCTTTGAGAGTGAAGAATCAAAATTCACATTGTTACAGTGAATGAAATTGTATCTCTATTTCTCTGGGAAGAACATTTGTGGTAGGGGTTGACATTTTCCAATTCTGGGGAATGGAATTAGCTCATCCTGTTTAAAACTTCACAGAAACTACTGCAGGCAGTAAGAGGTTGGAAGGAGGGGCAATGGGGAGATTAGTATTCCCCTGATTTATCTATTCTTTGTTTTGGTTCCTAACTGGGTCATTGTATTGGCAGGGGGCCTTGGCTTCAAACTGTCTTTTCACAGTTTCCAGTCATTTTCATTGAAGGAGAAACTTTCCTCCTTAATGAAGGCAACCCACAACCTGTTATCTGGAAGAAATCTTAGTTAGAAATGGGTCATCCTTAGAAAGAATCTGAAGGAGGGGTAGGTTGGAGGAGGGAAAGACTTCCTGAAAGGAGGTCACATCACACTGGTAAAAATCAAAATTCCAGTATTATTTATGTAGATGAATTGTCTCTCAGAATCCTTCTTGGCTCTATAACAGGACCCCTCATTATGCAGGACCTGGCCATTGTCACATGGAGACCTGCAGTGCCACCATTTTTTCCCACCCATATTTACCAGAAACATGTACTCATTGACAGGTATGGGGAAGACCCAAATATGAATGAATTATTTGCGTCCAAATGCTTGTTAGGTAGTGGTACTTATCTACACATATCCAGATCATTATAAGGCGATGAAAGGGCAGTAACAGATGTAGACCCCTGGTTATTAGGGGATCTCCAAAGTGCACACCACACTGAGCTGGTAGTGATCATAAAGTGTGGACCGAGATGGTGGCTTCCTGGAGGAGATGCTAGCAGATGGCAGGGTATGATCTGGCTCTTATATACTTCTTTAAGGTCATCTAATTTCACTCTTACCCCAGCACTGTGCTCTGGCCACCCTGGCAGTGGTCCCCCTGCTGCCCCCAACATGCTGCATCCTTTTCCTGCTATCTACTCTGCCACAGTTATCCTGGTTATGACTTGGTTTCCTCTCATCTTTATTCTCATCAGTACCATCTCCTTGAAGAGACCTTTCTGGACCTTCCTAGCTGAGGAGCCTGTTTGTGTTAGGGTAGGTTAGGCCATGGTGTAGGTGTATGATGGCTTAAGTACAACAAGGTTTATTTTACATATAGAATAGTCCCAGGTGACTGTTCCTGGTTGGCAAGTGACTGTCATGATGTAGGGATTCAAGGACCCAATTTGTGGCTTACTCATCCCCTTGGGCTTCATTGTTGCTTTCATCCAACTGGAAGAATGGAGGAAACATATCTATATCTTCCAATTTCTAAACCACCACTTCTGCTCACATTCCACTGGCCAGCATGGTCATATCCGGATAAGAAATGGAGTCTAGCCATGTGCCTAGATAAAAGGAGCACCCACTAGAGCATTTGTGGTTTACCACAGAACCCTTCCCCACAAAGCTGTATGACTTTGTCTGCTTTTTCCTACTTATTCCTTTTCTGGCACTTATTGCAAACCTTCCCACTCCTTCTTTACTGATTCACTTTCTTATTTCGTTGGCTGTTCACAGAGACTGTCAGTTCTCTGAAGATTGAGATCTTGCCTACTTAGTTTGATGCTGTTTCCCCACTCGTAAATAGATACTTAGTTTGATGCCCCATAGATAGTGAAACATATTGACTGAATTAACAAATGGGTGGTTATGCAAAATCTGAACAGATAAGTGATAGAGGAGAGTTGGGGAATGTGTGTGTGTGTGTGTGTGTGTGTGTGTGTGTGTGTGAGAGAGAGAGAGAGAGAGAGAGAGAGAGAGAGAGAGAGAGAGAAACTTCTAGGCAGAGGAGAAAGTTCTGGCAATGACATGGAGATGGGAAATAGCATGACATGTACAGAGAATTACCAACACAGCATAACAATATTTGACTTAAGGAATGATTGTTGATAGTGCTAGAGATATAAGGAAGGGCCAATCTTTTGCTTTTCCCAATCTTTAAAAAATTTAAATATTTAACTTTAGTTCTATAATTTCTATGTTTTTAAAAAATTCTTTTATTGATACATTTTAGGTATACATACATTTACATTTATCATTGGGTGCTTGTACCTGTACACGATGTATCTTAGTTCTTACTTTTTCCCCATTACCTGTGCACCCTTCACCCCCTCCAACCTTCCCTATTTATATAGATTTCATTTCCATTTTTTTTCTTTTCTCATAATTTTTCCTTTACCTTCTTTTCTTTCCCCCACCCCTCCCACCACCCCTATACCTTTGGACCTGTTCCTATTTCAAATGATCAATTATTCATTTTAATCATTTTAATCCTTATTTACACTTTCAGTTTCTCACACTAGAGAAACCATTCAGTATTTACACAAGTGTGTCCTATTTATTTCATTTAAGAGGATGGCCTCAATATGCATCCATTTAGCTATAAATGTCTCTAGTTTCTCGTTCTTTATGGCTGAGTAGTACTCCACTTTATAAAAAACCCCACATCTTCTTTATCCAGTTTCCAGTTGATGGGCACTTGGGCTGTTTCCAAGCTTTAGCTATTACAAACTGTGCCGCTATAAACATGGGCGCACATATATCACTGTGGTATGATTCTTTTAATTCTTTGGGGAAGATCCCCAGCAGGGGAATAGCTGGGTCAAATGGGACCTCTAGCCCTAGTTCTTTGAGGTATCTCCATACTGATTTCCACAGTGGTTGCACCAGTCTGCACTCCCACCAACAATGGAGAAGGGTTCCTTTCTCCCCACAGCCCCGCCAGCATTTGTTATTGGTTGATTTCTTGATAGCAGCCATTCTTTCTGGGGTGAGGTGGAATCTCAGTGTTATTTTCATCTGCATCTCTCGAATGACCAGTGATGTTGAACATTTTTTCATATATTTGTTTGCTGCTTTTACTTCTTTGTCTGAGAAATGTCTGTTCATTTCAGATGCCATTTTTGAATTGGGTCTTTGAATTTGGGGGGTCTGATTTTTTTCAATTCTTTATAGATTCTAGAGAGTAGCCCTTTGTCTGAGGAACAGCTGGTAAAAATTTTTTCCCACATTGTAGGTTGTCTCTTAGCTCTGCTGGTGGTTTCTCTTACAGTGCAGAAGCTTTTTAATAAGATGAGATCCCAGTTGTTGATTCTTTGTGCTAGTTCCCATGCTGCTGAGGTTGTTCACGAAGTCTTTTCCTATGCCAATGTCTTCAAGAGTTCTACCTAATTTAGCTTCCAGCCAGTTTATAATTTCCGTGTCTTATGAGCCTCAGAGGTCCCTCTTCTCAGTAGCACCCTTCAATGATCGTCCATGGTTTGTGTTGTGGTTTGAATCTGAAATGCCCCCCAAAGACTCACACATTGGGAGCAGTGGTCTCATCAACAGATTGGTCAGTGGAACTCATAGTTGGACATGTTATTAGGAGTTGGGGCCTGGTGGGAGAAGGAAGACCCCACCCCCTGGTTGGTCACTGGGGGGCGCCTTTGAAGGGTGTATCTTTCCTCAGTTCTCCCCCTGTTCTCTGCTTCCTAGTTGCCATGAGTTGAGCAGCTTTCCTTTGCCATGCCCTTCTGCCATGTTTTTCTGCCTTGTAGCCAGCCAACAATGGACTGAAATCTCTGAAACCGTAAGCCAAATTAAACCTTTCCCCTCTTAAGACACAGCCGGCAAGTACTTTCCCAGCAATGCAAAACTGACCAAAAAAGTTTGATTCAACTTTATTCCTCCACCCTTATTTTTTCACTGTCCCTCTGTCTTCCTACAGTCCTCATGGGAATTCTCAGCACCTTTTCTCCTTACTCCCCTGGTGCTATTTCTTCACCCAGTGCATCCTCCTTCTTTTTCCTTGGATGTCATCTGTGTTCTAGTTACAGTTCATATCATCCATACCACCTTCTTCAATCACTCAGGCCCACAGTCATCTCTCCTGCCTCCGAATTTCTTCTGTATACTTAATATTTAATCAGCTACAAAGTATATAATTGTATTCTCCAATGGTGCTGTTTATTTATTTGTATGGTAATCTTACCTCACTGATAATATTTTAATCTCCTGGAGTACAGAGACTATGTTTTAGACCTATGATCTGATCTTACTCCTTCATTCATTTAACACAATGTACTGTGCATCGGAAGGTGGTTGTGCAGTGGTACAGCTGGCTCTGCCCCTTTACCCTAAGCTGTGTTGTCAGGGGTGATTGATCTTGTGGATGCAGAATTGTATAAGACAGAATCTTTATTCTTGGGATGTACACAGACCTATGGCAGAGACAGGTAATTGCAGAACTAGTAGCTCCAGAGGTAGAGAGCTATTTCCTGCAAATCAAGATTTAGGAAGTATGTTCCCCAGTTGTAAAAAGGGTCTGATAGGCTGGCTATCCAGTTGTCACTGCTGACAGCCTGTCACCTAATCGTTTGGGTAAAAAAAGAACTGTTGTGAATTCCAGCTAATGACTCCGAAGTGTTTAAAAGCTTGAAAAGTAAACTAAAATTTCAGTTAAGTTCACGGAAAAGGGTATTACCACCAATGTGATAGCTGGCTTTTCATGACCAGGAAGCTAAACCCCAGTTCAGTTGGGTTTGATTGAAGCCATAGGAAATAAGTTGTTGGCTGCCATCAAGCTTTATTAGCCCCTGGCTGGGCAGAGCCGATGGCCTGAGGACCATTTTTTGGTGCTGCTGAATTATTAGATGGAGGCAGCCTAAAAGAAGGCGGAATTGGCAACGGTAGCACTTTCATTTTTCTTCTTTCCCAGCCTGGCTCTCCAGCACTATAATCAGTGCCAGTTTTGATGTATTGTAGACTCTGAAGGGGAGAGGAGGATGCTCAAATGGAGTACCCCAGGGAGTCCTGCTGTGGATGGGAAGGTCCGGTTTCCTCAATAAAGTCATCTTGTACCTGTATTCATAGTCACCGTGGGCATCCAACACATTTTTTATGTTAAGTCTATATAGATGCCCTGCCTCTTCTGGCTCTATATTCTCTCCTTGAAGGAAAAAGCAGCTGGACAACTCCAGTGAACTGTGGGACAGAAAGGAGGCACAGACAGCAGAATACAGTGCATTTACTTCTCACAGTTATTTGCAAGAGTGAAAAAGAAGAGGAGTCAGGATGAATGAATTCTGCCTTCATTTGTCCCTGTTTTCTTCATGTAAGTTTGCAGTACATGGTGTTTGCATTTGCTTGGGGAACTGGGGCATGTATAAAATATATTTTGATCATTTTGATCCCCTTTCCCTCTTTACCCCATCCCTTTCCCACCTGCAGAAAGTCTGTCTTACTTTACTCTTTAATTTTGTTAGGAGTTTCTGTCTCCTTCACCAGATCCTTGACTCAAAGAATCTCTATTCTTTTATAGTATTACCTACTTATCTTACCAATCATTCTCTAGTAGGCTCACTGGGAGACAGGAATTCAGTGGCCCACATAATTCCTAAGCTGGATATTCAGAGCGGAAATTGTCAGCCAGCTGCTTTGGCTTTTCTTGCTTACAGCTTTCCTTTTATCATCCTGATTCTTCTATCACGTCTGCACTCCATTATTCTAAAGTTACTGGTTTAGTGCCAATTCAAGGCTGAGTTCTGCCAGCCTGTAGCCTCATGTCCCTCATTAGATAAGTGTAGGAAGAAAGTTAGTACTCACTAAATATTCCCCGTGCTCCTGTATCATCCCAGCCCCCTTTGGGCTAGATTGGGCCTCAAGACTTGTTCTGACCAATGGTTAGAAATAGAAATAAGAGGTGGAACTTCTGGATTAAGGCTGCTGGGAGCTCAGCATGTCTTCTACCCCTCTCTTTGTGGAGGACACTTCACTCCAGGTGATGTTGCTTCAAGAGGAAACCATATCAGATTAAGGTATGCAAGAAACAAGTCTTTCTTGTATTCAGTCTCTGAAATATGGGGACCACGGTTCTTGTTTGAAAAGGGGTATTTTTTGTTTGTTTGTTTTGGTTTGGCCTGGCCAGCTCCTTCTATGGGCAGATTAGGAATGTTTGCATAATTCAGTGGGTGTGTGCTTTTTGTTCCCCAGCCAATTCTATGCCTCAGTTGCATGACCTGACCGGTTCAGTATTTCTCCGACAGGAATTGCTACCACAGTCTGATTTCTGGTTAATGCATACTGTAATGTTAAGTAAGGATCCAGCACATGGCAGTATTTGTGGCATCCTGTTACGTGTTATGCTATGAGTATATGGTGAGGTCTGTGTGCATCACATCAGTGCCTATGCAAGTCTTTCCCAAACACTCATGCGTCATCACTGCTATACTCAGACTCATACCTTACTCAGAAGTCCAGACTTCCACTGCTTTGCTTTCCCCCAAATCTTTTTCGATGTTGTTCTCCTGGTGTTAATACCCTTCTTCCTTTGTTCTTTTACATTCCAATTCTCTATCTTTCTTTTCAATGTGCCAATTTATATCTATATTTTAGGATGTATTTCAAGCATCACTTTCTCCACAAAGCTTTTCTTAACCCTCTCATCAGCTCTTAGAGCATCCTGTGCTTGGTTCTAGCATAGCAAGTATGCAAATACAGTCCAGTGGGGTTATTTTTGTATATTTGTGGATATGTGTAATCATCACTTCAGTCAATATAAGGCCATTTTCATCAACTTGCAAAGGAAGTCTCAACCCTTTACCTAACATTCCCCACATGCTTCAATTTCACCCCTCCAACCCTAAGTAATTACTGTACTTATCAGAGGGTGATCAATCCTCCAATTGCCTAGAAAGGGGCATGGCAAGGGCTAAAGAAAGAAAGACAGTAGAGACTTGGGTAATTTCAAGCTACATGGGGGACCGGGAGGTCAGTGCCTCGGAGTAGGCAAAGACAAACACACTCTGAGCTGGCCACTATTTATTGGGTGCACACAATAATCGGAGGGAGTCTCAGGTGACTCAGGGGGCAGTGATAATCCTATGTTCATGAAGATCTTATGCTGATGAGGATCTTAGGTCTCTGAGGGTCTTATGTTGATGAGGGAGGTAAGGAGAGCATTCTTACAATAGTAGGTGGGAGGAGATAGCAGGCTAATAAAGAATCTGTCCTTCCCCCAGGTGAAACCTTTCTCTTTTATTTATTACTACTCAAGGTTCTCATTCTCAAAGAACCAGGATGTCTTCAGCTGATGTACTCTTGCCCTTGAGCATCACAGTATCATGGGACCACTGAGGACTCAACTTGTGACCGGAGGCAAAACGGAGTTGTGTTTCTGCATGGCATGGCCAGCTCCTGGTAAGGAGAAAACTGGACCTTAGACTGCTATAGTCACACTTTAATTATGAAATGATTTTGCTCCACAATTTATGTAGACTGGCTCCTGACAGTACTAATATACTTCCTGTCTCTATAGAATTTTATTGCATTGGACATTTCATATAAATGGAATGTCATGATATTATGAATAGCCTTTCACTTCATTTAATATTTTTCAAGATTCATTCATATTATAGCATTTATGAGGATACCATCCCTTTTTATTGCTGAGTAATATTCTATTATATGGATATAATATACTTTGCTTATCCATTTAAAACTTTCCACATTTTGGATACTGTGTATAATGCTGCCAGGCATGTTATTGTAAAAGGTTTGGTGTTGACTTGTGTTTTCAGTTCTGTTGGGTGTGTACTGAGAAGCCAAGTTGCATGTGTGTATGGTCACTGAAAAACTACTGGACTTTTTCCCAAAGTGGAAAATCAGCAGCGGAAGGGAGTTCCAATCAGTCTGTATCCTTCTTACTACTTCTTACTATTTGACTTTTGGATTCTAGCCATCTTGAGAGTGTGGAGGGGTATCTTTTGTGATATTGATTTATGTTTCTGATGACTAATGATGTCAAACATCATTTCAAGAGCCATTTGTAGATCTTTGGAAAAATGTGTACCCAGACACTGCCAATTTTTGATTGGGTTGTCATTTAATTATTGAGTTAAGAGATCTTTAAAATATTTGAGATAAAGCCCCTTAGGAGATGTATAATTTACACATACTTTCTCTCACTCTGTATGGTGTCTTTTCACCTTCTTAACAGTGTCTTAGGAAGCATAAAAGTTTTGAATTTTTATGAAATTCAATTATCTATTTCTATTAGTTTTTACTTATGCTATTGTAGTAAAATGTAGAAATCCAATGCTAAATCCAAGGCCATAAGATTTACCAACCCTAACCCTAACAGTTTTATAATTTTAATTCTTAAATTTAAGTTTTTGGCCAGTTTGAGCTAATTTTTATATACGGTGTGAAATACGATGTCTAACTTCATCTCTTCCCCTTTTTTTGGTATGTGGGTATTCAGATGCCCTAGCACCATTTGTTGAAAACTATCCTTTCCTTCTTGAATTGTGTGGGTACCCTTGTTGAACATCAATTGACAACAAGCATGAAAATTTAATTCTTCACTTTCAAATCTATATTACTTACCCAGATCTATCCTTCTGCCAGGACCACACTCTCTTGATTACTATTGCTTCGTAGTATGTTTGAAATCAGGAAGTACGAGTTTTCCAACTTTCTTCTTCCTTTTCAAGATTGTTTTGATTATTCTGAGACATTTGCAGTTCCACATGAATTTTATAATCAATTTATTAATTCTTACAAAGATACTTGCTGGGATGTTGATAAAGACACCATTGAATACATGGATCAATTTTCAGTACATTGCCATCTTTGAAACATTACAACTTCCTGTCCATGAACCTAGGATACTTTTTCCATTTATTTAGATCTTTAATTTTCTTCAGCAATGTTTGTAATTTTCAGAATGTAATTTTTTAACTTCTTTTGTTAAAAAATTTCCTAAGCAGTTTTTTTAATGCTGCTTGTTTCATTTTCATATTGGTAATTCTAAATATATGGAAATACAATTGATTTTTATATAAATCTTATATCTTAACATTTTTCTCAGCTAGTGTATTAGTTTTTAGAGAATTACAGAGGATATTCTATTTGCAAGATCTTTTCATCTTGTGAGGAATGATCATTTTACTTCTTTTCTGGTTTGAATGCTTTGTATTTCTTTTTCTTGCTTCCTTTCTCTAGGGAGAACCTCCAAGACAATGTTGAACACAAGTGGCAAGAGTGGGCATTCTTGATTTGTTCTTGATTTTTTGGGGGGGGGAGGGAGCATCCAGTATTTAACCATTAAATATGATTTCAGCTGTAGATTTTTCATGTCCTTTATTAGTTCAAGGCAGTTCTTTTCTATTCCTACAGGTCAAGTGCTTTCAGATATCTTTTCTAATTTAATTTAGTGTGGACCGAGAACATACATTATATGATCTCTTTTAAATTTGATAAAGTGTGCTTTATATATAGTCTATGGTCTAAGTGATAGACCAAGATCTTAAGCTACATTTCAGCTGATTTTTGGTGCTATAGTGTTCAACTCTGCCCTTACTGATTTTCTTCCTGGTGCATCTATCCATTTCAAATGGATGATGTTGAATTCTCTGACTTAATATTAGTGGATTCAGTCATCTTCCTTGTAGTCTATCCAATTTTTCCTCACACATTTTGACTGTCTGATGTTAGGTGCATACATCTTAAGGATTTTTATGTCTTCTTGGAAAAATTTACCTTTGTCTAATTGTGTAATTTCGCTCTTTCTTCCTGATAATTTTTCTTTTTCTGGTCTGCTCTGTCTGAAATTAATATAGCTACTCTAGTTTTCTTATTAGTGCTAGCATGATGTCTTTCCCTATATCATTATTTTTAATTACATGTCCTATTTATGGTGGATTGCTTGAAGTTGGGTTTTGCTCTTTGATTCAATCTGATAATCATTGTTTATAAATTAGTGTATTTGGATTATTATGTTTAAAGTGGTCATTGATATAGTTGGATTGATATCTGCTACATTTGTTATAATTTTCTATTTGCTCAATTTTTAGTTTTCCCATTTTTACTTTTATTCTTTTCTGCCTCTTGTGATTGTAGTTGAGAATTTTATGATTCTATTTTCTCTCATTTTTTGCATGCCAATTATACATCTTTTTACATTTTTAAATGTTTACCATAGCATTTGAATATACACTTTCAACTAAATCAAGTCCACTTTCAAATAACACTGTATTGGTTCACAGATGAGGCAAGTAACTTATAATAGCAAAATATTCATAATTCCTCCCTCCTGTCCTTTGAGTTAATTTCACCTCTACATATGCTGTGATCATCAAATACACAATCGGACATCAGTTCATGAACACTTTTGTTTGTGAACAATTTGATTAGCAAACAGAAGAGTTTGGGAAAATTTAGTTTTTGTTTGCGAATTCTGCATTGGGTAACAAACATGACTGCAACCATCTTTCCCACATAAACACAAATGTGGCCATCTTTTCCAAAATCTTAGAAGAAATTAAGTTCATGAACTGAGGTACCAGTGTACATGGGTGCTACTATTATTTTGAACAAATTATCATCTGCTAAATCAATTTTTAAAAGGTAAACATTTTTATTTTACCTATTACAATGCTCTTAACTTTTTTGTGTAGATCTGCAGATAATTTTCCTTCTCTCTGAAGGACCCCTTTGAATATTTCTTTCAAGGCAGCTGTACTGGCAACAAACTCTCTAAAATTTGCTTTTCTGAGAAAATCTTTATTTCTCCTTTACTTTTAAAGGATCTTTTTTTAAAAAAAGTTTTTATTTTTCTTAGTACATGTGTACATTACATAATGATTGCATTTATTGTGGGGGGGGTGGTACATAGACATACTAGATCTGAATTCTTTTTCCATCCACTTTCCCTCCCCTCTCTCCACCTCTTGACCCCCTTCTCATTTGAAGAAAAATCTCCCTATTCCTATTACCTACCTTTTATTTTGATCTTTATTTATATTTTGAGTTTCTCATATAAGAGAAACCATGTGACATTTTAGCTTGTGTGTTTAATTTATTTTACTTAATATCATGATCTGGAGGTGCATCCATTTACCTACCAATGATTCAAGTTTATCCTTCTTTATGGCAGAACAGTATTCCATTGTGTATAAATACAGTGCCACATTTCCTTTAGCCATTCATCTGTTGATGGGCATATAGGCCATTTCCAGGATTTCGGTATTATGAATTGTGCTGCTATAAACTTGGGTATGCTTGCATCACTCTAATTTGATGTCTTTAAGTCTTTTGGGAAGATACCCAGAATAGGAATAGGTAGGTCAAAAGGAATTTCTAGCTTTAGTTTTTTGAGGATTCTCCATACTGATTTCCATAGTGGTTATACTAGTTTACATTCCCACAAACAATATAAAAGGGCATTGTTATTATCACCAGCATGTGTTATTATTTGATTTCTTCATGATAGCCATCGTTTCTGGAAGAAGATGGAATTCCAGTGTTGTTTTAATTTATATTTCTCTAATGGCAAGCAATGTTGAACATTTTTTCATTTATTTACTCCTTATTTGTACCTCTTCTGAGAAGTGTTATTCATTGCAGTTGCCCAGTTTTTGATTGGGTCTTTTATTTTCAGGTCTCTAATTCTTTTGAGTTCTTTGTACATTCTAGATATTGGTCCTCTGTCCAAGGAATAGGTGACAAAATTTTTCTCATTCTGTAGGTTGTCTCTTCACTCTATCAGTTGTTTCCTTTTCTATAAAGAAGCTTTTTAATTTGAAATGCTCTCATTTGTTGATTCTCAGTACTGTTTCTTGTGCCATTGGGATTCTGTTTCGAAAGTCCTTTACATGTCTTCAAGAAATTTATCTAATTTATCTTCCAGTAAACTGTTTTAAAATTTAGATCCTTGATCCATTTTGACTTTAATTTACTACATGGTGAGATATATGGGTTTAAATTCAATCTTCTCCATATAAATAGCTAATTTTTCTAGCACTTTTTATTAAAGAGGTTATCTTTCCTCCAGTGTGTGTTTTTGGCCCTTTTGTCAAAAACCAAATAGCTGAAGATACCTGGAGTTATTTCTGCTTCCTCTTGCCTGTTCCATTGATTCACATGTCAGTTTTTCTGCCCATACCATGCTGTTTTTATAATCATAGCTTTGAAATATAACTTAAAATCTGGGATTATGATACCTCCTGATTTTCTCTTTTTACATATTTTTGCTTTTGTTATTCTGGGTCTTTTTTGGTTCCATATGAATTTTAGAATTATTTTCTCTAGATCTGTGAGGAATGCTCTTGGTATTTTGTCTGGGATTGTGTTAAATATCTCAGTTTTTGAAATACAGCCATCTTGACAATATTCATTGTGCCTGTCTAAGAACAAGGGATATTTTTCCATCTTTTTATGTTCTCTTCAATCTCCTTTTTCACAGTGCTGTAGTTTTTGTTGTAGAGGTCTCTCACTTCCTTGGTTAGGTTGATTCCTAAATATTTAATTTTACTTGATGCTATTGTGAATAGTATTGTTTGCCTACTTTCTTTTTTTTTCAGTGTGTTCATTATTGGTGTCCAGGAACACTATTGATTTTTGTGTGTTGATTTTGTATCCTGCTACATTCCTAAATTTGATTATTAATTCTATGGGTCTTTTGGTCAAATTTTTTAGTTCTTCTACATAGAGATCCATGTCATCTGCAAATTATGATTATTTGAGGTTTTCCTGTCCAGTACATATCCCTTTTATTTCTTTTTCTTGTCTGATTGCTCTAGCTAATGTTTTGAGGATTATGTTAACAGGAGTGGTGATAGTAGACATCTTTATTTTCTTCCTGATTTTAGGGGGAAAACTTTAATTTTTTCTCATTTAATATGATTTTGGCAGTGAATTTGTCATAAATGACTTTTATCAGTTGAGATGAAGTTGTTCTACACCTATTTTCTTCAGGGTTTTTATCATGAGTGGATGCTGGATATTGTCAAAGACTTTTTCTGTGTCTATTAAGATGATCATGTGATTTTTATCTCTTTGAATTCTCCAAGCAACTTATTCATCTGTTTTGTTATCTCCTTTGTTGTCCTTTCAATTAATTTGGCTAAGTAACTTTGATTTCCTCACCCTCAATGTCACAGGGATTGGCTCTGGAGGAAGTTGGGAGTTTTTTGGATGCATATTGTTGTCTTGTCCTCTCATGTTTCTCTTTATTTGTTTGTTTATTATCTGTGCTGAGGCTTGCATGTTGACTGTAGTGGCCGACTTTATTGCTCGTATGGAGACTTCTTTAATTAGGGTTGTTTTTCAGTGTTGCACTCTAAGTATAGGTTTTTGTTTCTGTCCTAGGTTTCCCCCACCTCCATTTATTTATGACGGGAGGCTGCAGTGTGTTTGGCTCAGTACCCAGTTCTCCAGGAATGGGGCACAGTATTGTTAATGGCACCAAGGTGATCAGATGCTGGCACACAACGAATACCAATTGATAGCAACAATTATGTCACTTTGCCTATAGTAATAAAATCACCAAAAATAATGTCAAAGACACACTCTATATTGACATACCTTAAGAATCAATAATGTATCACTCTTTATCATAGAAAAGAGATTGGCTATTGAATAAACACTAAGACAAATGAAATATTGACCTATAGTAAATATCTACTAAACAGAACAACTTTACCTCCACTAACAATAAAACAGTATTCAACAGCAATAGCACAGAGTTAACTAATTATCTACAGATTTATAAAGTGTAATGGTTATATAGTAAGCATAGAGGTTGTGGGGAACAGGAGCATGAATAAAGTAAAATTTGTAAAATTTAGCAACAGAAGATGAGGAGGTGAGAAAAGTGAAATAAAGTATCTTATTAAAAAGTAAAAATAAATTAATAGTATTAGATAAAATTAACAGAAAAACAAAAAAGGAGAAAAAAGAAAAGAACAGCAGACTAAAGGAAAAAAGTGAAAAAAATTAAGAGAAAAAAAGGAAAAGTTAAAAACCACTGAACACCACACACACACACACACACACACACACACACACACACAAAACAATAAAGGCGAAAAATGTGTCCAAAAAAGTAAAAGTTTCTCTGTATTTCCAAATGAATAGTTTTCTTCTAGAACCTACAGTCATGAATCCAGCAAGTCACAGTCCTCTCTGCCCAACTGTCCAAGCTGAGGCACATCCTCTCTCACATTGGTAAATAGGGAGGCAGTCAGACCACTGGCCTCCACTAGATATAGGCAGCAGGGTGGGGGCTTTAGCAAAGCACTAGACTCAATGCCATCACCATCTGATCCAGCCACCTCTGAAAGCCACACCCACTGGGTCTGGCCTCCCACCAAGTGTAGGTCCCTGTATCATTTCTTACTTGAGCTTGAACTTCTCATGAGTTCTACGTCTATTCTTCACCCTCTCTGTGTCTGTCTCCCATGGCCATCTCTCACCCAGGCCCTGGGTTAGAGTAACTCTGAAAGTCCTGGAGTAAAGCTGTAGCATAGTTGTTCTGTAGCTCAGTCCCACACAATCGACCCCTTCCCAAAATGGTGCCCTATGAAACTCTCTCTAGCAACATGGTGAGTACTGTGTTGGATTTCTTTATCAATTCTATCCTACCATGAAGAAATTGCTATCAGGGTAAAACCTCACACTTTTTTTTGTTGTTGCTGTTTTGTTTTGTTTTTGGTTTTTACAGTTTACAACAGCTGTGCCTTTTCTTGGGGCTAGTGCTACTGGCCTTCAGTTATTTCTCCCAGAAGCTGCTAACTGTTCAGGGCTTACTTTCTGTCCTTGGTGTTGACATTGTCCATGATCAGGTCATTGGTTGTTTGTCGCCTGTATGGCCCTGTGCTGAGGGGAACCAAGATGCAGAGCTGGCTAGGAGTTGGCAGGCTGATGCAGATAAGGTGCAGAATCCACTACAGAGTTGGCTGAAGGTGAACGCACCTGCTCTCCCCGTCATGCTGCTGTGGCGTGGCTGCTCTATCAAAGGTTGATTTTGTGAGATATTGTACATCTAGATTTGTGGGGGTTCTTTTCCCCTTGATATTTTAAGTGTTTCAATACACTCCTTGCTTGCATGACTTTTAATGCTCATCTTTGCTTCACAATAGGTAAGATGTTTCCCCTCTCCCTGGCTTCTTTTAAGAGTCTTTCTATTTGATTTCCTACCATTTGACCATGTTGTTGGTAGATGTAGTATTTCAGCTTTTAGTCTGAGTTTTCTGGATCTGTGGTTTGGCATCTGGCATTAATTTGAGAAAAATTCTCAGTTATGATTACTTCACATATTTTTTATGTCTCTTTCTTTTCCTTCAGATATTCCTCTTATGCATTTGTTATACCTTTTTTAGTTGTCCAATAGTTCTGGGATATTGAGATTCTTTTCTGTTATCAGTCTTCTTCTCTTTCTTTTCAGTTTTGTAAGTTTCACTTGACATACCTACAAAATCAGAGAATCTCCCTTAGCTGTGCACAGTCTCACACTGAATCCATCTTCATTTCTGGTACAGTGTTTTTGAACTCTGGTATTGCTAAATTCACAGAATTTCCATCTCTCTGCTTCTACTAGGCATTGCTTCTCATGTGTTATTTAGCTTCTCCATTAGAGTGCTTGGCACATTAATCATAGTTGCTTTTCATTTCCAGTATGATAATTCCAACATCTCTGCCATATCAGAGACTGGTTTGGAGGTTTTCTCTGTCTCTTAAATTATGGTCTTGCCCTTCAATATGCTTTGTAATTTTTTTATTGAAAGATGAACATGAAGGGGTAGGTGAAAGGAACTCTGATAAACAGACCTTCCATGATATGCTGTGGTGTTGAGAGGATGGGAAGTATACTGTACTCCTGTGATTAGGTCTCAGACCTTGGATAGCCAGTCCTTCTAAGCTGTGAACTTCACAGACTTCACAAACTGCTTTTCAGTCTCCTCTACCACCAACCCCCAAACCCGGGTTGGGGCAGAATGGCTAAGGCTAGGTATTTACTTTTCAACATGAATGACTTGAGGGAGGGTTAGGATTCACCTCTCCCTTCTCTCATTTCAGTTAGGTTCTAATAAAAATCCCAGTAAGTTAGGCTCTGGTAAAATAGTTTCCTTTGAAGGTAGACCTCATTAAGAAGTCCATAAATCTTTGCTGTATTTCAAAATAATTCTTTTCATCTTCCCATGCTATAAACACAAGGAAATTTTTCTTTAATGTACATTTCAAAAGTTGGGAGAGCTTTTGAAGCTAAAATTCACAAAAACTTAGAAACCTCTTAGCACTAATCCCTTGTGAGTTAGATTTTCCTCAGTGTGACAAAATACCTCAGATAAACTCCTTAAAAAGAGGAAAAGTCTATTTTGGCTCATGGTTTCTGGGTTCAGTCCATGGTTGCATGGCCTTGTTGATTTGAGCTTGTTGATTTGAGCACATCATGGCAGAGAGTAGTACATGATGAAAAAGAAAGCTTCCTACCTCATGGCAGTCAGGAAACTCTAAAACGAAAGACTGGAAGGGGTCAATGTTCCCTTCAAAGGCATACCGTAATGACTCAACTTCCTTCCACTAGACCCACATACTAAAAGTTCCACTATCTCTCGATACCACTGTGCTCTGGCAAACAATACTTTAACATAGGGCTTGAAGGACATTCAAGATCCAAACTATAAGCCAGGAGTGGCATACTCCTGTAATTCCAGTACTCTGGGGGGACTGAGGCAGGAGGATTGAAAGTTTAAGCCCAGCATGGGCAATTCAACAAGACCCTCTCTCAAAACAAAAACAAGAACAAACAAAAAAGGGTTGACGATGTAACTCAGTGTGAAGGCCCTGAGTTAAATCCCCAGAACTGAAAAAGAAAAGAAGTAAAAGAAACAAGATCCAAACTATAAGAGACCCTCAACAGGAACTTTTTTAAAGCTCTCAGACTGTTCACACTAAACCTCTAGAAATTACAATTTAGGTTTTTCTACCCCATTATTGGCTCCTGTGGAGATTTATGGTTGTAGATTTCTCCCTATCTCTCCAATTTTGAGGGCAGAGGTTCTCTCTGTGATCTCATTTCTCTCAAAGATCTAAAAAGAATTGATTTTTTCAGTTTGTTCTGATTTTATCTGTTTTTAGGACAAAGAGATGACTTCAAAGTTTCTTACGTGGAAAACCACAAAGCAGAAGTCCTGTTGCATATTTTTATCATAAAAAGGCATTAGATTTTGTTGAATGCTTTTCATGAATCTATTGAGATGATCATATGGTTTTTGTTTTTTATTTTTTCAATATGGTGCATTACATTAATTGATTTGGGAGTGTAAAACTAAGGTTGCATTCATGGGACAAATCCTGCCTGGTTGTGGTGTTTAACTCATTTTTATGTTGCTAAATTTAGCTTGCTAGAATTTGGTTGAGGATAGTTGTGCCCAAAGTTATAATATATATTGGTTTATAGGTTTCTTTTCTTCTCATGTTTTTGTCTAGTTTTGTCTATACTGCCCTCAGGGAGTAAATTGGAAAGTATTTCTTCCTCTTTAAATTTTTGAAGCGCTCAGGGTGAATCAGTATTAATTCTTCTCTAAATGTTTGTAGAATGCGCCAATGAAGAAATCTAGGTGTGTACTTTTCTTTGTGAGTTGTTTTTTGATTATTAATTCAAAAGACTGGACTTGTTATAGATCTATTCAGGTTATCTGTTCTTTCTTGTCATTTTTTTTTTTTTTTTTGGTACCGGGGACTGAACTCAGGACCTTGTGTTTGCAAGGCAGGCGCCAGAACCACTGAGCTAAATCCCCGGCCCTTTTGTCAGTTTTGACAGTTTTTTTTTTTTATGAATTTGACCACTTGTTCGAGTTATCTAATTAGTCATTATACAATTGCTCATGATGATCTTTATATAATCTTTTAAATGCTGATTCATTGGTAGTTATGTCCTTTCTTTCATCTTTGATTCTCTTGTCTTCTCTTTTTCTTCTTAGACAACCTATTTATAGGTTTGTTGATTCTTTTTGTCTTTCCAAAGATCCAGCTGTTATTTTTATTAAGTTTCTCTATAAATTTTTTGTACTCTAGTTCATCAATTCTGCTCTAATATTTATTATTTTCTTCTTTCTGTTTGATTTAGGTTTAATATACTCTTGTCTTCTTTTTTCTAGGCTTAAAGTAGAAGTTGAAGCTATTGACCTATTTTTATGTTTTAAACATAGCCATTTGATTATAATCACTCTACTACAACCCTACATTTGGTATTTTGTGACTTCATTTTCATTGGTCTTGGAGTATTTTCTAACTTTACTTTTGATTTCTTCTTTAACCTATTGATTATGTCAATATTCCTCTAATTTCTACATATGTGAAAATGTCCCTTCTGCTGTTGACTTCTAGTGTCATTGCATTGTGGCCAAAGTAGATACTTTGTATTACTTTGAACTTTTAAAATTTACTGAGACCTTCTTTGGGACCTAACATGATGGACCCTGTCCAAGGTCCCTTATACACTTGTGAAAAATGTACATTCTGCTGCTTTGCTGTGAAATAATTTGTATATGCCTAGTAGGTTCACTTGGTTTACAGTTTTGTTCAAGTCTCCTATTTCCTTCTTGACCTGTGTAGTGGTTCTATCCATTATTGAGAGTGTAGTATTAAGTTTCCAAAAATTATTGTAGAATTGTACAGTTTTTCCTTTATTTCCCTGTGTTTGCTATGTCACAAAATCCAATAATAAATTGTTATAATAATTGCTTTATATTATTTAGTATATTTTAAAGAAGTTAAGAAAGTAAAAAAATAACAATTAGTAGTTATAGCTTTTTAAATATTAAGATTATTTATAATTTTTGATTCTTTTCATTTGTTCTTGTGGATTCAAGTTACCATCTGGAGTCGTTTCCTTAGCCCAATACAGCTTCACTTCCACCCACATCTTTTTGTTGTTATTGGCAAAGATATCACATTTCTATATGTTGTAGGCCCAACAATATATTTTATATATATATATATGTATATATATATACAGTTTTATCAGATTGACTTTGAAATCAGTAGAGAGAAGAAAGGAGAAATAATTTGCTTGTATACTGTTTTTATAGTTACATCAATACATTTCCTGGTGCTCTTTGTTTATTTGCGTGAATTCAAATTATCATCTACATGCTTTCAGCCGGAGAAATTTCCTTAGTATTGAATAAATACTAAGCTTCCTTCAGAATTTTGTCTTCTATTAAAAAAAAATCTCTCAATAAGCATTCTAGAGATTCATCTAGAGATTTCTTTATTCACATGTTTCTGAAAGAGAACTTTTCTGGATAGAGGATTCTTAGGTGACAATGTTTTTTTCTGGGCACTTTGAATATATTATCTCACCACCTTCTGGTCTCCACTGTTCCTGATAAGAAGCCAGCTATTAATCTTATTGGAGCTCCCTTGTAAGAGATAAGCCATATTTTCCTCGCTGTGTTCAAGATTTTCCCTCTGTTTTGAATTTCGATGTTTTTACTACAATGTGTTTATGGAGATCTTTGCATTTGTCCTAGTTGTTCATTGAGATTCCAGAGGGTATAGAATAATTATTTTCAATAAATGTGGGGAATTTAAGGCCATTTCTTCAGACATCTCCCCATTATGCCTATGTTGGTGTACTTGGTGGTCTGCCACATTTCTTGCAGTTTCTTTTCATTTTACTTAAAAAAAAATTTTTTTTGGTGTCAGGGATCAAACTTGGGACCTTGCATTTACAAGGCAGGTGGTGGAACCACTGAGCTAAATCCCCAGCCCCTCATTTTACTTTATCTCCTCCTTCTCCATTCTTTGAAATGAACACTAGCAATCCACTTTCAAGTTTGACTAGGTTAATTCTTCTGACAGTTCTAATCTACTGTTGAGCCATTTAGTGAATTTTTCATCTCAGTATTGTACTTTCCAACTTCATCATTTCCATTTAGTTCTTTTTTGTAATTTCCATCTCTTTATTAATATTCTATGTTTCATATAACATCATTATACCTTTCTTTCCTTCTATTATAATGGCTACTTTGAAATCTTTGTTAAATTCAACATTTATTGTTGTGAAAGACAATTTACGTTGCCTGATTATTTTTCCAGTACAAAGTTCATACTTACCTGTGTTTTTGCATGTGTCATAATTATTATTTCGTAGGAAACTAGGTATTTTAGATAATATATTGTAGCAATTCTTGATACTGCCCTCCATCTCCCAAAGCTTTTTATTATTTGTTGGATGACTAGTGCATCATTTTAGTGAATTCTATTCTCCTTTCCTGAAAGTAAGCCTCTGATGTTGTTTTATGGCATATGCCTTTGAGTGGGCCTCACTTGCTTGCAGATGACAGTGGTTTTGGCATGGCAGGGCTCTCGTGTCCACCCACCCCCCACTAAAATCAGCTGTTAAACTCCAAGAATTTCCAGAAGACTTCCAGGGCTCCCATACTTATCTCTTTTCCTGGTTCTCTCTAGCAAACTAGTTGATGTGCAGTTTGGCCTATAGCTCTAATGAACCTGCCAATTTCTTCCCAAATGCCTTTCACCACAAACCTTTTGTTTTGGGAGTGCCTTTAGGCTTGAACTTCATACTGTCCTGCTAGTGAAGTCAATTCCTTTAGAAAGATATTTGGAAGTTTATACTTTAAAATCTGCTTCTTCACTTGGCCAAAATCCCTGAGAAGTATACTAAAGTGGGGACAGTGGTCTTACTTCTCTTTGAATGTACCTCATTTTTAGAGTTGAGTGTTTGATGAAGAGAGGGGAATATCGTGTCTTCTCAGCTTGATTTTGGTGACTTAGCCCTATAACCTTCCAAGCTGGTACAAAGGTAATCAGGGCTTCTGTGTGACCAGAAGCATTATACCCAACACAGAGCCTCCATTTGCATGACTGTGGGCTGGTTGGAAATATGGAGCTCTTGGCTCTTGGCTGCATTTACTCATATTTTAGCCTCACCAGAAGGTATATAGAGATGTGATAAGAAATTCTCACTAGGAGCTTGGGGAAGAAGGAATCTTGTGTTCTTGACTGCATTGTCTGAAGTGTGGTTTCCATCTCACTGATATTGGAAGGGAGAAGGAGGAAGTAGGTGTCAGTTCAGATACCACAGACTCTCACATTCTTACACAGTTTTACCAGCTTTTCTTGAATAGTTCTTCATTTGCTGTATTCCCTTTGAACCATTTCTACAGATTTTGCAAACTGAGTTGTTTGGTTTTTATAAAAAATAGTCTCAACCAATTTTACTGGGTAGTAGTTCTACAGAGCTCCTCATACTTTTGTGCCAGAAGTGGAATCCACTTTATTCATTTTAGTGTCCCTGACCTTTATCCCAGAATGTAGCTCATCCTTGTCATTCATAATATATTAATGTATGTTATGAATATATGGATAGTGAATGGGAGGTGGTTAATAGAAAGTGGGATGGGTAATTTCATGTATCAATCTATCTGTGCTCAAATTTTTGGCCAAACACTCCTGAACTTGCCTGTGAGGGCATCAACAGATTAAGAGGACTTCCTTCTCTAATGTGGGCAGATATCGTCCAATCCATGTTAGTTCTGAAGAGTTCAGAAAGGCCAATTGTCCTGTGAATAAGACGGAACTAAAGCCTGATTGCTTTCAAGATAAACATCATTCTTTTTTCTATCTTCAATCTTGAACTGAAAGATTGGCTCTTCTTGGGTTTGAGGCTGCAAGTTTTAAGACTTGCACAACAACTTTGTTTCTCCTGGTTCTCAGGCCTTTGGATTAAGACTGGAACTACACCTTCAGCTTTTCCAGGTAACCAGGTAGTGGACAGCAGACCTTGGGAGTTATCAGCCTCCATAATTGCATGGGCAAATTACTTATGATACATTTCTGTAAAAAGATATATGCACGCATATACAGAGTCTGACAAAAAATGTATACATCAGGTAAAGAAAAATGTGTGTAAATATTTTAATTCTAAATTTATTGAGACATCATGAGGTTAATACAAGTTACCTTTGGCCTCTATAATGACAAGAGGTGCTCAAAGTGGTGTCCTCTAGCTTCTAGACATTTATTAGTATGGCCAACTGCTAAAGTGTGTATGCACTTTTTTGGGCAGACTCTGTATTTATTATGTTGGTATGTGTGTATATATAGTATATATGTGTGTTTATGTACCTTGATTAATACAGAATGAAACACAAAATTAGCATTGTTCACCTGTGTGGAATTTCATGACCTAACAGTCTTATTTGGTTATTGTAGTACTAAAAGTAGCATCCTAAGCACATACATTGTTTCCTGTATATATGATATAGATATTCCTTGTTTAGCGACCTACCTGTTTAATGACTTATGAGTGAGGCACACTCTTCGGACTTGCAATCCACCACTTGGACTTAAGACTCACTTTTGACTTATGACATACGAACATGAGCAGCAGTGCTGTCTTATGATGGCTTTTTCTACAGCACAGTACTGTAATTTTTCTTGATTGTACTGTACAGTATAGCAGTATTGTTTTATGTTCTGTTATACATTAGAGTACCGCATGCAAGAGTTATGCAAATAAAAGCAAAGCCATCCAGTTGGAGTTGAGTTTCTTTTGACTATTTCTTTGTTCTGAATATTGTAATATACACACTAGATGTAGTTACTCATTTAGTGACCCCTTCACTTAACAAGCTAGTCACAGGAATGGAACTCAGTTGTTAAATGAGGAATGTCTGCATTTTTTTCCCTTTGTATCATTAAGTTAGGATATCCAAACATTTTCTGTTTCTCTCTTAAAAAAAAAATCACTTCCTTTCAAATCAGGTTTCCCTTGATTATCCAAATAAAATCAGCAACAATCGTATTCATATTCTTTATTTCAAACGTTACCCTAAGCATGCACAGTTTAAAGAATACAAATTGTATAGATCACTATTTATGGGAAACATAACTTTTGTTTCTAGAACGGACTTCTTGAGAATTAAACCCATTTTGTTTTTAAAAAATAATTTCCCCCAGATCTTTAGAGAAATCACAAGAAAATGGCAGTTGAGATAGCATCATTTTTATATTATGAGCTTAGTAAATGAAAGTCTCAGCTGAATAATTTCTTACAAACATTAGCATGCTTGTCCCTCTCTTTCTATTTTGTATTACGTGTACACAGACCCTATTATCTGATCCTACAGAGATCTTCTTTAGAGTACACAAAACTCTCCTGGAGGGTTTTCCATTTAAAGCAGAAAAAAACAGATCAACAGTACTCAGGTGCAGTGCTCTAGAAAGATGTGAAGCCTACAATTGATTTTCTTTGTGGGAGACATGCGGCATTCATCCGCTCACCAGCCTCAGTTCAAACTCAGCAGCAAAGCTAAGCCAAGAACGGGGAACCAGCTTCTGAGAACATCAGGGCAACAACAGCCTTTGCTCGACCATCTATTTTTGCCCAGTTTTAACACAGAAGGGCTTAGAAAGAGAACTGACAACATTTTCAACTGAAGCTTATTCAATGTTTCTGTGTTGCCACAATTAAGCATTGCAGAAACATATGTGCTGCCGTTTCGTTCAAACCCGATCGTCCGCTCTGACAGGTCACAGACAAAAACCAGGATAATGACATTCCATCTTGTTCACAGGGTCCAGACATACCAGTCTGGTGTAGATCAAAAAGAAGACAACAACTCAAGTGCTGCTTTAATTTTCTTTTCCACAAATATTGAGATCATATTGAAACTGAACATACTGAGTGTGAATTTTGTTAAGAATAGCACCTTTAAGTGCTCTACGAAATCTGCAAAATTTTGCCAGGTAACTGTAAAGTTCTAATATATTACGACCAATGTTCAGTTCTGTTTTTTTTTAATGAGTTCAGATCTTAGCTGGAACTTTACCCTAAAAAGGTTAAATGAAGGGATTGTCTAGTTAATTAGAAATTAAAAAAAAAACACTAGCAAATGTCTGGAACTGCATGCCCCACCCCCAGCCAACACTGCCACCCTAAGAGCTTTACACCTGACCCAGCAGGACCTGGGAAGCACATGCCCTGCCCTCAGCTGATGCCTGCATCCACTAGAGTCTTGCACTGGACCCTGGAGGACTCGTGAAGCGTGCACCTCGCCTCCAGCTGCCTCCATCACTCACTCACTAGCCCCATGCTGGTGCCAGGTGGGCCCAGAAACCATGAGCTCTGCCTCCAGTCCCTGAGTTCTCCACAGCCCAGGGTGACAGAGTTGACAACCAACAGACCCACCTGACTGAAGAAGAGATTAATCCAAAATCCAGAAAATTATTAGCAACTACTGTACTTCACAAACAGATAGGCCAAACAACTGGAGATCTCCGAAGAAACAAGAGATCCCTAGATACATATGAATTACCAAAACTGAACCAAGAAGACTAAAAATTTTGAACAATCCAGTAACAGGCAGTAATAAAGAAATTACCAACTAAGAAAAACCCAGGACCTGATGGACCCACAGTAAATTCTATGCAAACATCAGGGAAGACCTAACACCAATACTTCTCAAACTTTTTTAATGAAATTGAGAGAGAAGGAATATTTCTAAAATAATTATCCAAAGCAAACATTACTTTGACCCCAAAACCAGACAAGGATTCAACCAGAAAAGAAGAACTGTAGTCTAATTTCTCTAATGAATATAGATGCAAAAATCCTTAACAAGATATTGGCAAACAGAATGAGACAAATCATCAAAAAGATGATACACTATGACCAAATAGTCTTCATATCAGAGATGCAAGGATGGTTCAACATGCACAGATCAATAAATGTAATATATCACACAAACAGAGTCAAGGACAAAACAATCACATGATCATCTCAGTAGATGCAGAAAAGCCTTTGACAAAATCCAACATCCATTTATGATAAAAAACACTGAAGAAAATAGGCATAGAAGGTCTTTATCTCAATATGACAAAAGCCATTCATAACAAACCTACTGCCAACATCATATTAAATGGGGAAAATCTGGAAACCTTTTGTTTAAAATCAGGAACACGACAAGGATGTCCATTATTGCCAACACAGTCATTCAACACAGTCTGTGAAACATTGGCCAGAGCAATCAGGTCAGAGAAAGGAATAAGAGGGATATGTATAGGAAAGGACAAAGTAAAAATATTATTATTTGCAGTTGACATGATTCTTCATATCAAAGGAAACAACCAACAGAGTAAAGAGATAGACAAGGTACAGAATGGGAAAAAAATTTGCCAGCTATTCCATGGACAGAGGACTAACATCAAGAATATACAAAAAACTCAAAAAAGTAGACACCTCCCTTAAAAGATCTAGTAAAAAAAAAAGGGCATCCAAAATGAACAGACACTTCTCAAAAGAAGAAGAACAAATAGACAATAAATACATGAAAAAAAATGCTCATCATTACTGGCCAACAGAGAAATGCAGATTAAAACTACACTGAGATACTCTCTTACCCTAGGAAGAATGGGTATCATCAAAAAATCTAATAACAAGTGCCAGTGAAGATGTGGGGAAAAAGGAACTCTACGACCTTGTTGGTGGAAGTGTAAACTAGTACAACTACTGTGGAAATTAGTTTGGAGATGCCTCAAAAAACTGTAAGAAATTTCATTTGACCCAGCTATCCCTCTACTCAGTACAGTCGTACCTAAATTTACAAACTTAACTTGTTTTATGATTTTGGAAAAGATAGCTGTGTTTGTGTTTGTGTGGGGAAGATGGCCATGTTTGTGTTTGTTGCCTGATGTGGAATTTGTGAATGGAAGCAAAATTTTCCCAAATGCTTCTGTTTGCAAACCAAATTGTTTGCAAACAGAAACATTCATGAACTGAGGTATTACTGTATCTTCCCAAGAGAGATAAAATCTTAATATTATAGGGATTCATGCATACCCAGTTTACAGAAGCACAATTTATAATAGCTAGATCTTAGAAACAGAATACATGTCCATCAACAGATGAATGGATAAGGAAAAGGTGGTATTTATACACAAGGGAGTATCATGCTGCCAAAAGAAAGATAAACTTGAGGCATCTGTAGCCAATTGGATGCAACTTGAGAACATAACATTAATTAAAATAAGTCAGACACAAGTGCAAATATTGTATGGTTTCTCTTCTATGAGAAATATATATATTATACATATAGCAAATATATAG